>OU896720.1:34130706-34720315 GCA_918026855.4 Phaedon cochleariae | reverse complement strand
GCAAAAATTCCTGAAAATTGCAAAAATCGCAAAATTCCTGAAATTGCAAAAATGCCTGAAAATTGCAAAATCGCAAAAATTCCTGAAAATTGCAAAAATCGCAAAAATTCCTGAAAATTGCAAAAAATCGCAAAAATCCTGAAAATTGCAAAAATCGCAAAAATTCCGAAATGAAAAATCGCAAAAATTCCTGAAAATTGCAAAATGCCTGAAAATTGCAAAAATCGCAAAATTCCTGAAAATTGCAAAAATCGCAGAAATGCCTGAAAATTGCAAAAATCGCAAAAATTCCTGAAAATTGCAAAATCGCAAAAATTCCTGAAAATTGCAAAAATTTCTGAAAATTGCAAAAAATTGCAAAAATGCCTGAAAATTGCAAAAATCCGCAAAAATGCCTAAAATTGCAAAAATCGCAAAAATTCCTGAAAATTGCAAAAATCGCAAAAATGCCTGAAAATTGCAAAAATCGCAAAAATTCCTGAAAATTGCAAAAATCGCAAAAATTCCTGAAAATTGCAAAAATTCCTGAAAATTGCAAAAAATTGCAAAAATGCCTGAAAATTGCAAAAATCGCAAAAATGCCTGAAAATTGCAAAAATCGCAAAAATTCCTGAAAATTGCAAAAATTGCTGAAAATTGCAAAAATCGCAAAAATGCCTGAAAATTGCAAAAATCGCAAAAATCGCAAAAATTCCTGAAAAATGCAAAAATCGCAAAATTCCTGAAAATTGCAAAAATCGCAAAAATGCCTGAAAAATGCAAAAATCGCAAAAATGCCTGAAAATTGCAAAAATCGCAAAAATTCCTGAAAATTGCAAAAATCGCAAAAATTCCTGAAAATTGCAAAAATCGCAAAAATTCCTGAAAATTGCAAAAATCGCAAAAATTCCTGAAAATTGCAAAAATCGCAAAAATTCCTGAAAATTGCAAAAATCGCAAAAATGCCTGAAAATTGCAAAAATCGCAAAAATTCCTGAAAATTGCAAAATCGCAAAAATGCCTGAAAATTGCAAAAATCGCGAAAATTCCTGAAAATTGCAAAAATCGCAAAAATGCCTGAAAATTGCAAAAATCGCAAAAATGCCTGAAAATTGCAAAAATCGCAAAAATTCCTGAAAATTGCAAATATCGCAAAAATTCCTGAAAATTGCAAAAATCGCAAAAATTCCTGAAAATTGCAAAAATCGCAAAAATGCCTGAAAATTGCAAAAATGCCTGAAAATTGCAAAAATCGCAAAAATTCCTGAAAATGCAAAAATCGCAAAAATTCCTGAAAATTGCAAAAATCGCAAAAATTCCTGAAAATTGCAAAAATCGCAAAAATGCCTGAAAATTGCAAAAATCGCAAAAATTCCTGAAAATTGCAAAAATCGCAAAAATTCCTGAAAATTGCAAAATCGCAAAAATGCCTGAAAATTGCAAAAATCGCATAAATTCCTGAAAATTGCAAAATCGCAAAAATTCCTGAAAATTGCAAAATTGCAAAAATGCCTGAAAATTGCAAAAATCGCAAAAATTCCTGAAAATTGCAAAAATTCCTGAAAATTGCAAAAATTCCTGAAAATTGCAAAATTGCAAAAATGCCTGAAAATTGCAAAATCGCAAAATTCCTGAAAATTGCAAAAATCGCAAAAATTCCTGAAAATTGCAAAAATCGCAAAAATGCCTGAAAATTGCAAAAATCGCAAAAATTCTGAAATTGCAAAAATCGCAAAAATTCCTGAAATTGCAAAAATCGCAAAAATTCCTGAAATTGCAAAAATTCCTGAAAATTGCAAAAATTGCAAAAATGCCTGAAAATTGCAAAAATCGCAAAAATGCCTGAAAATTGCAAAAATCGCAAAAATTCCTGAAAATTGCAAAAATTGCAAAAATGCCTGAAAATTGCAAAAATCGCAAAAATTCCTGAAAATTGCAAAAATCGCAGAAATTCCTGAAAATTGCAAAAATTCATCGCAAAAATTCCTGAAAATTGCAAAAATCGCAAAAATTCCTGAAAATTGCAAAAAATCGCAAAAATTCCTGAAAATTGCAAAAATTCCTGAAAATTGCAAAAATTCATCGCAAAAATTCCTGAAAATTGCAAAAATCGCAAAAATTCCTGAAATTGCAAAAATCGCAAAAATTCCTGAAAATTGCAAAAATTCCTGAAAATTGCAAAAATTCCTGAAAATTGCAAAAATCGCAAAAATGCCTGAAAATTGCAAAATCGCAAAAATTCCTGAAGATTGCAAAAATTCCTGAAAATTGCAAAATTTCATCGCAAAAATTCCTGAAAATTGCAAAAATCGCAAAAATTCCTGAAAATTGCAAAAATCGCAAAAATTCCTGAAAATCGCAGAAATTCCTGAAAATTGCAAAAATTCATCGCAAAAATTCCTGAAAATTGCAAAAATCGCAAAAATTCCTGAAATTGCAAAAATCGCAAAAATTCCTGAAAATTGCAAAAATTCCTGAAAATTGCAAAATATTGCAATAATGCCTGAAAATTGCAAAAATCGCAAAATGCCTGAAAATTGCAAAAATCGCAAAAATTCCTGAAAATTTGCAAAAATTGCAAAAATGCCTGAAAATTGCAAAAATCGGCAAAAATGCCTGAAAATTGCAAAAATCGCATAAATGCCTGAAAATTGCAAAAATCGCAAAAATTCCTGAAAATCGCAAAAATGCCTGAGAATTGCAAAAATCGCAAAAATGCCTGAAAATTGCAAAATCACAAAAATGCCTGAAAATTACAAAAATCGCAAAAATTCCTGAAATCGCAAAAATCGCAAAAATTCCTGAAAATTGCAAAAATCGCAAAAATTCCTGAAAATTGCAAAAATTCCTGGAAATTGCAAAAATCGCAAAAATGCCTGAAAATTGCAAAAATCGCAAAAATCGCAAAAATTCCTGAAAATTGCAAAAATCGCAAAAATGCCTGAAAAATGGAAAAATCGCAAAATGCCTGAAAATTGCAAAAATCGCAAAAATTCCTGAAAATTGCAAAAATCGCAAAATTCCTGAAAATTGCAAAAATTCCTGAAAATTGCAAAAATTCCTGAAAATTGCAAAAATCGCAAAAATTCCTGAAAATTGCAAAAATCGCAAAAATTCCTGAAAATTGCAAAAATTCCTGAAAATAGCAAAAATTCCTGAAAATTGCAAAAATCGCCAAATTCCTGAAAATTGCAAAAATTGCAAAAATGCCTGAAAATTGCAAAAATCGCAAAAAATTCCTGAAAATTGCAAAAATCGCAGAAATTCCTGAAAATTGCAAAAATTCCTAAAAATTCCTGAAAATTGCAAAAATCGCAAAAATGCCTGAAAATTGCAAAAATCGCATAAATGCCTGAAAATTGCAAAAATCGCAAAAATGCCTGAAAATTGCAAAAATCGCAAAAATTCCTGAAGATTGCAAAAATTCCTGAAAATTGCAAAAATTGCAAAAATCGCAAAAATGCCTAAAAATTGCAAAAATCGCAAAAATTCCTGAAAATTGCAAAAATCGCAAAAATTCCTGAAAATTGCAAAAATTCCTGAAAATTGCAAAAATTGCAAAAATGCCTGAAAATTGCAAAAATTCCTGAAATTGCAAAAATTGCAAAAATGCCTGAAAATTGCAAAAATCGCCAAAATGCCAGAAAATTGCAAAAATCGCAAAAATTCCTGAAAATTGCAAAAATCGCAAAATTCCTGAAAATTGCAAAAATTGCAAAAATGCCTGAAAATTGCGAAATCGCAAAAATGCCTGAAATTGCAAAAATCGCAAAAATTCCTGGAAATTGCAAAAATAGCAAAGATTCCTAGAAACTGCAAAAATCGCAAAATTCCTGAAAATTGCAAAAATCGCAAAATTCCTGAAAATTGCAAAAATTCCTGAAAATTGCAAAAATCGCAAAATTCCTGAAAATTGCAGAAATTCCTGAAAATCGCAAAAATTGCAAAAATGCCTGAAAATTGCAAAAATCGCCAAAATTCCTGAAAATTGCAAAAATTGCGAAATGCCTGAAAATTGCAAAAATCGCAAAAATTCCTGAAAATTGCAAAAATCGCAGAAATTCCTGAAAATTGCAAAATTCATCGCAAAAATTCCTGAAAATTGCAAAAATCGCAAAAATGCCTGAAAATTGCAAAAATCGCAAAAATGCCTGAAAATTGCAAAAATTCCTGAAAATTGCAAAAATTGCAAAAATCGCAAAAATGCCTAAAAATTGCAAAAATCGCAAAAATTCCTGAAAATTGCAAAAATCGCAAAAATGCCTGAAAATTGCAAAAATCGCAAAAATTCCTGAAAATTGCAAAAATCGCTAAAATTCCTGAAAATTGCAAAAATCGCAAAAATTCCTGAAAATTGCAAAAAATCCTGAAAATTGCAAAAATCGCAAAAATTCCTGAAAATTGCAAAAATTCCTGAAAATTGCAAAAATTGCAAAAATGCCTGAAAATTGCAAAAATCGCAAAAATTCCTGAAAATTGCAAAAATTGCGAAAATGCCTGAAAATTGCAAAAATCGCAAAAATTCCTGAAAATTGCAAAAATCGCAGAAATTCCTGAAAATTGCAAAAATTCATCGCAAAAATTCCTGAAAATTGCAAAAATCGCAAAAATGGCCTGAAAATTGCAAAAATCGCATAAATGCCTGAAAATTGCAAAAATTCCTGAAAATTGCAAAAATTGCAAAAATGGCAAAAATGCCTAAAAATTGCAAAAACCGCAAAAATTCCTGAAAATTGCAAAAATCGCAAATATGCCTGAAAATTGCAAAAAATCGCAAAAATTCCTGAAAATTGCAAAAGTCGCAGAAATTCCTGAAAATTGCAAAAATTCCTGAAAATTGCAAAAATGCCTGAAATTGCAAAAATCGCAAAAATGCCTGAAAATTGCAAAAATCGCAAAAATTCCTGAAAATTGCAAAAATCGCAAAAATTCCTGAAAATTGCAAAAATCGCAAAAATGCCTGAAAATTGCAAAAATCGCAAAAATTCCTGAAAATTGCAAAAATCGCAAAAATTCCTGAAAATTGCAAAAATGCCTGAAAATTGCAAAAATCGCAAAAATTCCTGAAAATTGCAAAAATCGCAAAAATCCTGAAAATTGCAAAAATCGCAAAAATTCCTGAAATTGCAAAAATCGCAAAAATTCCTGAAAATTGCAAAAATCGCAAAAATTCCTGAAAATTGCAAAAATGCCTGAAAATTGCAAAAATCGCAAAAATTCCTGAAAATTGCAAAAATCGCAAAAATGCCTGAAAATTGCAAAAATCGCAAAAATTCCTGAAAATTGCAAAAATCGCAAAAATTCCTGAAAATTGCAAAAATTTCTGAAATTGCAAAAATTGCAAAAATGCCTGAAAATTGCAAAAAATCGCAAAAATGCCTAAAAAATTGCAAAAATCGCAAAAATTCCTGAAAATTGCAAAAATAGCAAAAATGCCTGAAAATTGCAAAAATCGCAAAAATTCCTGAAAATTGCAAAAATCGCAAAAATCCTGAAAATTGCAAATATTCCTGAAAATTGCAAAAATTGCAAAAATGCCTGAAAATTGCAAAAATCGCAAAAATGCCTGAAATAGCAAAAATCGCAAAAATTCCTGAAAATTGCAAAAATTCCTGAAAATTGCAAAAATCGCAAAAATGCCTGAAAATTGCAAAAATCGCAAAAATCGCAAAATTCCTGAAAATTGCAAAAATCGCAAAAATTCCTGAAAATTGCAAAAATCGCAAAAATGCCTGAAAATTGCAAAAATCGCAAAAATGCCTGAAAATTGCAAAAATCGCAAAAATTCCTGAAAATTGCAAAAATCGCAAAATTCCTGAAAATTGCAAAAATCGCAAAAATTCCTGAAAATTGCAAAAATCGCAAAAATTCCTGAAAATTGCAAAAATCGCAAAAATTCCTGAAAATTGCAAAATCGCAAAATGCCTGAAAATTGCAAAAATCGCAAAAATTCCTGAAAATTGCAAAAATCGCAAAAATGCCTGAAAATTGCAAAAATCGCGAAAATTCCTGAAAATTGCAAAAATCGCAAAAATGCCTGAAAATTGCAAAAATCGCAAAAAATTCCTGAAAATTGCAAAAATCGCAAAATTCCTGAAAATTGCAAAAATCCTGAAAATTGCAAAAATTGCAATAACTCCTGAAAATCGCAAAAATTCCTGAAAATTGCAAAAATCGCAAAAATTCCTGAAAATTGCAAAAATGCTGAAAATTGCAAAAATCGCAAAAATGCCTGAAAATTGCAAAAATCGCAAAAATGCCTGAAAATTGCAAAAATCGCGAAATTCCTGAAAATTGCAAAAAATCGCAAAAATTCCTGAAAATTGCAAAAATCGCAAAAATTCCTGAAAATTGCAAAAATTCCTGAAAATTGCAAAAATTGCAAAAATGCCTGAAAATTGCAAAAATCGCAAAAATGCCTAAAAATTGCAAAAATCGCAAAAATTCCTGAAAATTGCAAAAATCGCAAAAATGCCTGAAAATTGCAAAAATCGCAAAAATTCCTGAAAATTGCAAAAATCGCAAAAATTCCTGAAAATTGCAAAAATTCCTGAAAATTGCAAAAATTGCAAAAATGCCTGAAAATTGCAAAAATCGCAAAAATGCCTGAAAATAGCAAAAATCGCAAAAATTCCTGAAAATTGCAAAATTGCTGAAAATTGCAAAAATCGCAAAAATGCCTGAAAATTGCAAAAATCGCAAAAAATCGCAAAAATTCCTGAAATTGCAAAAATCGCAAAAATTCCTGAAAATTGCAAAAATCGCAAAAATGCCTGAAAAATGGAAAAATCGCAAAAATGCCTGAAAATTGCAAAAATCGCAAAAATTCCTGAAAATTGCAAAAATCGCAAAAATTCCTGAAAATTGCAAAAATCGCAAAAATTCCTGAAAATTGCAAAAATCGCAAAAATTCCTGAAAATTGCAAAATCGCAAAATTCCTGAAAATTGCAAAAATCGCAAAAATGCCTGAAAATTGCAAAAATCGCAAAAATTCCTGAAAATTGCAAAAATCGCAAAAATGCCTGAAAATTGCAAAAATCGCGAAAATTCCTGAAAATTGCAAATATCGCACAAATGCCTGAAAATTGCAAAAATCGCAAAATTCCTGAAAATTGCAAAAATCGCAAAAATTCCTGAAAATTGCAAAAATCCTGAAAATTGCAAAAATTGCAATAACTCCTGAAAATCGCAAAAATTCCTGAAAATTGCAAAAATTGCTGAAAATTGCAAAAATCGCAAAAATGCCTGAAAATTGCAAAAATCGCAAAAATGCCTGAAAATTGCAAAAATCGCAAAAATTCCTGAAAATTGCAAAATCGCAAAAATTCCTGAAAATTGCAAAAATCGCAAAAATGCCTGAAAATTGCAAAAATCGCAAAAACGCCTGAAAATTGCAAAAATCGCAAAAATTCCTGAAATTGCAAAAATCGCAAAAATTCCTGAAAATTGCAAAAATCGCAAAAATTCCTGAAAATTGCAAAAATTCCTGAAAATTGCAAAAATCGCAAAAATTTCTGAAATTGCAAAAAATCGCAAAAATGCCTGAAAATTGCGAAAATCGCAAAAATTCCTGAAAATTGCAAAAATTCCTGAAAATTGCAAAAATTCCTGAAAATTGCAAACATTCCTGAAAATTGCAAAAATTGCAAAAATTCCTGAAAATTGCAGAAATAGCAAAAATTGCAAAAATTCCTGAAAATTAGAAAAATTTCTGAAACTTGCAAAAATCGCAAAAATTCCTGAAAACTGTAAAAACTAAGACACATCAAACTGTATAAATAAACTTATTTATCTACAACTATGGAGTCATTCATACATTGCTTACTCGATTTTCGACATTTAATGACAGACGTTATTGTGATGAATCGAGTAATAAGAGTAATGATGACAGTAGGGTGGCGTAATAATCTGACATCTCATAGTCTTGTCAATTCAACTAGGTAGGTATTCGTTCTTCTAGTTCGCAAATTCGAAAGACTCACCTTACATGGTTCTCATAGTTTTAATCACCTTAATTCTACAAATACACGAAAAAACGAGAATTCACTGTTTTTCATCCTCAACAGTGACTACCATCATGAGTAACCATAACCATAAAATAGGACTTGACACTTGACAGTTGCAGATTTTTCCACAATCAAAATTATTGAAATAAGTTATAAGCTGTTCGTTGAATGAAATTTTTGTCAATAAGTTTTCGATGGAATTAATGAGTATTTCAAATCAGATTTAGTGATTTTGCAATATAATAACCTCCATTTTTCCAAAGATATATTTCTGAACTCTCAGAGTTGCTTTGATATTTGAATAGTTGTAGATAAAGTATAGTATTCTACTCGCACATAATGACTATTACCCACTCAGATGATTACAGCACTCGCCTTCGGCTCGTACTGCAACTTTCATCTTCGTGTGTAGTAGCCATCATTATGCGTTCGTTGAATAATATACTATTTCAAGTATTTTATCTCTGTAATCTATGATCTGTACTCTAGAATAGACTCCGAATAACTTGACAGTATATTATAATAGTATAAAAATCATATGACTCTCAAAATCCGTTCATTTCAGATCATCATTCAATCCAATCCTTATGTATATTAATTCGAAACTGATATTTTACCACAGTGAAATGATTTGAATATCTCAAAGGAATTTAAAAACCGCGTAATCTTCCTGAAGTACATTTCGATAGCGTATACATTTTCTTCTAGCCAATTTCATGTAGAATGACATATCCTTCAGTTTATTCAAGATGTATGGGTAACGTATAGGGTAATATCTTATTTATTCGACGATATGATTGAAATTGCTCTAAGCAAATCCCGAGGATTGCCACAACTCTCGGTGATACCTCGAAATCTGTAAATAAATCATTCTGAAAGTTTGTTGGGAAAGTTCAGCGCCAGTTCGGGATATAAAATTCAAGAAAATAAAAATATTTTGACCTATTTGAAACTTCAAAATACGAGAGTGATTGATGGTTCTCAATTTTTAATTATATGTTATCTTGAAATAATTCTCAGTTGTAAATGTTATGATATTCCATTTTTTACATTTATTATGAACGATTTATTGATTTATTCATATACAGGGTGTTCCTAAATGTACATATTGATGGAGGTGATTTCTTGGACTAAAAAGTTCCTGAAAGCATAAGTATGTTCTGAAATTTTATTCATGTATATGTTCAAGGAAGAGGGCGTCAAAGTTTTAATCAGTTACTAGGTAAAAACTGAACAAAACCGAAAATATTCCTTAATGAATCGGTGAGATCCTGAAGACAAATGCTAAAGTGAAAATACTTGTCTAATCTCATTTCCTGTAACGTCGTTAAGGGGATATTATTGTTTGTTTTTACTAAAAAGTGAGCAACGAAAGAAAATTTACTAACTTTATATGCAACTTTGAAATCCCATACACGATTTTGTAAAAGTAATTCTCCGACAAAAACGGAAAAATGAGACCAGACACCAAATTCTGCTGCAAATGCGCAGAGTACTTCATTCGAGACATCCGTTCAGATTACTGTATAACCATAATATTGGTAACATTCTGGAATTTTCGCAATATATCAGTCACATAACAGACTAAACTTTATTATCACGTAATGTGATCAAATCCGAAATTGTTGCTCATACAGGGTGAGTCATAACTATTTTGACATAGCCTAAGGGTGGATGGTTTGGTCCAAAATATGGCGATAGGACCTTGATAAAATATTGTTGTGGAAAATGATACAGGGCGTTTCAATCGAAAAAGTATCGACTATAAACACGCACCAAGAATCATTTACTGACAAGAAATGTAATTCACCAGCACCAATTCCCTGACAGTCCCAAGCACACTCTTGATGAATGAAAAAAAAATTGAAATCCCCTTCCGAGACTTGGAACTGTTCAATTGCGTTTTTCTCGAAACGGATGAAAATATCGTTTTCGAACAAGTGCACCAATATTACGTAAAAATAATGTTTATATGATATTTTCTAATCAAAATCATTAGGAAGTTGCGTCAAAAAAAGTTATCAGTTTCATCCTCAGTTATCATTCACGTGGCGCTATGTGTAACAAACTGTAAAACCACACAAAAAATTATACTTGCTGTATAAAATTATGCCTCTGTGCTGATTTTGATAACAATTGATAAATATACAGTGGAATTATTAGCGAAAAACGAAAAAAAATATTCAACTTTAACGCCCTGTATCTTTTTCCACAGCAATACTTCATTGAGGCATATGTATGCATATGCATATAGTTTATGACTCACCCTGTATAACTGTACCAAATTTCATAAAAATCCGTTTACGAATGCAGAAGTTACAGGGGTGTCCTGATACCCTATGTCACCCTGTATTATTGATTAATCCGAGCTGTGACCTCAAGTGTATGAATCGATCAACACCCTTCACGAATCTGTCTCACTTCGACACTCTGCTTCGATGTGCATTGTTTATATACCGAAGTCTACTCAATTCACTGACCCTAGCTCAATTAATTTCTCTTCATTCCTTTCGCCACCAATAAAATGTCTGGTAAATTCAATCAACCCTGTGTTTGGTCTCTCTTTGTAAGAAGCAGACCACAAAGCACTGATGAACAGTTGGACGGTCAACCCAAGTCCTCAACATCCACAGTTTTTCAAGTTCGTAATTATATTTCGCACTGCTATCTATTATTTCAAAGATCATGGAGAAAGCTATAAACATCGAGCTCATGAAATACCTGGAACATTCTGGTATAATCAACGATAGGCAATATGGCTTCCGTCATCAGAGGTCAACTGGTAACCTGCTCGCTATTGAACAATATGCCGTGGCACTTGATATCTCCAAGACATTCGATCGACTCTGGCACCACGGACTCCTCGCCAAGCTTCCATCTTATGGCTTGCTTCTCCAGCTATGTTCTCTGCTACCTGGTTTTCTCTCAAACAAGTCTCTCCATGTAGTGGTCGACGGAGTTTCATCTGACTCTCTTATCATAAAGGCTGGTGTTCCGCAAGGATCAATTCTAGCACCAACACTATTTCAACTCCATATCAAAGATTTGTTGGAAGCAACTTCATGTCCAGTACACAGCTTCGAGGATGGTAGAACCCTCCATACCGCCTTCTCTTCCAGGGCTCCAATTTCAGCCAGGCAAATCAGAAACGAACGAGGGAGAAATGTTGACATCATAAATATGGGCAACAATTCTCGAATGCAAACAGAACATAAGCATGCCTTTTCTCTAGAAAATCCGATCTCTCTGTGCCCAACATAAGCTTGTCAGGAGTAACCATACCTTTGAAGACATCCATTTCGATACTTGGGATTACTATCAGCAATAACCTTTCTTAGGAAAATCACGTGAGATCAATTGTTAAAAGTGCATCCCAAAAACTTGGTTTTCTGTTTCGGGCCAGGAGCTATTTCACTTCCAGTCAGCTGCTTATATGATCTATAAGGTAGAGATCCGACATGTTCTGGAATACGGTTCCCATATTTGGAGTGAATCACCCAAACATAACTTGAAACTGTTGGATGTCCAAAACAGGCAATTCGTCTCGTGGATGATGCCTCGCTCACAAACTTACCCACTTCTCTGGAACACCCTAGAAAAGTTGGCGATCTGGCTCTATTTAATAGATTTTCTCATGGACGATGCTCTTCTGAAATATCAACAATTATTCCTCCCTTGGCAGTCCCCGCGAGATTAACCCGTCGAGTTGAGGCTTCGCACCCCTTCGTGGTCACTTTGGAGACCTACAGAACATCTCTTTCAAAGACTCGTTCATCCAACGAACAGCGAGGCTCTGGAACACTTTGCCAAGGGAGGTGTTCCACGAGGCATATAACCTCCAGAAATTTAAGAAGAACACCAATTCCTACCTTATTTTCCTTGGTTCTCACGATGTACTCTGAACATTACAGGATATCCCTTTTCGTGGGAACCAGATCATAAAAACAAAAACCATGAAATTTAGGGAAAAAAATCGATTTATATTCAAAATGGAAAAGTTGGTGCCGACTTCTGGAACACCCTGTAAAGGTGGGGGACTGAAAATATGTATTATACCTTCTCTAAATTATGTGGTGTTGACAAAGACAACATTCAAATCAATCCATACTGATTAATAGTCAAGAAAAAGTGATGTATTTCAGCTTAATGACGAACTTTTGTCAAATGTAATGTCTCCCTCCATCTCGAAGAAAAAAAAGCCTATTATTGTTAATAGGGAGGAAACAACCCAAACAAGATTAAATCGCAACTCCATGTATAATAAGGCTGTAGATACTAAAGCTATGAACATATATTTGTATTAGCTTGCTTCTGTGCTTATTTACAGAGTAAATGGGAAGGATCTGAAGGAAACTGGGGGAGAGTAAGTCATCATAATATAGTTTCAAATACACGTTGTCATTCATAAACGCATAGATACACCTCAAACTAGAAGACACAAACGACACGAGCATCTTGAAGGAAAACTATTTTCGTAGCAATTCTCGTATTGATAGATGTTTTGTTGCGGAAATGTTCGTGGCAGTCCACCCCATGTACGAGTACATCAGATAGAGAGCTTACACATCTTCTGGCTTGCCGCAAGTTGCTGCCTCGTGGCTTTAATGTTATTTATGTTGGATCGAAGGCCCGCAATCACAATACGTCCATTTGGACTTGACGTTGCAAGAAAATCTCCATCGGTTCTTTGAAAGGAGAATAAACATCACAGAATTCACCTCCGATTTTGAATACCAATCGATATATTCAAAATGTCCATTATAATAATATTTCTCATAAAAGAACGTGATGGAGATTATCTGAATATCTTTGTAGCATTTTTATCTATTTTATTAAATTTGTAGTTGTAAATTGAATCATCTCAAAATTGATATGCTATATACAACAAGAAATCACTCGATAGGATATTTCAAATACTATGTATTTTATTTTGAGATTGAAGTTTTGGCTTTTTCTGCTTTCATTTCATCTAGCAGCCATTTATTCAAGACGCATGTCAGATTGAAAACATTTTAGAATAGATGACAACTAATGAGATTGTGCTAACATTCTATTAATACTCAGCATGCAGGTATGTAACACGTTTATGATGCTTCTGAGAATATGGAAAACTGATTGGATGGTCTTTCCCTGAAACTAGCAATATTCAAATATGTGAAACCTATTTCGAGGTTAACACCAATGAATCATACATTTTTACATTTCAAAGAACTCGAAGCAATTAAAATTCCACATCATCAGTATATTTCTTAGATCAAAGGATGTTTGGAATTCGTCTCTCATTGTTACAAAGGCACTTCACGAAAATAATATGCAATCTCGCTAAAAAGAGGACCTCACCAAAACACAAGTTTTCAAATTCTCTGTCTTTTATGTCGGTCGCTGCTCCCATATTTTACATAATTATACGATTTTCTGGCTGCAACTGCGCTATAAAAACTGAAGCGACAATGAACCACAAAACTGGAAATGGCTGGTATTGCCTTCAGAATATATTGGTTTTATTTACTGATGCCTCTAAGACTCCTCTCAGTATCGAACAATCAAATGGAATGTACTTTCACGTTATCTCCATTTATGCGACTTCTCTTTTGATGCACTGCTTACAATACTGTTAGATTTCAAATCTCCTCAACTTTCTTTTCAATTGACTCGGCCTTCACTTGATGGAAATCCATAGTAAATGTAGAAAACTTCACAAACGATAAGGTTTCTACAAAGTTCTTATTCACACGAAATGTGTTGATAACACGGTAGCTTCTTCAGGTGACAACTGGTGCAGTAAGCTTAACTTACATTGGCTTGCCTAATTTGTATATCCTACTTTGCCAACCTCAAGAAGGATCAGAATTACCTGTGGAAAGACACAATATCTACATTAAAACACTGTCAAGTAGAACTTTTCCAAATTGGAACATCCAGTACAGCGTAGTTTTCGTTCTAGTCAGCGGAGTTCGTAGACTTTAGTTCCTGTAATTTTTGCAAAACGCTTACTGTGCGATACTACCTAGGTAAGCTATACCGCCAGGTAACGGCTATTCCCATTGAGGAACATTGCAAACCTAGCATCGATTTCAAATATGAATAGTACCCGAATCGATAAGCGGGGAGTCAGTCATTTCATTGAATCTAATCGTTCGTGAAGTTTTTTACCGAGTTTTTTAAGTACTCTGCAATCATTTGCAAGCGAAAGCACAAACCACAGCAGATATTTTTCATCTGTTTGCTCGATACGACGTGACATTCAAACCATATTATCGTTGACTGGAAAGACCATCCGAATATAGTGGCGCTTCACTGCTTTCACTTCAACACGCAAATCGGTAAATATGTTCCCCTGGGGGTGAAAAGCAGCTGACCTGACTGACGGTACCTAGTACTCGCTGTTACAGACTGTCGTGGAGGCCTGCCAGAAGAAGAGACAATGCAAGTTCCAGACCAATCCGAAGACCTTCGGCGGCGATCCTTGTCCAGGAATCAGGAAATACGTCGAGGTAGCATACAAATGCAGACCATGTGAGTATATAGCAAAACCTACTATATGTTTCACCTTTAACCGAACGTAAACCTGCTCAAAACCATCATGACCTCTTGGACCAAACATTCAAATCATGGTTCCTAGATTCCCTTCACCATATAGATTTCCAAGAAACATAGATCCTTCGCAAGCCGATGAAAAAACGTCGAATAACTAGGGTTAACTAACACATCAAGATGTCTAAAAATCTAGTAATCTACAACGGGACGACTTCAATACCAACAGTACATTCCCCAATTATATTCTCAATTCTAAAAAGATTTAGAAGTTTTACATGTATGTCAGAAAGGTACCCTTTAGAGTTTCCTTGAATTAACGCTTCTGACAGTTGATGATTTGACACTTGTAATACCAGTCAGCACATCCCTTCGTCGTCAACCTTGGAATATGTTGAACAACACTTCACCAAAAGTTGTTTGTCTATAGAACGGCAAAGTTTTGACATTCCTTGTCAATAGAAATATTTTCAAGAACATTATATATCTAATATCCAAAAGTTTAAAGATAATTCCAATACCTACCTCCTTTCCATATCTTCCCCAGGTACGCACGATTTTCTTCGAACAGCATAGAGATTACCTTTCGTGCGCTGAGATACAAAAAATGTGCCATGGACCGTTGGATATCGCGAGATTATGAGTTTTTGCTCGTTGACGTTTCTGCTTGCCCAAGATGGCGACGTGGAAACATAATTTGAGAATTTCCTCCATTGACAGTGGTTGTTGAACTGTACTAATTTTTCGCCTTAAGTTGTCCCTATTGGGTGTTGGGTTCCCTAAAAACCCTATTTTTATATTTTTGTGAAAATGTTGTACAATCTGTAGAAATGAATATTCATTTCGGTTTTGAAGCTAAGATTTATATTATGGACGTTGAAACAGGAGCTGATTCTACATGGACAGCTAACGATAGAATTAATCGCAAACACGCTCGTCGTTCGATATCCAGATGGCGAAAGTTGAGTTCCACGTTAGTTTACTCTGCTTGAACATTTCCTTTCATATTATCGACACCAAAAATACCAGAATCGTAACGTCACTGCGGACAATAGAGTTATCTATTTCAGTTTCGTCACAATTATTGTCACGTCATATGCCAATTCAACCGAGCTGTTTTTCAAACAGGAATCAACTGTTTCCTGTATCTCTGCTTATTCCGATCGCGCAATTTTTAATCAACGAACATTGACAGAACTTGCGAATCTCTCCTGCCAGTTTGGCAGGCATTCTAGCTGAAAATATCGAAGCTCTAATCCAGAGATGTCCCGTTACCTTCCGAGCCGTCAACCGCAACCTCAATCTAGGTCAATGAAACAAGAGAAAAATCACGCGAACATGTATCCTTCTATCCTAGACATTTTCATGCAGCAGAAACTGGAAACAGAAGTAGGATCTAATGGAGTTTGGTTAAATAGGACATATGAAGGTACCAGCAGTGAGATTATATTCTTTTCTCCGTGCCATCGTCGTCAGAAATATGGTGTTGTCGCAATATCATTCAGTGATACTCGTTAGGGAGTAATGAATATAAAAAGTAAAACACGAATATATTTCCAAAAGACATCAGTATCAGATATAGGATTGTCAAAAAAAAACTGGAATTTGGTTTTAAAGTACTGACAGTGAGTAATAACGTGGGGAATCTCTAACTCTATTGAAAAATATGGGGAAACCCTAACCGTGGCACTTGATATCTCCAGGCATTCCATCGAGCCCGGCACCAAGGACTCCACGCCAAGCTTCCATCTTATGGTTGCCTCCCCAGCTATGTTTCTCTCAAACAGGTCTCTCCATGTAGTGGTCGACGGAGTTTCATCTGACTCTCTTATCATAAATGCTGGTGTTCCGCAAGGATCAATTCTAGCACCAACACTATTTCTACTCCATATCAACAACAACGATTTGTTGGAAGCAACTTCATGTCCAGTACACAGCTCCGCGGATGATAGTACCCTTCATACCGCCTTCTCTTCCAGGGCTCCAATACCATCCAGGTAAATCAGAAACGAACGAGGAAGAAATGTTAACAACATAAACATGGACTTGGCAACAATTCTCGAATGGGGATCCAATAACTTGGTAGACTTCAATGCAAGCAAAACACAAGCATGCTTCTTCTCTAGAAAAGCCGATCTCACTGTGCCCAACATGAGCTTGTCAGGAGTAACCATACCTTTGAAGACATCCATTTCGATGCTTGGTATTACTATCAGCAATAACCTTCCTTGGGAAAATCACGTGAGATCAAATGCTTAAAGTGCATCCCAAAAACTTGTTTTTTTGTTTCGGGCCAGGAGCTATTTCACTTCCAGTCAGCTGCTTATGATCTATCAGGCACAGATTCGACCTGTCCTGGAATACTGTTCCCATATTTGGAGTGCAGCACCCAAACATAAAAGGAGAAAATTTCCAACACCTCTACCTCCTCTCCCTATCCTCAGTAGGTACGCACGATATTCCACGAGCATTATAGGAATTTCCTTCCGTGCGTTCCAAGAGATGAAAAAATGGTGTAACTCCATCAATTTCAAACAAGATTAAAATCGATAATATCAGGCCTTCAGTAAAATAGTTTTCATTGAAAAATAGAATTCTGTTTTTTTTTCTGGATAACCCTATACAGGGTGATCATTGGAATTGGGAAAGTGAAATAACGGCTTCGCTGTTTGAGATCGATCGATAAACAAAATTTTTTGTGATGGTCTAGGCTCATGAGCAGCACATTTCCAAAATATTTGGCATTATACAGGGTGACTCAAAAATGCGTGACGTATCAAAGTTGTACTTCTTCTTATGGAACTCCCTCTATTTCATTGCATTTTAGGATTCTCCTTTGTGAGCTGATTCCATCAATGCATCACACTTTGGGTCTAGCGAGCATGATCACAAAGATATAGGGTGTTCAAAATAGAGATTTTTCAACTATAGGATTTTTTGTCTCGAAACTATTCATTATTGGTCAAAACGGCTTACATGTCCCTATATCAACTTTCGATTTACTATCTACTGATATTTAATTTGAACGAATACAGGGTGGTCCCTAATTCTAAATTTTGAATTACCCTGTATTCGTCTAAATTGAATATCAGTAGATAGTGAATCAAAAGTTGAGATGGAGATATCTGAGCCGTTCTCACCAATAATTAATAGTTTTGAAATCCTGGAAAAAAAAACTCAATTTTGAACACTCTATATCTGTGTAATCATTATCGCGTGTGATATATTGATGGAATCCGCTCACAAAAGATAATCTGAAAATGCAATAAAATACAGGGTGTCCTGTAATGAAAAGTATAACTTTGATACGCCACGCACACATGCTGCTCATGCGCATAGGACCATCACAAAATTTTTTTATTCATCTATCTCAAACAGCGAAGCCGTTATATCACTTTCCCATTTCCATGACTCACCGTGTATCTCGACGTAATTCTGATTGCATATCAATATGGGTTTTCTAAGGTAGATACTATGAAGGAAGACTCACAGAAAGTTTGGAAGTGTTACGATCAATCAATCAGTCAAACATCGCGACGTATGTGTATTTTGGAAAAAATGGTCTCTAGAGATCTACTTTCATTTCCGCAGACGAATTTCGAAGTAAAGTGGCCTGCGAAAACGAGAGGATCCAGCTGAAGTGCAATCCGAACTCCAGGGTGGCAGTATACAGCGCCAGTTATGGCAGGACGGAATACGAGAGTATCCAATGCCCGCAACCACAAGGCGTTCCAGAAGAAAGTAAGTTAATTGTGTTTTTTCATTATTCAATTTTTTCCGCCCACCAGAAGAATTCTCGGGAAAGGAACTTGCGCTGGCTTTTATTAGAAACCACCAGATGCCATGCGCGATGTCTGATTCTGAAAACATAATCCCTGTATTACCTATATGAGAGATGTATAGAAATTCAACTGGTGGGCTCACTCTTCAATTGTTTCGTCAGACTAACTCTCGATATGGAACAATTGCAAGCGAGTTTTGGACGTGGGGTTCAGGTATTTGCGATAGAGGCGCCATAATCGGAAAATCGTTCAAAACCTTGGTTCTGTGAGGGATGAATCTATTTCCATCATTGTTCTGTGGTCGAATAAATACTGTGCTCAACATTTTCATTCAAATTTCAATTTGAAATAGAAGCAAGAAATCTTTTTTGTAGCCGATTTTAATAAGCTTCATTTCCTTCATGACATGAACCTATTTGAAGCATGAAATCTGATGAATTTCCTCTTTGAAGAACCAGAACAAAGAATGTATCAACTATTGAAGTAGACCAATATCGAAAATCATAATATGCAGATATGGTAACTGGTACTCACCTTAGAATTTATTCACACCAGTTCACTCTAATATTTCAAATCACTGAAATAATACTGTTGTAGAACAGAGATTTTCTTTTTTATATGGTGGATTAGGTATTATACACAAAATTTAGAAACTACGGAACACGTCCCTAACGAACACTTGACCCCAATCTCAGAAATAACCATTTTTTCGGCTCAAGAATATTTTTGACATATTGACGTTTCGATCCTTTGATCAGGAACCAGTTCACTGCTCTGATCCAAATCATATACGTATCCAAATATTTATCGGTCGGTGATATGTTTCCTGTAAATATGGATTGAAACCAGGATGAGCATAGCGAGATTTACCCACGTCAAGTATGTTTATCAAAGGTTTATCAGAGTAGGCGCCATCGAGAAACTTGCAAACGACCTTCAATAGGGAGCAAGCGCACCAGTTAAATTTCTATACATCTCTCCTATATGTATATTGTAGTAATTTATTGATGCAAGAAATACTGCAGTCTATAGCATAAGTCATAAAAGAAGGTACAACCTAATTAAAATCTCAGAATTCCTCTAGTCAAAATACATGAATGAAAATCTGACACATAAGTCAAAACATAATAACAAACACTAAGGACAATCACAGCTAAAGCTGTGTCTATTTCTACAACTTATATTACATACACACACAATTATATAGTCATCATTTTAGGAAACATAGAAATATACACAAAGTTGCAAAGATTATAATTAGTACGATTTTTCATTGTCAACCAGTTCAGTTCTATGATTTTGCTAGAGACAAGATCATATTTTCTTAATGAGTAGACCAAGTCTACAACAGAAGTTCTGTCCTGTCTGTTCCCGATTCAGATCAAATTTATTTGAAAGATTGCTGTACACAATATCACCATAGTTGATCCGGGATAAGACCAACGGTTCTGTGAGAAGTTTCCTGATTGATTGGCTGAAATAATGTTTATTTCAGTAAATAAGTTTAAGTGTACCAAACGATTTTTTAAGCAAATCATTCAAATGCAAATCAAATTTTAGGTCAGAGTCGAAAGTAATACCCAGGTTTTCAATGGAATTCACAACAGGTAGGATGGTATCATCATATACAATTATGATTGAAATTTATACAATTGAGTCTTATTCGTCTGGCGTAGATTTCAGCGATAAAAAAAGCTGTGATTTCAGTGAGTGATACCTATATGTATATCTGTCGACTAGGCTACTGGATCAAATTGAGTAAACAAAGTATTAGGTGGCAATGAGATATTTTGCATCAAGGCTAGCTTCTTGTTTATCGACAAAACAATGGGTTCGTTCGTAAATTGGTTTATAACGTACTTTGATGGCTTGCAAAACTTCAACGCAATTTCTCAACAACTTCCTAGTTCGCTCCGCTGCGCAAGTAAACAACTGCAATTTGTTCACAGAAAATGTCATCCGATAGTCATTACCATTCTCGTTAAAATGATAGTTAGTTAATAATAATCATATATGCGCACATACCGAATATATAGAGTCTTGAATTATGTTCATGAGGTAGGGGAAATTTTGGAACCTATGTTGGGAGAAATGTTGACAACATAAATATGGACTTGGCAACAATTCTCGAATGGGGATCCAATAACCTTTCTTGGGAAAATCACGTGAGATCAATTGCTAAAAGTGCATACCAAAAACTTGGTTTTCTGTTTCGGGCCAGGACCTATTTTACTTCCAGTCAGCTGCTTATGATCTATAAGGCACAAATTCGACCTGTCCTGGAATACTGTTTCCATATTTCGAGTGCAGCACCCAAACATACCCTGAAACTGTTGAATTCTGTCAAAAAAGGGGTAATTCGTCTCATGGGGGATGCCTCGCTCACAAAATCACTCACTTGTCTAGAACACCTTAAAAAAGTTGGCGATCTGGCTCTATTTTATACATATTTTCATGGACGATGCTTTTCTGAAATATCAACAACTGTTCTTCCCTTGGCAGTCCCTGCGAGATTAACCCGTCGAGTTGGGGCTTCGCACCCCTTCGTGGTCACTTTGAAGATCTGCAAAACATCTCTTTCCAAAGACTCGTTTATCCAACGAACAGCGAGGCTCTTGAACAAATTGCCAAGAGAGGTGTTTCCCGAGGCGTATAACCTCCAGAAATTTAAGAAGAACACCAATTCCTACCTTATTTCCCTTGGTTCTCACGATGTTTTCTGAACATCACAGGATATCCCTTTTCGTGAGAACCAGAACATAAAAAAAATATAACCCTGATTCACAATGAATCAAAAGAAAGAATTTTGACGATCCTGTTAGTTGTTAATGATATTGCGCTGAATCTGAATTGTGTGTAGATGTGCTGCATATAGGCTATCTTGTTTTTATCATACTTCCAAAACTGTTATGTCAGAAGTTTGTAAAACTTCACTCATGCTTAGGAGTTTCCCAAAATTATGAAAGTTCGCTCCCCTTAAAACATTACGCAGACATTATGTGAAATTTGTATCAACCCCATACCAACGCAGATCCGCAAATAATAAGTTTCTCCTTTGATGTTTGAAAGTTCAAACAAAGTTCGCGTATTCAACTTAACTTCAAATATCGGCGTAACTTCCACAATGTCATGTCTCGTCCCCTGATCGCAACAAGCACAAAGCTAACCCCTTTGCTGAACCAATTTGAACGAGGCAGATTAAAATTAATCAGAATCATCGATGCCGAACCCTGAAAAGTTTGCAGTTAACGTTTGCAGTGACTGCTCTGAGTTGTCTTTCAGCTCCCTGGAATCAATTATACACGTGGGACCCGTGGGAAGCTAATGCAATGAATATAAACTGACCCAAATTGAATTCGCGCAGGTGCACGACTTATGAGTGTGCGCAGTTATAGCAACAATCAGCAAACACAATTATGCAAAATTGACATCATCTCAACTTATTCTTCTGTGGGAAAATCAGAATGCAGAATTGGTTGGTTCGAAAATTAAATTTTTTGAGGGATTTTCAATAGTTTCTTCTATGTTGCTCAAGGTGTGTTGCTGCTCTCCCAATGTAAGTGAATGGGTATACCGTCATTCTTTTTCTATCATCTCAACTAATTTTCCTATGGGAGAATCAAAGTGAGGAATTGGTTGATTCGAGAATTTCATTTTTTGAGAGATTTTCAATGGCTCCTTCTACAGGGTGATTCATTAAGAACGGGAAATCTCTGAACTACAGATAGTAAACACAAAGATAATGCGATTTAGCCCAATATGTCTAATGAGAATGTTGCTGGTTTAGGAAATACAGGGTGTTCTAGGGGGAGATTTGTTTCAAAATTTCACAATAACTTTGTTAGTTTCAACAGCATGAACATGAAATCTTGTATTTCTAGGTTTTCTGACATGAGGAATATGAATTTGCAACTTATTTTGTGATTGCTCATAGAGGGCGCTTGTGGCACTCTGTTACTTCGATAATTTACATCATATCTTCAATGTCAATTCATTGATGATCAAAATAAGTGGATAATCTGAAAGCTCGTTCAATTTCACATAAAAAATGTACTCTTTATCAAACTGTCTAACGGTTTTTGTGTTATTCGAGATACATTTTCCACTTATGACATTTCAATAATTTTATTTATTACAGTCAGAATGGGAAATCTCTGAACGACAGATAAGTAAACACCCAAATATGAAGATTTCGCCCAAAATGCTTCATAAAAATATTGCTTGTTTGAGAGAGTGGTTAAGGAGAAGGTTTTATTTCAAAATATCAGTTTTCTGAGGCATTTCCAATGTTTTCGTCTATATTACTCATCTTCCAAAGTATGTTGCTCCTCTCCCAAAGTATGTGAGTCAATGTGTATAGTGCCATTATTTTCCTATCATACCAACTTACTCTTCTGTGGGAAAATCAATTTGAAGAATTGGTTGATTCGAAATTTTTTTTTTTTTGAGGGATTCTCAATAGTTTCTTCTTCCATGGTATGTTACTCCTCTTACAAGGTATATAGGTCAATGTTCATACAGTCATTCTTTTTCTCTCATTCTGTTTGCAAATCAAGGTGGAGAATTGATTGGTTCGAAAATTTTATTTTTTGAGGTATTTTCAATCGTTTTTTCCAAATTGCTTCATTCTCGAGTCAATGTTAATGCAGTCATTTCTTTCTTCTTTCATTTATACATACTCATCTGTGTGAAAATCAAGGTGAGGAATTGATTCATCATTCATCAACATGCGAATTATGTCCAATTTCTGCAATATGCTCACTCAGAAGTGAACCTTTTCTACTGTGTCTTTCGGTTCACGTACATTCCTAAATCCATTGGCAGCAGAATTATTCTTCGATTATTTCCAGCATGCCTAGTTAGCTACGCGACAGAAACAGTCATGCAACTCTGCCACGGAAAAAGAAGCTGCGACCTATCGGCAGACATCAGCACATTCGGCAGTCCTTGCAAACCTGAATCTAGGATGTACCTGAAGGTCGTATACACGTGTGGTGAGTATATAAGACACACGATCCGGAACATTAGAGCCCACGAATTCAATCCTACCCGAAACGGTCCATTGTCAGGCTTTGAGACCAATCACAACGTTAAAAGATTCACGCGTGCGTGATACGGCTACACCTTTTCCAACTGTGCGCTCCTAGACACAGTATATTATCCTTAAAAAATAATATACTGTGTCCTAGAATCCTCGAGCGTCTCACTCACAACCGCACCAACCCTATGCACAAATCACACATGCTACATTTTTTTCACATACCTCAATTTTTAAATAAGCGATTGGTGCAGTGAGTTTCGGATTGCCACTTTTGACTCCTGAGGTGCCGGTTTCAATCCTTGCGTTGGTCATATTTTCATTTGTTCTCTCAAGTGCCTTTTCAAAAAATATATACTTTGTAGGAAGAAGGTTCATTTTGGCTGAGTTAGGCTAGATGTTCTCGCAAAATCCCATTGTTACACAAAATGACGCGTTTCCTAACTGGTTTCGTAAATATCCATTTCCTTCGTTTTATAATGTCTTCAAAATTCAAAATACACCAACATCCACGATTGGAAACAACATTGGAATCACATTGGAACACACCGCCAAGGCGAAAATCGTTCTGATTGGTCTGAAATTCCAACTATGGACCGTTTCTGGTAGGACTGAATTCGTGCCATAAGAGCTACCGCACCTGACGTCACAATATGGCGGGTACGTCATCAGCCGAATGGGGAACAAGCTGATACCGTTTTCCACTCGAACTTTTTCCACACTCAATGTTTTTGGTATTCAATTGTCAAATGTACTATAAGGATATAGAATGTAATAAAGAACTGGTATACACTAAGTACTTAATTTTAGTCCAGTGGAAACCGGGATAAGTGCACTATGTGTTCTTTTATTATGGCTTGTTTCCACATGATGGCCACGAATTCTTACGTCATATGACATCATGCCAGTACGTTTCTTGGACGTTTTCAGTGCCCAGAAGGGTTCTAAAGGACCAATACGAAGGGGTCTTGGAACCCGACGAAACTGCAGAAGAGCCATCTAACGACGAAGACGACGATTTCGAGACATACGACGCTGGAAACGAGTACATAAGGGAGTCAGCTGCCTCTCCTCCCGCCCCCAACATTGAAGGGGTTGCCAAAGATAATTTCACCAAAGATCTCGATGACATAAGTTCGAAACTCCCTCCTTACAAGTCCAACGGGCTCGATTTTGGTAAGTTTCGCATGTTGGTGCTTTTTTGATTGTGGTTAATGGAGTTACCTATACCTAGTTCGAAACCGTGTATGGGCATTCATTCAATTTCAAGAATAGTTAACCTAGCTAATGATCGATATACTCATTCAAGCTATTGCTGTTGCCATGTTGAATTTGGAATTTCTCTTCGAAAAAGTCCTAGATCCAAAAGATAACGGAGTTGTATATTTTTTCCGCCAAAATTCACAGATTGCTAATCGCCAAAATCAAAAAACTGCTAATTTTGCAATGAAAACCATCTATGCGCACGTAGAATTTCACGAGGATTCTGAATCTATACATATTTCTGATCCAAAAGGTAACGGAGTTGTAAATTTTTTCCGCCAAATTCAAAAATTGATAATTTCATATTGAACACCGTAAATATAAAATGTCACGAGGATTCCGAATCTATACATATTTTTGTCCTAGATCCAAAGGATAACGGAGTTATAAATGTTTTTCGCCAAAATTCAAAAATTGCTAATTTTAATATACATCGAAAAGGAATATTCTCAGATATAATTATGAACATAGAAATACATTGAGAATTCGCATTTTCTACGTGATGAAAATATCAATTCTTTCTCAGTTTACTCAACAGAAAACAACTACTTTCCTGGCTATATGCCAAAAAGAGAGCATGAAAATGAGAATTGACATAATCGCTCAAATCGGATAAAATAATATGATGTATTATGATATAAAAATATAACTTACCAATATGTTCAGTATTGAAATGAAAATTGAAATGTATATGAGAAGTATACTTGTATAAACTCTGGTCTTGATGAGCTTGGAACTTCCGAAACAATTATTCGTATCAGTGATATGGAAATTATATCTCTCACAAATAGGTTATATGACTTCACTCGAATAAATTCATTTCGGATATCAAATCCTCATCAGTAACCTGAAGTCCAGTTATTCTTTCAGCCATTCTTCATGATATACACGATTTTCATCCCCCTATAATATACACTTTTTTGTCCTAGATCCGAAGGATAGCAAATTTGCCGCTGCTCCTGCCAATTTTCAAAAGCTGCTCATTGATCAATGAAAAACTATTTAATCTAACATGAAATATGATGAGGATTTGATCTAAACCCTCGTAGATATAACGGGTTGCCCATTTTTTTTAGAAAACCTTCCTCTCACCCTTTCGCTTAATTTCCGGAAGTGTTCATCGGGAATGTTATTACCTACCTAAACCATTTGGCATAGTCGCTTCTTCATTTAATCACTAAGCCGCCTACGAGGATTGAATATAACACACAGACACCCTCACTATCATAAGATAAATTTCGGCTTAACTTCAATTATTTTTCTCTTCACACGCTCATTTCGCGTCATCTTATTGTGGCACGGTCCGCTTGCAACAAATGATATTTCTTATCTTTCTCGACTTTTTCGCCGCTGACAACCTAAAATCCCGTTATCAGGATAAAGCGGGATTTTGTTTTCCCAGAGAGGTTGGAGCTTAAAGGAAGTTGGAAGCCATAGCAGCACAATAAGATAATATTTTCAATAAGAAAGAATTCAGGATGAAGTGGAAATAACCAACTAGTTTCAAATACATTAGGAGATAGCTATTTTGAACCACTCCATCAGCAACAATGATCAGATGGTCTTGAAAGTCCTAAATATACTGGTCCACGGGAAGAATTAACAAAAATAGTTATTTATACAACAAGGTAGTAAAGAATATAATTATTACCCAGGTACCAAAATTATATCCCGACGTTACAGCAAACAGTTTCTCAAAATAAATAGCAGGATGGAAAATTCAAAAACATTTGTACGTCTTCCTGTAGTTTTTCATTAGATATGTTGTACATTATCTATCCGTACTATGGCAATATTTGGTTATATATAATCAACCCTCCTCAGGAAATCACACAACCAGTAAATGAAAAATTTCAACAAAATCTGGTTTTGTGATGAGTCCTCGAGAAAATTATATTTTTGGAGCTATCTTTTATTGTTCAGATTCTAAAGATACTAAAGAAACATTATCTTCTTTCAATTCAAATAAATTCAGTGATTTATTTTTAAATGAAATGAAATCGGTTTTTCGCGAGTTCATGGATGTTGAAAAAAATCATTTGGGTATGTAATTACCTTATAATAAGCCCTACACGAGTCGAATTAGGTAGGTTTCATAGGCAACTAGATAGCACGATAAAATTGCATGTACCCAGCTGTAGTTTCCCTATGTAATGACATTTGGCCCCAACGCTTTGCTACTGCAACTGCACTGCAAATGCCTATAAACCTGGATTTTCGCTCTACTGTTTCAACTAACTGCAGGGGACGAGAAGCTATATAGGGTGGAGGATAGAAAAGTGCCAGTGTGCTTGAAATTACATCGAACGAACTGTGTACATAGACAATTCGTGTCTTCTTTTTTGGTTTTTCAATAACAATGCTCATTCATTATACACATATATAAAACAAATTGTCTTCGATAAGTGTTAGCTGGAGCAGAGCACTCAATACAATGTAACAAATTCTTCAATTCAAACTTTCTAACTCATAGTAATCAAATCTCACGAAATGTCTGGATTAGGATTAAACTACATCTGAGCATCAGAGCACCAGGAAAACAACCAGATTATATTGCTATCCCAGCTTACTGAATTTAATTCGCAGATACAGTTAACTTCGTCACTTCGTATGACAATCCATCAAATTAAACACCATTTTATTCCCTGAAATTCACAGGTTGTTTCAGATTCGAATGTAAATACGACACTTTGATGGTTCCAAATCATCCCACATTGATGTGTTATAACTGTAAAGGACATCATCTTGATATTGGTCAAATATTTATCTTGCCATAACTTTCGAACCACCTTGTATATGTGATTTATACTCATCAGGTTTGATTCACTTGAATTACCCCATCAAAATCAAAACCTAAATCAGAATCCAGGTCCGTCTTCTGGAAACACAGACACCTTCTTTTGTTTCAAAAACAACACTCTGTAGAATTCTGATATAGATATATATGTTTTGATATCTGAATAGGGCGGAAAAAGGTGAAAGGAGTGAACCACTTTTCACGAGTACTTTTCACAAGTTTATTATTTTTCCAAATATTCAGTTTGATTTCGAGGGATTTGTATTCAACTCTTTATTGAACTGACCAGCCCACTAAACATATTTCAGTATCAGACACGTCTTTCAGCTATCTGAAACCTTCTCCTAAATGTCCTCAATTTTCTATAGTTTTATCAACTCTTCAAAGAAAGTGGATATGGTTTTGAAAAAAGATACATAGACAGTAGAAACAGACAAACTTATCAGGTACTACTTATTCTTATTTTACAAACAGAAGGCAATTACCCATCACACAGATGTGAGGAATACAAAACGCAAATAGTCTAATCAAGCCCACACTAGCCCAACATAATCGCACACCTAGATCTAAACTGTAGCAACTCAAAAATCTTGATTTTTGAGTTAGTTATTCATTCAGAATCTACATAAGACGTTGCATGTGCCAATAAAACAGATTCATCGATATCTCAAGAAGTCTCCGATAGATGGTGTTTTAGTTAGTTTTTGGTGAATGAATCATGTCAATGACGGCCCCACCAAAACGGTTGCAATCTCAGTTTCTGTCTGGACATCAACAGGAGTGCACTTAGTTTTGTAGTACAAAACTATTTTATTTTGAGTTACAACTGTTTTGGTGAAAAATATCGTGAATTTCTTGTGTATTAATTGAAGTTGCTACAGTATTGGTGACGAATCTCGACCAAATCGACGAAAATCCCATTCTGAATTTCGAGTTGGAACAGTTTCATTTGCTCAGGTAAGTGAAAATTTTATGTTCATCTTGACTTATTTCGGTTTTGATGAAAATCTTTGGATATTTATAGTTACATCAGTTTTGTTGAGTCATTATTTCTTCCCCATTATTTCTAGAAAAACCTCAAGCAACTTCTCTTTTCATAACAGACTATCATACATTTTTAGAGTTGAGTCAGAATTCTTATCACGACTTTTCAAAGATTATTGGTAGTTACTAGAAGTGGTTATTTTCGAGTTGATATACTTCTGATGTTGAATCAGAGTAGGCACACTGAAATATTTTATTGTTACAGAAAAATGAATCGGCGTGGATTATTATTAGTCAATATGGTGAGAAAGATAGATAAAGAAAATGCCAGTCCCAATATACCATCTCAAAACGAGAACTTGCAAGCAGCTATATCAGAGCAGAGAGACTTAACAATTTCGACTGATCAGTCGAATCAACAATCAAGCACAAGCACTTCCAGTGTGGCACAGCTGAAAAACAAACGAACCGATTACTACATTTCACCAATACATAGCGACGAGAGTGATTTTGATGATTCTGATGCGGATCCAAATTTTGTGATTTCTCCTGATGAACCTGGACCATCTAAGGTTATATTTTCTCCTATCTCTCCTTCTTCAGGCAGCAGTAGTTCCAGCAGTTCATCCAACAGTTCATCCAGCGACAGCAGCTGTTCTGATACCGACACTGAAAATAATAATGCAGTCCACCTTGATGATCATCGACTCAACATCGAAGATAATTCTACGATTGTAGAAAATCAAGACCAAAATCCTGTCACAGAAGTTAAGAAAGGGAGGAAGAGAGCGAGAAATCCATCAACGTGGAAAACGAAAGTTGCAAAAACATTGAGAAATTCTGGCAGAGCTTACAATTCTTTGTCTAAATCGAAGAAACATGTGCCAGAAAGAAAACTTCGTCCGCCTTGTGGAGCCAAGTGTCGGCTAAGTTGCAAAAGCAATTTTGATGAACCATCGAGGCAAAAACTTTTCAGTGCCTACTGGGAATTAGCTGATCTTCAGAGACAGAGAGAGTTTATAGTACGTCACTCACAAGAAATCAAACCAAAGTACAGGTACTCTAGCACACAAAATTTTAGAGCTCTAAATACGGCATTTTATTTTGAGAGCGATGGAACAAGAATAAGAGTGTGTAAAGCATTCTTCAAATCCACTCTTGACTTAAATGACAGAGTTATCAAAACCGCACTCTCCAAAAAATCTGAATCAGGTGTGATAGAAGGCGAATTGAGAGGGAAACATGGGAATCAACCAACTATTGATCCACAAGTCAGACGTAGTGTTATAGATTTCATAAATTCTATACCAAGAATTGAATCACACTACCTAAGAGCTCAAACAACAAGAGAGTTCATTTGCAGTGATAAATCTCTTGCTGATTTATACCGGGATTATAAAATACTACGTGAAAACAACGGCTTGCCCTATGCTACAACATCAACATTCAACAGAATATTCAATACTGATTTTAATATTTCTTTCTTTATACCAAAAAAAGACCAGTGCGATCTTTGCGAGAGTTATAAAAATGCAGATGAAACAGGAAAAGAAAAACTATACCAGAACTACGAACAACACCTTAAAGAAAAGACTTTGGCAAGGATAGAGAAAGATAATGACAAGAACAGGACAGATGGTACCATCGTTGCAGTTTACGATTTGCAAGCAGTTATGCAGGTGCCAAAAGGACAAGTTTCGCTTTTTTTCTATAAGTCTAGGATAAACTGCCTGAACTTTACTGTCAGTGATTTGGAAGTGAAGAACGTAGTTTGTTACTTTTGGGATGAGACCGAAGGAGCAAGAGGAGCTGTGGAAATTGGTAGCTGCATACTTGACTACATCAAAGCTCAATCGGAGCGAAATCCCGAAAATGGAATTGAAATAATTTTCTACTCAGATAATTGTTGTGGACAACAGAAAAACAAATACCTGTTATCTGTTTATGCTTACGCTGTTATCAACATGAATGTAAAATCAATTACACATAAGTTCCTGATACGCGGTCACTCTCAAAATGAAGGTGACAATGTACATAGTGTCATTGAGAAACAAATCAAGCGACACTTGAAAGCAGGACCGATCTACTCACCGCAAACTTATTCAACTTTGATTCGAACAGCCAAGAAGACAGGACGTCCCTACAATGTTGTAGAGATGACACACGACAAATTTTACGTCAAAGCATTGCAAGAGTCATGGGGCAATAATTTCAGTATAGATGAAGACAGGAACCAAGTCAAATGGCATGATATCAAAATTCTCAGAGTAGAAAAAGAGCATCCTGGGGAATTTTTCTATAAAACTTCATTCACAGACCAAACATTCAAAAAAACTCATGTACGCAAGAGAAGAGCTGCAAATCAGTCCTTCATTTCCTTCGATTTGACACGAGCATACACAGAAAAAATTGCGTTATCTGATGCCAAGAAAAAGGATATCCAAGAACTGATTGATAAGAATGTTATTCCAAGACAGTACTATGATTCCTATTTTAAAAATGTGTTAGGGCATGACAATACACATCCAATGGTCGACTAACATAATAGGTACTTAACAATGAAAATGATCAATCAGTATTACTTTTTTTGGATGTTCTGACCGTGATTTTTTGATCTCATGAGTGCCATTGAAGATTTATTTTTCACTTTGAGTATTTCCTAGTTATTTTCTGTTAGTTAGGATTTGCTATGTTCTAATTTGAAAAGAGATTGTGAGAATGTGTTTGTTCATTCAATATACGTAGGTACCTTAGACGTATGATTTGAGTTTATAATTATTTGTTTCACTGTTTATTGAGGAATTGGAATTTTTGTTTTGTACCTGATGTCATAGTTAATAAACACTATCATAATGAAACCATCGTTCCATCATTTAACCCAACAAAATTAATTAACAACACTTTTTTTGCATTGGTAGTAATGCATTTTTCCAAGTTGAAAGTGAATCAAGTCAAAATAAATTAACAAAACCGTTTCAAGTCTGAATAATGAAGAAAAATAACTGAAATATGGCAAACAGAACTGTAGTAACTCGAAAATTCCCATTTTTAACTTGTTCAGGCAATTTGTATGAAATGTTTCAATCCAGACTTTCTCCAATAAGCTACACTAATTCATTGAACAAAAAAATAAACTTCTATCACACATTGTAACAAGGTAATAAGTTTTTCGACTTTCCTGAAAAAAGTGTTTTTTTGAGTTTCTACAGTTTTGATCTAAGTGTGCGATATCCTAATGAACACTTTCAACTAAATCTCCAAAACACAATATACTGTCCCCAAAACGGCGAAAGAATATACAGCCAACCAATATAATCCGATTGCCAAAAGAATGGATCCTACCTTTTATGTAAACAGCTTCTCATGATGGTAATCCGTGCTATTCACCAATATCATTCACATTTCCTTCGGATATGGAATCATTCTTGATAAAATACTTTGTGAATCCTGATGACCCTTTTTGGCTCCTCGAAACTAAGCAACAGGATACGATGGATCACAAATTGACCATCAGGTTTGACCACCACTGCCAAACACATACATTCAGAAATCAGAAACAGTGACTAGGTATTTCTTACTCAAAATGTTGAGCTCACGCTCATCTCACGCTGTCTAAGCTATCATTGGCATTTTCTATTGTGATAGGTAGGCAACTCAACAAAAAACGTAAAACTTCAGTAGAAGCAGCATTAGAACATGAATTCTTACATGTGTGCATTTTTCATGAAACGTTTTATTCTGGTTTCGCTCAAACGTTCTTGCAACTGAAAAATATTCGAGAAACCTGGACGAAACGTCTGGGTTACATTTCAAGTAACGTTTTAAACAGTCCACAATAGGGTAGAATTGAATTGAAATGTTTCTGGAAGATTTCATGTTAAGTGGGAGGTGTCGTATGTACATTCAAATCTGAAACACCCTGTATGAATGTATGATAATTTTGAGATTGTTATAAAGTACATTGATACTTCATCATCACACGATTCATTCCTATAGAAATTTGATTAACTGAAGGTTGTTTCATCAGTTTCGGCGGGACACTCTGTACATACACGAGATGGAAGAAATTTCTCGTTAGACATAACTATCGGAATTCGTGCGATTTCTTTGTCTCTTTTCTAAGGATTTTCGATAACTTAATACTGTTAAGGATCTGGTCCTAACCGAACCTAATTTTGTACTTGATAGTTATATTAGCGCGTTTTTCAGTGATTTAGTTTCAAAAACGAAGTTCCAGCACTGGAAATGGAGCCGAGCGGTCTGGAGAGAATGAAATAGAGGATTACACTGACCCCAACTTTTCAATATATATAAGGTTTGCTGGAAACCTTATTATTCCATTCGAGTTAAATTGTAGAGAGCAATCTCCGGAGGTTTGATGGAAATGGGCCATATAGAAAACCAGGAACTGATTGCTCAGCGAATATGTTTTAGTACACGGAAGTGAGTCATGAGATGCATAAGATTTAATTTTGCCTTCAAAATACCACAAGTGATACTATTTTGCTCGAAATATTCGGCGATTGTTAGAACAGCTTGATCTTGATGCCTAATAATTTTGCGAATGACGTTTTTAAAAACTTTCGAGCCATAGGCGGGAAGTTTTGGAACGTCAGACAATAAATAATGAGGCAGAAGTTCTTGCTGTCAAAATTAAATACTAATTATAGCTGACGTTTTGAACGTTTATCAACAGTGAAAACACAGGAGCTCTGTTCATCGGATGAATGAATTTCTCTTCCTAACGAGAGAAAATTGCCAATCAGTTAGTTTACGAGAAAAACTGACATGAAGAAATTTTGCAAGATCGTAGGTCGAGAATTTTTGTCTAATGTAAATTTTTGAGTTAGTAAGGAAATGTCGGCTTCTGTATTGGTGAGCAAGTCTGATAATTTTTGGTAAACAAAAAATATCGCTGTAATACAGGAGAGACAGTGAAAAAATGGTCGATTCTGTTTGGTTTTCGAGAATAAGAGTGGAAGTCACTCAAAAAGCACAACGTAATTGGAGTATATTATGTAGAACGATTTTTCTGCATGGAATAAGTGAAAATCGGGGTATTATTATAAAAACAGTAGATGAAATCCAATTTCAATCTTGACTTTTTCACTAACCAGAATCAATACGCGAACCAATACCGAGAGACACTTGGAGGAACATTATGTTCATTCGTCAAAAGGTAAAGATTGACGAAATTGTTTACGTCTTTCAATCGTTAATGTGCGAATAATCGACAATGACAGATTGACAGAGATCACTGACATTTTTTATTTCATTCGACATTCTACGTTTGTCAGGATGGGTGAAAGATCTTACAGTCACAACTCCATCACATAACACAATTTGATATTAACCAACGGTCATGGAGAAATGGAGATTTTCCGAAGGATTAATCCTCCAGCATCAGCAACATTTAGTTGAAGAAGAAAAGCTGTAAGATGAAAACAATGCTTCTTCGCAATTGCAATTGCATACCTTGTTAGTCCCAGCACTGGGACCAAACACCCCATAAGTCGAAACTTGTGCGGGGTTAGATATACATACAAACACAAACATCCATGGCCTAACTAGGATTCGAACCTAGGTCTCGGTGGGAAATATTTTTGGTGGAATCTTCATAATCCCTCAAATAACTGCATTGATTTCGAAGATGCGATTAAATAGAAAAATATTTCTTGAAAGTTCAAAACAAATTTCGAGGTTGACAGTTCTTGGAAAAAACAACAATCAATGGTAGGAGTTATTGCCGGATGAACCATCCTGTTGAGTTAACAATCCTCGTGTTGTGAGAGCATCCTTTTCTCTGTGATCCATTTGAGGTCAGTTTGTTGTTGATCATTTCAATCTGATATTGTTTTGTCTGTCAATCACCTACATGAATCTCATTAAGTGAATTAATTATTGATATAGATAATCATATTATGTTCATGGTATGTATTTGAATGCTCTTGATTGAACCGTCTACCACAGAAAACGAGAGAAAAAAATCCACTTACTTTTTATTGGCAGATACCAAAATAAATTACTTACATTTGTGGTCTAGGTATATATCGGTAGATACCTCGTGTTCTCATCATGTCATTATGAAATTCGGATGGTACAGACTGCTTCGTATTTCATAACGAATTAAATAAATTAAAATTCCCTGGACGATATGGCGTTCCTCTCTTTTCAGTCTGTCCATTTTTTTGCCAGAATCGAATGGATGTACACAGACTAATTAAATGGTATAAACAGAAAATTTTAACTTATTTCTCATCGAAAAAATTCCGGCAATTCCGATAATGAATCCATTGGTTGAGTCTCTCTGAGACTTCTGAGAGTTTCGAAAAAACGAGAATGCCCGCTATTCAATATTATTTATAATTAGCAGTCCTGCTCTTTGCCTGCCTTCTCGAGCACTTTCATTTGTGAAAGAAAATCAAGTGGAGGCAATATACTTCGTCGTGCATTTCCTTCCATCAACGAGAGTTTTGAATAAAGGATTGAATATATAATTCGATCTGAAATATGGAAATACCAGATATAGGAGGAATTCCCTTATAATTCAGAATTCCTTCTTTGAATTCAGATGATTTTTCGAAATCAGGAAAGTTCTTGAATTCAGATTTTCGACTTCTCCACAATGCTATCAGCTCCATTTTTCTTCTTTCTTTGTTGAACTCGATTATTCAGGAGTCCATATCGATTTTTGCTTTTTTTAATTCGATCCCAAAATATACAGTGTGTGCGATTTCAACTCGTACCTTCTTAATTTTGAATCCGTGGACAAATTTTCAGAAACAAAAATTCAATAATATAGTATTCAATGAGCTTCCTGCGAAAATGTGGACAATTCTGAGATATTTAGATTTTGAAGGCCTACTATTGTTTGTTGAAGGGCTCAAAATTTTAAATACGACTTGTAAATTTTTTTTTCAAAATTTGAATGCAATAACTCATATAGGGTATTAGCTATATTTAATTCAATTCGAAGAGAATTCGCTATGTGGACGGATTCCAAATTTGGAGACGGGTGAAATCGCATACACATATATACAGAGTGTCCCACGACGATTGATTGTTGATTTGTAGGGGTTGTAAATTAAAGCAATTGGTGCAGCTTCTTTAAATACTATGTTGCCTGATGAGTTTTTTGTTCTCGGTCACGTGACATCAGATTCAAAATTATTCAAAATTTTTGATGGGAAAATCTTTATATATTTTGGCTTTCAACAAACTATCACAATTTTTTTGTGATTTCAAAAGATTGATTTGAGAACTACATCAGGTATTCTCCCAAAGTTTTTTAACTACGTGTTTTGATAAAATATGATTGATGATTAATATTATGTCTTATTTTAATCGTCAGAAAAAATATATGACTGCCCAAATATACAAGGTGACCCAAAACTCAAATTATTTGGCAATTGTTCGTATCAGACCTTTGTCGTGATCGTCGTTGAACAAAGGATATTAAGGTACCTGTAGTTCTTGAATTAATCGTTTCAGATGACAAGTGTGATAAATTTTGTTGTAATCATTTTATCGGGAGGAACATAGAATTCCCAAAATATACAGGTTGTCCCATTAATAATTATAAATCTGATGTCGCTTGAACGAATATGGAAAGCTCGCATTTGGTAATATAATATCAAAACAAGCTGTACCAATTGATTTTTTTCATCTCTAGGAGCGCACGAAAGGAAATTCCTATAATATTCGTGAAACATCGCGCGTATACCTAGGAGGAGAGGGAGAGGAGGTAGGTGTTGGCTTTTTTTTCAACTTTTGGAGGTTATAAGTTCTTGGGAATTCTTCCATTGGCAAAGAATGCCATCAAAGCGTCGCCGTTCTATAGACAAACGAGTTACAACCCTGCATTTGGAGCAAAGACATCCTGTATATAATAGGATTTAATGGTTCGAAATTTTGCAACCTTCGTTTCAAAACCATGTAAACATTGGCAGATGAGACAAAAACCAAACCAAATTGAGAAAGTCTTATTTCGAATAAAAAAGGAAGTTTGGTTTCTATTAAAAACAATTTTCAAATCCAGAAAGTCAAGAAAATCAAATCTATCTGAAATCATAGTTGAAAAGGGGACAAGTCATCAAAAACATTCGCCTCGACATTCGCCAAAGAAAAGAGACAAAGAAACTTTCGTCACGAATTCGAGAACTACGCTAAGTGATGTTTGATTCTAGCCCCGTATCAGCCGATAGCCACTCGCCCCCATTCTCGAGCCGACGTTTCGGAACCGAACTGCACCATCACGGTGTACGTTCAAACACGGGAGGATAAGAGAGTGATCGGATTCGTATCCGAATGGATAAATGCTTATACATTTGTCTCACGTAAGTATGTTCTGGCCTTCACAGAATGGGTAAAAAAAATCGAAATCACAGCATAAAATTCAGATCTGGGACGCTACAGTAACAAGCGCAAAGTTCATGTTGTTATGAGTGGCATATTTTTCAGAGGATTAATCCCACAATCATCAGTCAGTAAGTAGGTATCAAACATTCCTATCGCATGAGAAATTATACGCAAGTTCCAAGCACATATTGATACTTCATAATCGATGTATCAGGTACTCATGGAAAATGATTCTCAAGTGGGGTTTATTGATAAGCGATACCTATGAAACTTGCAATATTGTACTTGTTGGTCAATTCGAATTGTTGAGTAGTAGCTATGCATCAGGATTATGGAATTGAATCAGGATGAATTTCTCGCTAACTTTGGCACAAATATACTGGGTGTCCCTCCGGGAACTGCATTGATCAATATATAGAAAACCATACGTGGGCTGAATTTGAAAATTTGGTAGTTCACTATTGTTGATAAGTGCTATCCGGCTAAAATATTTTGAAGATTGTGGCACTTTCGGTTGTACCGGAAGTGGACCCCAACTTCGTTATTTCAAATGAAACACCCTGTATTTTATTGCATTTTTAGATTCTTACTGAAGAGCTGATTTCATCAATGCATCACACTTGGGGTCTATCAGGAATGATTACAGAGATATAGGGTCTTCAAAATCGAGATTTCTCAATTTTAAGATTTTTTTGTGTCAAAACCATTCATTTCATTTTGATTCACTATCTACTGGAATTTGATTGGAAAAAATACAGAGTGCTTCAAGATTCAGAATTCTGATCACCCTGTATCTGTTCCAATTAAATGTCAGTAGATAGTGAATCGAAAGTTAAGATAGGGACATGTAAGCCGTTTTGATCGATAATGAATAGTTTCGACACAAAAAAATCCTAAAATTGAAAAATCTCGATTTTGAACACCCTATATCTCTGTAATCATTCCTGATAGACCCCAAGTGTGATGAAATCAGCTCTTCAGTAAGAATCTATAAATGCAATGAAATACAGGGTGTTCCATTTGAAATAACGAAGTTGGGGTCCACTTCCGGTACAACCGGAAGTGTCACAATCTTCAAAATATTTTAGCCGGATAGCACTTATCAACAATAGTGAACTACCAAATTTTAAAATTCGGCCCACCTATGGTTTTCTATATATTGATCGATGCACTTCGCGGAGGGACACCCTGTATATATATATATTCATAAAGTTGGCATCATAATATATGGGAAAATCTTTTAATGATAATGTATTTCGGAAATCGACTTGGCGTGAGTTTTGCTTTGAGAAAGACGAAAAGTGGCCTACTCGGTCGGGGTCACGTGACGTCGCTACATGTCATAAGTTTGAAACACAGAAATCATATACTCTATGATGTCTGTGGTTTGAAACGAAAAGAAAATATAGGCTTATTCAAAATGTTTCTTTAGTACCTCATCAAGATTGTCATTTTCCTTTTTACTTTTTTTTTCAGTGTTTTCACTTTTCTTTGTAATAGAATAGCCTAATAGGCCTTCTCAAATGAAACAGTTTGTGGGTTTCATTATCAATAAACTTTGAAACTTACATGGGAGCTGGAAGTTGTAAACATTGTCCTTAGAATCCAAGTCATGAACATTCACAGACACATCCTGAAAATAAATCACTATAGTTTTTCTAAGAATCTGAACAATTTTCAACTTACCCATATAGGACAATTTCTGTTTGCCTTGCTTATTTTGCATCCAAATGCAACACAGTATAAATAACCATTGTTTAATTAAACAAGAAACAAAAACACGACAGATTTAGCGATATTTCACATAACAAAAAACAATGAAGTTCTGTCTTCACTTTTTTGCCTATTTAGATGGAAAAAAAGATCTCAAGTACGCCAGTAATTGGATGAACGAAAATTTATAAACCAATCCGCCATTAAACAACACGAGTGTGAAAGAGACAGGTTACCGTAACACAAGCTAACTTTGTTGCAGCTGCCCCTGACACACTTTTTGCTATTCGAGAAACCGGCCGCAAAGTAGTTTGATGATATTTTGCTAGATGACTTTGGCATTATTTTAGCACTGGAAGAATCCATTAGAATAACTGTCGCTCCCGAATCCTAGACGAACTCTGCACCAAACAGAAATTAAATTTGCAGCGAGGATTATAATTTTGTAAGGAAAATCATTTGTTCATTTGTTTGTCGAAAGAAATTACTGCAGGCCTGAAATGGCTGAAATAGTCTTGTCCTTGTCGGTGTTAGACTGCTGACAAGTGACAAGGAAAAGTGTCAAAGTCGTTCTGGTTGTGGCTACTGACACGACGGTCTCTTATATTGTTTCGGAACTAAAAATATGCACAACAGCTTCCACATTCCACGCTTGTTATTCAAATATCTTCGTTTGTTCTTTGACGCAAATATATTTCTATCAATGGTTGTAACTGTATGTGAAACTGTAAGAGGATTTGAGAACTCTATATCAATTGAATGGAAAATAATATGTAAGAGCGTTCTTTCAAAACCAGAGCAAAAACGTTCTCGTTGTTACTGATACGTCATAGGGCACCATCTTTAGACCCACTGCAATTAAGCGATATGCTGCAAGTAAATCAACTATGCAGTGTGCGTATTTAGCGTTGTATTACCCATCAGCTAGTAGGTAGATATATTCAAACAAGCATCCCTTCTGCATGGCATGACCTGAGTTCCCGCTGTATGTTCTAGTCGAGCATGAGTATTTACAGAGGGTTGTTAACAGGGCGGCAAAAGTTGAATTGCATTCAAAAAGTGTAAGAGTCAGTTTGAAAACCTCCACTCTGTTGTTCTATACTAAGTAGGTAAAACAACCTGTTCAGTGATCTTACATATTATATACTCGAATTTCATCTGCATTTCCCGCCATATGACTTTTATTTAATGCATGAAAATTAACAGCAGATTATAAAATATGGTGGGTGTCATATCTCCGCCACCAAATTTTTAAATGGTATTCAACATTATATCATTTATATTATTAAACAAAATTCAACTCTTTGAATTATTCTAAGTATATAGGGTGTTTCCGAAATTGGGGCGATGAATGAAATGATGTGTTGTATGAGACATAAGAACACGATAAATCACAAGAAAAAATTGGTTTGGAAATGTTTCAAAAATGTGCGCTCCCACCATACTACATATTTCAACTATTATTGAACGTCCGGCAACATTGCAAAAGTCATTGATACTTCCGGTGCTTGTGATCTCGCCGAAAGCAAACGCATGGGTTGGGCTATCAAACTCTGATCAAATAATTTACAAATATTTCAGGCAAACTTTGAAGCTCAATATCTTCCAAGATATTTTTTCTCGACAAGAATGTATTGTTTGATTTCGTTTTGTTTTTTCGTCTTCTATCATCCATTTCATTGAACGCCACAATTTCGGAAACACCCAGTACCTATATAAATCAGTCGCATACGAGGTCGCATATGAACGATGGATTTACCTCATTTCAGTGAAATATTCAGGCTCCTACTCAATAAATCAGTAAATCGTACAATAAATTTAACTGCAGTCAGGTACATATGCAGGATTTCTATAAACGATTGTAGTAAAAGTGGCCGTAGATATATTTTTTTCTATTTGCCGACTTCTACTTATTATACATTTCACTAGAGCACTATACTATAGCGACAAATGAAAAAAAATGTATTATGGCATGTTTTATGTGTCAGTGTCATTGATAGAAACTTCTAAAGTGCATTGAGAATAATCGTTTGTTATGTTTCCTATGAAAATCTATACCTAACTGAGAAGCAATTTTGGGTATATATTGATAATAGATATTAAATTCCCATACTTTTCGAGATTATAACTATATAAGTATATGCCCTAGTGACTCAAATATGTGCCTAAGCATTACAAAAAGGCTAATGTGACGTATTTTTTCCAATTGTTTTCTGATTTGTTCCAACTATCTGATCAAAAACTAACAATCAATATCAACACAGCGATGAGTTCAGAAAGAAAATATAATTTCACGGCTGGGTATCCAAGATTCATTCCAACTACAAAAGGAAAGATCCGAAAGATATTTCTTGTGATAAATTGGAGAGCTCCAGTGCAAACCTATCCGTTTCCAGAAACCAGAAAGAAGAAATATTAAACTTCATATAATGGAATTAAAACGTTGGCTGTTTTTATCAAACGTTTCCAATTGTGACCTTCTATTTTATTTCACCCCGAGGCTCCGAAATCCTCTGCGCTTTACACAAAACAGACTTACGGGTCATGTCGTTGTTCTAACGAACTGGAAAATGACTTACACTACCAAATCCAATTAAACATTTCTCTGGTGTCACAAAGCGTTTCAGCCTACGCTATATGGATCGAATTACCGCACTCTTTGCACCTTTTTCACTTGGTCATTTTGATGACCTTCGTGGTGAGATGCCTTTCAACTCATTTCATCCGATGAAGAGATTCATCGATCATCGAGATAAATTTTGAATCCAGTCGCATGTAGCTTCACAAGGCAGGAGCATACACGCAAAAGTAAACAAATCCATTTTAACCACAAAACGAAAATATTGCATCATATTATGTTGAAATCGATTATTTCCATGAAATCCAATGCCCAGTTTTTACCAAAAGTATACAATTCCTTGTATAATAGTGTGGTCAAATCAGGATTTTCAACCAAAGAGTAACAAATCCGTATGTTATTAATGTTCTTCAATTTCAACAGAATTTCTCTCAAAAAGCAACAAATCCTCGAAGAAATTACGAATGCGCTGTTATTACCCATGCAAAAGTGAACAAATCCAGAGGTATTTTAGAACTGCCAAATAAATATTATATCTTTTACATAGTGTACCATCTTGTATTCAACAGTATAAATAATGGTTAACGCAGTTTGATTTATTATTGCTTATTAGGAATATCACCTATACATTATTGAGAATTTATGAATTATCGAATATCTAATGATATTTCTGAAGTTCCCAATCATATTTCAACATATAGCAACTGTGCTATGGTCTGCCTTAACATATGAAATCGTGACGTGTTCGTTTCTATTTGCCGTTTGAAAATTACTGTGGCAACATTGATGAATGTAGCACTTTGAAATTGACCGAAAAAGTATAAAAAGATATGGAATCGATAAAAAAATATATTCCACTCGCTTATACAGCGAAAATATCGTTTCATGCATAATTAGTTCAATGGATTTGTTCATCTATGTTTGCGTGAATGCTTCTCACCTGTTGATGAACACACCGTACGATATGAAGCCCTTCGGTGGTACCGAATGAAAATATGTGTAGGTATCATTTCAATATACCTACGTAAATGATGTGAGGACAAATCAGATTATTTGCCCCAAAAGTCACTCCGTTCAATTTCGCCCTGTATCTCGAAAACGAAGCGAGTTATGACAATTTTGTTTGCAATATCGTCAGTTTCACGAAAATCTCTATCTTTGAAAATGAGTGAAACATCCCGTAAGGACATGAAAAATAGGACAGCCTGTAAAACAAAGGAGATACCTTCCTATTCATAAATGCAAAATCTATGATCATAGATTAAATACCTAAGTAATGATAATGGTTAGGAAAGAATTGATTTTAAATAAGTCTCATTGACTCTTCCAGAAAACCAGGAACGTTTTTTCCTGTACCTTATTGTGAGTGTAGCAGCAAGTTTGCTCCTCTTGCTCAGCTTCCTAGTAGGACGCTTGCTCCTGCAAAGACACCGAGCCAGGAGGGACGCTAAATTCCATGCCACAAATATATCAGATAACAGCCTTCCCAACGGCTTCACAGACGATATCAGCGAAGTCGATGCAGATATAGATCTGACCACTCCGCTACCTTGTCCAGTACCATCAGTTACCATCCATTCCCCACCTATCGGGAGCATAGCTGAGGTTAGTAACAAAGCACCATTGATTTTTACCTTCATATTAGAAAAAACAATATTTTTTCGATATCTTCAATATCATCACTATACTCTCTGTTTGTAGAAATTCAAAGGAGGTAGGTATTAGATTTTTCTAGAATTTTTCGAGTTCTTGGGAACACTTTCATTGGCAAAGTCCAAAGCTTTGCCGTTCTATAGACAATTGAGTTCTGGAGAGGAGTTGTTCGACATATTTCGAGGTTGACGACGAAAGGATATGCTGACTCTGGGCTTGCCGAGTACGTATGAGTGATGGAATGATAAGAGAGATTTATGCTATCGAGTAAAATAGTGAGTAAAATATAAACAATCGCCCTGTACCTATCTATAGAAGTGTGGAAGTTTGAATGAGTGAGTGTGGCATCACCCACCAGGCGAATGGCCCGTTTCCAAATGGAATCTAAGAGCATCAGCTTATTATGGGGTGGTGAACACCATATGTGGAAACGGTATTCTGAAACGGGTCGTATCTGTGCTTTGTAGATCATAAGAAGCTGTTGAGGTGTGAAGTATAGCTTTTAGCACGGAATATAAATCCGAATTTTTGTAAAGCAGCTTTGGCGATTGATCTGACATGGTTTTCCCATGAAAGAGTATTGCTGATGGTAATACCGAGCATAGATATAGTGGTTTTGGTGGAAATGGTGGTACCAGACATTGTTATATCGACATACTGAGTTCCGCCTTTCTAGAGAAAATACAGGCTTGAGTTTTGGTGACGTTGATCTCAACTAGGTTGTCGGAGTTGTTAGGGTTGTTGTGAGTTCTTAGTTTCCTGGGAATCCTAGAAGAGAACGCAGTATGTTGAGTACTATCATCTGCAAAGCTGTCGATAGGGCAAGTTGCTACTCTCAACAGATCATTGATACGAAGTAGGACCGATGTTAGTGCTTCCAAAATTGATCCTTGTGGAACGCCGGAATTAATGGCAATGGTATCAGACGATACTCCGTCCACCACCACGTGAAGCGATCTGCCTGAAAGAAAACTCGAAGAAAAAAGGCATAGCTGAGAAGCTAAGCTGTATGATGTTGTTTGGCAGAAGTCCTGTCGATGCATCTAACACCACAGCTTGTGATTCACCATGACTTTCTAATGAAGCTTGCCATATATGGGTAACGTAGTCGAGTGAATCTCCTGTTGATCTTCAATGGCGAAAGCAATATTATCTATCATTAGAGATTCCTGAGCTTTCCAGATGTGATATGGCTCCAAAGTGATGGAGATAACTGACTTGGGCTGAGAACATGATTCAATATTGTAGAGATGACATTGAACATGCCTTCTCTCCTTCGAATTAACAGTGGCTAGCTGATTTTTTTTCCAGGTGGTCTGGTATGCATATATCATCCATAAGCTCGATGTTGATAGCTTTCTCCATTATACTTTCTTTGGCGGACTAGTGCTGATCATATCATCCACTAGTGTGGAGATGACTTCGAACAGTCGCCGTTCTTTTCTTTAAATTATTAATGGTGACTAGCTGGATTTTATTTTTTCAGGTGGTCTGGTATCATCCACATATATCACCCATAACCTCAATGTTGATGGCTTTCTCTATCACTGACTTAAGTGAGGGTTATTTAGCTGTGTGCACGTGTATATATACCAATGAAGAGAAGAGTTGTATTCCGTGCAAGATAATTTATTCAAATTTATTACTCGTAGCAGAGCGCTTTCGGCTCAGTGCATACTCGTCAGGTTAACAAGGAAATTATCCATAAATATATCTCTGGTTCAGTTTAAAAATATCGATATTATGGTTAAGAACGGTACAAACAGATTCAAATTTGTTTCCCAAAAGGGGGTAAAATACAGGTTACATTTTCTTAAGCAGCCATTGTCGCTGCGATATGTCGTGTTGAAGTGAACTTGATGAGACTTAAGAAGATGTAATCTGTATTTCACCCCCTTTGGTAAACAAATTTTAATCTGTTTGTACCTTAACCATAATGTCGATATTTTTAAACTGGACCAGAGATATTTTTATGGACAAATTTGCTTGTTAACCTGATGAGTATGCACTGATGATGACTCAACAGTCGAAAGCGCTCTGCTACGAGTAATAAATTTGAATAAATTATCTTACACGGAATACAACACTTCTCTTCATTGGTATAACTGACTTAGGCTGATAACATATCATTCAATAGTGTGGAAATGACTTCGAACCTTCCTTCTTTCCTTCGAATTAACAGTGGCTGAATGTTGTTTCTCCAGGTGGTCTGGTATCCACATATCGCACCCATAAGCTCAATGTTGATGGCATTCTCTATCACTTTGGAGATAACTGACTTAGGCTGATAACATCATTCAATAGTGTTGAGATGACTTTGAACCTTGCTTCTTTCCTTCGAATTAACAGTGGCTGAATGTTGTTTTTCCAGGTGGTCCGGTATCCACATATCCATTCACACACCTTACGCAGACCTGTCCACATGGTGGAGGCAGAGCTGCCTCGTGGTCTGAGTACTGTCCCATCCAGCCACTACTACTACGGATGACCAGAATGCCCGGGTCGTGGAAATTCGACTGTTCCCCAGTCGCCTACCACTTCTGCGTGCCCGGGCCAGCGCACCTACTGCTTCTAGTGCTTAGTGCCATGAGTCGGACATTCAGTGAACCAGACCAAAGATGTAATCACCTCAGAAGAGAGGGTGGGTCTAAGGGGCCCTTGTGAGCCGAGTATGCGAGGATTTCGGGCCACCTCAGGGTGACTTCCCAATCAGCCAAAGTACGTCTTAAAGGCGTCTTTAAGACGTACATGTCGGGACATAAGTACGTCTTAAAGACGTACATATTACGCCCAAGAGACGTCTTTGAAACGTACATTTTCCACTAATATGTACGTCTTTAAGACGTCTTTTTTAGGTGTTTTTGGTCCATGACCTCAAATTGATCTTTCAAATTACGGAAAAATCACATAGTTTCAGTTAATTTCCACCTGTGCACTGAAGTTAGCAACAAGTGCAGACAAGCAAAAAAAAAAGGGAAATAAACGACTTCATCAAACGGGTAGACACAAGCGGTCACCCATTCAAGTACTAACCGCGCTCTTTGTTGCTCGACTTCGATGATTATACCATACTCACTTCTTCTGTTACTCTGTTTGTTCTATATATCACATTACAAGCTTTTACTTAATTTAACATGTCCTTGTGTCTGTTTGTAATCAAAAAGTGCAAGTTAAATTTGACTCACTTCAAATCGTCCGATTGATTTGAAATTTGGCAAGTAAATATTATTCCGGTGACAATTCGTTGTGATATTATTATTGAATAGAAAAAACAGAATGGCGGATCCAATATGGCGGACGATTTTCTCATTGATTATGTTCCGATTCGAATCAAAATTCAATATTCAAGATGATGAATCCAATGTGGCATATGGTTTTCTGATTATGGTCTGATCTGAATCAAAATTGGCATATGAAGGATTTCGGGATCAGAGATTATAAATCCTATTGTCGAAAATGAAAAATCCAAGATGTCGGCTTCAAAATGGCGGACGAGTTTTGTGATTATAGTCCGATTTTATTCAAAATTGATTACTATGGGACTTTTGGGGTCGGAGAATATGATTTTTTTGTAAAAATTCTAGAATCTAACACGAAGGCTCCAAAATGTCGGACGAAAAAATTCAAAAACATCACTTTTGTTGAAAATAAGAAAAAACTGAACAATTGAAAATAAAAAACGTGAAGAGATGACATTTTGTTTCTCTTCAGAAAATAACTCACATTATTGTTCTATAAGTCGAATTGACGTACTGGAATATACGTCTTTAAGACGTCTTTTATACGACATGGGAGGAACGACGTGGATACGACCTAAAATGTACGTCTTAAAGACGTAAATTCGTGTACGTCTTTAAGATGTACATGGATTTACATCTTAAAGACGTACTTTATACGTCCCTGGACGTAAAGACGTAAGTAAGTCGTAAAATGTACGTCTTTAAGATGTCTGGTGCTGATTGGGTTGTAGGTCTGTACAAAACACATCCGCCAGGGTTTCCTGAAAGTAAACTGGGATAGTTCGACTGAGCATCTTCCTACTATTGATCGAGCCATGAGAGGAGGGTGAATTCTTCACTTGAATAGTTCATAATCCTTGATTTGTTTCATCCTGAAATTGTTTGATCTATCTATCTAGGGGATCACTGTCAAGACAGTAATAAGGTAGGTGTGTTTCATTCATAGTGATACGCTTGAGGTGTGCTTTATGCATGATTCATATAATAATCTCCTTAAGGTGATGAGCTTCATGCATAATAATCCTCTCAAGATGGGTTTTATTCAAATAATAATCCCCTTAAGATGTGTTTACCGCATATTAATCCTCACAAGGTCATGCCTGCGAAATTTTAGAGTGATACCTATCAAGGATGAGCTATTCAAGAAACTGTTCATAGTGCTAGACCTTCAGTGCCCTATGACGGGGTATTTTCAGATAGTGGTGAAGTTGAATCGTTCTATGTTAATTTCAGGATTTTGCTGTTTTGTACATATGTATTAGAGACATCCTTAATGATTGATTAGTGGCTGAAACTGCCTTGTAGATATAGAAAGTATTTGTCGATCTACAGGTCAGTAATACAAAATGTATCATAATATTGTTATAGACTGTGAGAAATCAAAACTTGCTTCTAATTTATCCTTGAATTTCTTTGCTTCCACAAGAAACTTACAGGTAATGTGAAAAAATATGAAGCATGACGGAATAAGACTTCAATTCCATATTTATGAGAAAAAAAAATCGTTTGTTTGTACTTATTTGTGAAGTAAATTTTAGACTGACTATTGTGCTGACATAAATAAAGTTCAATCCATATATAATTTTTACTGTTTTACGACTTTTTTGGGTGAAATTGAAGCACCACTGCATATTTCCCTTTGATTTCTGTAAATACGTACCTACTGTCCATTGTTGATCGATGTTAGAATTTCACAGAAATATGTGCTAAAACTACTAAAACATCAATAGCTTAGATATCACACTCCAACTTTCTTTGCAGATGTTTTCTTAGCAATATTATAAATTCAATCAAATTTGGGACGCTATTGCACACCATCAATAATATGAAGCAAAAAAATGCAGAAAATCAGGAAAATTATCTCAAGCTCATAAATTATTCTCATTGCCCCATGTGTATATAAATTTCTTTATATTATATACATCATTATACATAAATATAATTTGTTTTTTTTAGTTTTGCAACTCATTCGATTTTATAGTCAGGTGAAAGCATTTGAAAATGTTCATTCCTTATATCAATGGAGGAAGATGTATCATGTTTTGCCCTATACAAAAGTTACAAAACCTAATAACCAAACCTAAGTAATATTTATTGTCCCATTTTGTATATATTTATTATGTGTAGGCTATTTTATTGAAATTATAAAAATGTTAAAAAATCTTATATTTTATCTTTGTTAACAGCATTATAGTCATTGTCTAAACCTAAATCAAATAAATTATTACAAATTATTTAAACACTAAAGAAAGGACACAGTTACAAAGTTTTCTTCCTAATTGCATGTCTTTATTTCAAATGTGATTCCTTGGATTTCTTATTTTTCCGATAAATATGGCTCTCCATATTATTCCATGAGCATAATTATTACTGTTCTGTTTTTGAATTATTTATAACAAGAAAATGCTGAAAAATGAATGATTCAGCCAAGCAATCAACAAATAGAGATCACGTCTTAAAATATCGACATACATTTAAGGAACATATATAGTTATTACATGTAAAACATATTTATGTTATTTATGTAAAAAAAAATATGTGTTTGTATAATAAAAAAAAAATCTAACCAGATCTGACTCATTATTACGAGCTCATTGAATATTCAAAAATAAGTTAATTGCACAGAGTAGAAGCAGTGATACAGCCAGTGAGTATTTTGTGGAACTGGATGTACAGTACCCATCATTTAACTTACTACCCATCGGGCATTGACATTGACTGTTTCTACATTCGAATGAGTGATTCAATACCAATGTACAATCTGTGGTTTTCATACAGGGATCACCATATTCTAGAAAATAAAGAAACTTATTAGTCTGAAATACAAATTTTTTTAAATAACATTAGTTTCTCGTCAAAATAGTAATAATATATACTCGCCTTTTGATTGCAAGCAGTGATTATTTATCTCAGTGTACCCATTTCTACAAATACAAGTTTTATTTTCACCATCTCCTGAGCCACACTGAGAGAATTTAATGTGTTGGCATTGTTCGTTTATTTCACATTCTTCATTCAGATTTTCCACAGCTGGAAAATAACATATTTCAATATACAGTATGTCCCACTTCGAGTGACCCTTTTATTTTGGAATAGAATGAAAGATTCATCTGATGTCAGTACCTAGGAGTAAATGTTTAGGAAAAATTCTATGGTGAAAACCGGCATATCGATATATACCATTTTCTCAAAAAAATATAGTTTCTGTCACTTTTCAAAAATGCACATTTTGAAAAAACACCTTGTTACTCAGAAAGGATGATAAATATCGATATACGATTTTCACCATTGAGTTCGTCGAAAAATTGACCATCAGGCACCGACATCAATTTTCATTTTTCTTGTTTTGAAATCAAAGTTTCCAATTTGGCCCATCCTTTACACGATATTTTGATGAATTCAAGACCATCACAACGCAATCAGATTTGATATAGTTTTCTGATTTTTGTGATATAATCTTGATCACACATTGAATGAATAAAACTTAATTCATAAGACCATTTGATGTCTTTTTTACGAGTACATTTTGAAAAAAAAATTCGAATCGTTCATTCTACTCTCATATAGGATGATGTGATTCTTGTCATACCTTTGAAGCATCCCTTATTCAGACCAATATAGGCTGGAAAACATTGACAGACACCCTGTGAACAGCCGGAATTGGCGATGTGAGAACAAAATTTATTATCACATGATCCACCGATATCTGAAAAAAACCTGTCAGTCTGGGAAGAGTTAATAACATATCATTGTTTTTACCTGGTAGGCACACACTGCCATATCTGGAATAATTTTGAATGCACTGGCACTTCTCATCTATGCATTCTTCATTCAACTTACAATTCGAGTCTCTGAGACAACCACCTAAAAAAAAGTACCATACTGAACATTTTTCTCAAGCAGGTAAGAGAATATACTTTCTTTACAACTATTACAGAAAGAAAACAAACTTGATAATTTTTTTTTGATGTATGATAAATTGATATTCATCATACAGGACGTGGAAAGAAATTGTGAATTGAGGAAACCTAATCACGAATCTGCGATTGAGGTCTATAAAACTAGCAAGTTTCCATCGCTCAAGTTTAAACTATTTGATTGGGTGAAAGTATTGAAAAGGAATATTCTCAGATATAATTATGAACATAATAAAAATGATATATATAAATAAATACATTGAGAATTCGCATTCTCTATGTGATGAAAATATCAATTCTTCCTTGGTTTACTCAACAGAAAACAACTACCTTTCTGGCTATATCATGCCACGACGTACATCGAACTACATCTATTGAACATACACGATAAGAATTGGAAAACAAAATCTTCTGAAGTAGAGAATTTGCATTCTCCTTCATATAAAGATACGCACATAATATTATTCTGAATATTCAACAGAAAACAACTACTTTCCTGACTATTCGCCACGTCGAACATCCAGAAAGAGAGCATTAAAAATGAAAATCCTCTGAAATTGAGAATTGACATCATCCCTCAAATCGGATGAAATAATATGATGTATTATGATATAAAAATATAACTTACCAATATGTTCAGTATTGAAATGAAAATTGAAATGTATATGAGAAGTATACTTATATAAACTCTGATCTTGATGAGCTTGGAACTTCCCAAAAAATCATTTGTATCAGTGATATGGGAATTATATCTCTCACGAACAGGTTATATGACTTCACTGGAATAAATTCATTCATTTTTTCATGTTCATAATTACATCTGAGAATATTCCTTTTCAAAACTTGATAATGTTTTGAATCTTAATGGTTAAATTACCTTTCGCGTCGTCCTTCTTGACGCAATAATAAGAAGACTTATCCAGAGTGGCGAAGCTGCTACACCGGCACTTTTCAGTCTTTGAATCACAATAGGAATATGGTCCCATTGCCTCACACCATTCATTACTAAGGCAACTAGAGACATCTTGAATCATTGCTGCAATATAACACCATGTAACGAAATCGACAAGTTACAATACAATGATACAATCACATACTTTTGATACATTTTCTATTGGTATCATCATTGGACCAGTAGTTTTTGCAAAAACACGCTGAATCCTTTCCTCTTTTGACTAGCTGTCCAGGTTTTACCACACAATCCTTATCACTTTTCAAAGAAGGATCTGGCATACCAAGTTCTGCTATACATTTTCCCTCGTGTAAAAAGAAACCTTGTGAACAAACACAGGTATTCTTGAAACATATACTGTTTTTCCAGGAGCCACAGTCCATGGCTTCTTGACATGAACCAAGACCTGAAAATCATGGCAGTGTGGTTAATACTGCCTACTCACAAGAAGTATTATAAAAATTCATGTGCTTGGTAGTTAGTACCTGGTAAGCAATTTCCTTTATAGATATACTGAGTGTTCTTATCACATGAACATGTACCACTTGCTGGGTCACAGAAAGAATTAGCGATGTCCTGACAGTCATTATCAAATGTACAAGTGATATTCGCTAAAAATCACCTAAGAAATTTAATGAAACCATCAAATTTTATAACATATTGACATACCAAGTCCATTCGTAATTTTTATTGGCTTCGTCAAACCACTGGGTGAATATTCAAAATTGTAACTTGACTGTTCGACAGTTTGTTTAATTACTGAGCAAATTCCTAGAGTACAAGTCAATGTTGGAGACTGGCAATCGATATCTAAGGCACATGCTGAAACAAAAAATATGTACGGAATATTCTCCATAGTCGATTCAGCATCAGTTACCATTTCCTTCACTTGATTTCTTCCTGCAATCATATTTCCTGTCATAATAGTCATCAGCACATACACAGCTACTTTTGTCAGAGTCACATTGCAACGAAAGAATATCATGAGGACTATTACAATCAGTATTAGATTTGCAGGAAGTTCCTTTTTCAGCTGAGGGCTGACAACTTCCTTGGTACCATAAATAATTTTCGCGGCAGATACAGTGATTTTCGATACAATCTGAGTTGTGTCCCAACCATTCGCACTGTTTTTGTTCTTCACAATATTCTTTATACATTGTCACATCTGCAACAAGAGAAATCAGGAAAAGGTCTTAGAGATTGCACTTTCCTGATGCTTACATGGTAAACAACCAGTTCCATTGTATGATATATTGTCGCAAGTACATTGACCATCGATGCATATTGCGTTTTTTGTAGCACAATCACTGTTCTTGTTACAAGAACCTGAAATTTCCTGAAATTCGCCAAGCCCTAGAAAAATAAAATAAGAATATGAACATGTGGAAATATTTTCCTTTTTGCTTCCTGTTATTTATTGCTCCATTCTTGCTGAAGCAGCGGTTTTTTGGAATCTTTAACAAATATAATTAAACGTTATTTTATACTGAAAACATGATGGTTTCGATGTCGTCTCTTCTTTCGTAAGGGCTTCTTAAAATTTTGATCAGTAAATATTTATTACAAATAAAATAAAAATTTATAAATATATACCTATTATTTGCTTTATCATTTACTCACCGGTAACAGCTAAAAGTAAGAACAGGGAAGAAAACTTGAAAATCTTCATTTTCATATCAGCACTTTTATTGAACGACAATGATCTCGATTATCGTGAAACAATTTATATATCACAAATATTATACATAGTAATCAATGGGACTGATAATACAAACAGATGTTATATTTGAAGCAGCACACCTGCACTAAATAATCGAATCAGATTGACTTGATATCATTATCCGAGATTATTCAATTCGGTCAATAATGATTCACATGTTAACACAAATATCTAGATGCCATCAGAATCGGAACGAGCGCAAACAACCAAGGGGCTCAAAATGTGGAATTCTCCATTTTGGAATTGGAGACTTTCTTGCCTACAAGCTCTATATCTATTTCAGAGTGGCATAAAATATGGCATATGTACCAGGGGCGATAAGTATAGTTATATAAGAGAGATCCATTTTTCACTTTTCAAGCGATTTCAAACAATTCGCTTCAATGAAATATTCTCCGTCAGCAAAAAAAGTATTTATTCCACGAATATTCTACAGAAAAAACATTTCTATCCTAAATTGCTTCGAAATCGTGGAAAGTCGAGGTTTCCTTAGTGGCTATATGGCCCATCACACCTGTTCTATTTTTGAATACGCTGGAGTTATAAAATAATAGATCCACGAAAACGCTATAGAGTAATCATTTTGCCACTCTCTGGTCCTATAATAATTTCTCTTCGGACCATTTTCAAGAAACATATCGTTCTCCATTCATTTTCTTGATATGATAATTAAATGTCAATTATGTGGAAACGTGTGTATACTTACTTATATCTTGAAAAATGTATTTCCTCAAGGTCGCATTTTGAAAATTCGCCACAAGCGTTGGAATCCTAGTTCCGGCACTGTTTGGTACAATATATGATTTTTTTCTGAGAATTATGGAACTGGTTTTTCGTTGTATTCGAAATAAATACTAGATTGGAATTTTTATCATATTTTTCAAATGAAGACAATATCGGTAGAAATATTTATTAGATTGAAAATATTGAATTAACATTGTTCAAATTGAGTATAGAACAGGTCTGTTATGGTGAAATATTTAGGAGATTCATTCAAACTAACCTCAGCCCAAGAGTTGATAATGACAAAGATACAGGATGTCCAAGTTTCAATTTGCATTTCGTACGTATTTGAATTTCTTGCCTCGAAAAATCCTCTGGTTTCAAATTTTGTGCCGTTTCATCACCTTGTTGTTGAAATATTGAGAAAAAACGAAATGAAAATTGAAATTTTCACACCCTATATCTTTGTTATTATCAACTTTTGAACTGAGGTCAGTTTGGCTAAATCTCATTATTTTTATTCAAGGAATCTGCAGTTCTGCTGTGTACCATTAATTAGCAGACACCCTATATATATGATACGACTTAGGTTTTGTGTATATATTGTGGAAGTAAATTCTCATTTCTATATGTAGAATATGGAAATATTTTCATTGGTTTTTGAGCAATAAAACAGTAATAGTGCTCATCGGTCTGTCAGGTCATCGAGAGCTAGAGTTTTGGAGAGGTGATTTTTTTGATTACCGAAAAAAAATATAAGTGATGATTTTAAATAAATGATGACTGTGCCAAATACTGTTAATACATTGGATGATCAAAATAAAATATATATATGGTATAAATTCGACCCATTGTTGTTATCATTACAATGAGTATACATCATATTATACTATCTAGATGAATATCCCCACCATTTATTTGTCTAGCCCAACTGATTTATACTCATGATTACCTATACAGGGTGTCCCGAAATAAGCCTGCCAAACTTCACCAGCGGCTTCTACGACCATGTTTATTGAAACTCTTCTTCCTATTTTTGATCGTAGAAGCCTTTGGTGAAGTTTGGCAGGCTAATTTCGAGACACCATGTTTATGAATGGTAACTTTAGTACCTATAAATTGGAATATGGCTGATTTATTTTATGAAAAACCAGTACAAAATTACACTGGAGTTCAGGAAATAATTATGGTAATTATGTTCAAGTGGAAATGGGAAGAAGAAAAGATATCACAAATCAATTTTATAATCGCAAGCCTTATTTCCTGAATGAATCATACAAATTCGAATTCTCTGTTGTACTTTGATAATTTCAGGATGAGGCGGTTTGGTGTACTTGAATAAAATGTCTAGACCCTTGATAAATTTCTTCATTGCATTATCAAACTGTCCATCGCTGAATAAGTTTTCTGCCTCTGGAAGTATCTCATCCAGAACCTGAATTAAATAAACGCATATGAAGTACCAACATCACATGAAGAGCAATAAGCAAGGGATTATTATTACCATGAGACCTTTCAGATGAGGGAAAATCGTAGTAACAGAATGACAGTATTCGCAAGTCAGGAAAGGGTCATCATCTTGTCGTACAACAAAAACATATGGGCATCTTTCATTTCTGCAAGCAATCCTCAACTCATTGTCTCTCATTTCATCGAACATAGGCCATATCTCTGTACAGGGTGTACACAAACATTCGAACCAATAGTTGCTTTTCAAGATCTCTTGTCGCTTCTCTTTTGGCATCGACATGTAAAGTGGGCCATAGTTTTCGTAGATTATGTCACCAGCTTTTATCGGTTTTATTGAGCGAACAATCATTTTATTCTTCATATTGTACCTATAGAATGCAAATTTGATCATTTTATGATTATGAAGACTGACACAGAGCAAAACATTACCTGACTATACTGGGATCACAAGAATGATTAAACAGGGCTAATGTGGGATATAACCCTGCTCCAATAGTAGCATTTTCATATTTAGTCATGAGCCCTTTAACGTTTATTGCTTCATCTAAATTCTTCAGTTCCGACACTTCGTGTGCATTGAATTGAAGAAACTGCAGATGCCTCAGGATAAGACTTCCAATGTAAATCTCCTCTTTCCTCAGGGTTCCATCTTCAGTTTCGAAAGGAAAGTAATTTCCAAATTTCAATAAGCGAAGTAAAAATATAGCCATGCAAGTATAATGCAGCAATTCTTCTTTCTTTCTTGAACATTCATTGCGACACAGAAAAAAAACATTATCGTAGTCATCAAAACGATAAGTTTTCTTCTTTATAACACTTTTCTCACATTTATCATCCAAGTAATCCTCGAGCTTGTGTTTCTTATCGCCGAAATAGGAATAGTTCCTTTGGCTGATGATCCTGATTGCCAAGCAACAATTCACAGAAGCTCCTGAAAGTAGAAGGCATTCTAGAATGGGACACTCTACTCTGTGGAAATTCTTTTTCGCCAATCTTTCGCAAATTGTGCTGCAAAACACTACATTAGCGCACGTTGAACAAGCGATTGGTTGATCAACAGCTACAAAACACTGATGACAGTTTGTTAATGAGTGATTAAAATCGAGGACCGAAGAATGGGGATTTTCTTCAACAATAATGGTTCCTGTATCAATGTCTTCGATAGCTATGGCGTATCTTCCTTGGTAGCTGTCTTGTTCGAAAGTTATTTTTGGGCTAGCTGCCATATACTCTTTGCCTCCAACAAAGTTATCCACAATGAATGCTGGCACTAGATCATTTCTAGTTACTACTGCCTGATTCTCCGAATTTTTTGCTTTCTCAATTTCTTTCAATTTGCTCTCTATCGTTGCTTCATCGAGTTTGCTATTCTTCAGACTTTTCACTGCTTCATTATAAAATTCAGAGGCAAGTCTTTCGTTCTGCAATGCGTCATAACATTTGGCTTTTCTGAGCCATATTTTGTACTTCAAATGTGTGGGATAACTGCCTACTTCCAAGAGGTAATCGATATCGTTGAAAACTTTCTTATACTCCTTCTGTTCAAAATAAGTCGCACTGCGATTCGATACCAGTATCGCTAATAACTCTCGAGATTCGCCTACGAAACAAAGGGATATTATTTCCGAAATGAATCATTCATACTTTCCAATAAATAATGTGAGGATATTATAAAACCCAAACACTGATTAAGTATGATAATATTTTTAAGTCGTTTCTGGAAAATTTTATCTTAGCCCAACTAAAATATTTCCACTGATATTAGTCAGCAGTGTGTCAAAGTAAATATAAACTGACCTGAATCTTGGGGGCACTTCACTATACCAGTGTTATAGGCTTTCAGAGCATTTGAATAATCTTTCCTAGCAAAATAAGCATTTCCTTTTGTTTTCTGTTCCTGAGCCTCATTAAGATCTTTACCATTTTTTTGCTTCAATATTACGGGAAGTTTCAGTGTGGATGAGTACAAGAGTTGGATTCTGGATTGCTCATCGTTAGCTGCTTCAAATTGTCCAACAAGTTCGGCTGTCAAATCACCGATTGCTTCTTCACAATACTTTTGAAATAGCATGCAATCATTGTTGCTGTTTAGAAGAACGCTCATCTTGAAATGTTCTATTTATATAAAATTGTATGTATTTTCTCTTTGAATCTCGACCTAATGAGATATTTATAGAACTATTCGAAAAGTTATTTCGGGTATACAAACTGTAGACTCCCAATATTTCACTGGTGCATTCTTAATCCCTTCAATACCTATCCCAACATCAGAAACTAGTACAAAAAATTCGAATGCCAAATATTTATTTAAGTGAAAGGACTGATAAGCTTATAGTGACATAGAAACATAGATTAATTAATCTTTTGTATCCATTAAAATGATGTAGTTATTAGTGTTGGGCTGTTTGTCTATCGAAAATGAACCGCTTCAATATAATTTTGGGGTCAATTTTCTCAAAAATGCGTAAGTTTCATTTTTAAATTATCATTGAAAAATGCGCGTTTCGTATATCGTGCGGAGTTATGCAGATTGCAGACTAGTCACCATACAACATTGTATCATGTGTTGCCTAACGCCTAACGCTTGTTTGAGAATCACACCAGAGAATCCATTTCCCGGTAGGTGTTGCCAAAAGTATAATTTTTTCGTCAAATTCAGGATATAATTTTTTCTTTGATGACCGTAATGTTCTTCACAGAGAAGTTCAATGCAGATAGTTGAATCAATCTGGATGTGACATAGGTATGCAAATAACCGACTACTGATCAAGATCTTTTTTCAAATTGAAGTAACGATTACAGGGTGTTTGGTCCACCGACGTATATTCGAGAGGGGTGATAGGTAAAAACATTTCGAACATGTTTGACCATACAACTATATACAGAGTGTTACGAATTTCGAGATATCATCGTTTTGCCACATTCGATCTGATTGATTTTTTTTTCAAAACGCGTTGAATTCGTATCCGTAATTGTTCAAAATCATATTTTCTACCTTGTCCTTCAAATGTTGGTGAACCAAACACCCAGTATATTCTGTTAACTAGCAAAAAGTATTAATTATATCAAATCAAAAATACAAATTTGGACAGCAACCTAGATCCTTCAAGTTTTTATTCAAACAATAATTGAATTCCAAAAATCTCAAAATCTTATCCTTATGTATTTTCATCCCCAAAGGCCAAAGGGGGATGCAGGTGCAAGTGGACACCCTTGCACCCTACTGCCGGCGCCCATAGGGATATTTCATTCACATTCCCCGTTAAACCCTGTTAGAGTATTTCTTTATCTGTATTCTATATCCACTCCGTTCATTTTCAATTCGAATGTACTCATTATATCCTCCATTTTTCACAATCATCATTTTTAAACAAAGGGAAGTGTACCCAAACGGAAATGACGTCACGGTTAAACACAGTGAAATAAATGGGAATAATGGGATTATCAGTTTTAACCCAGGCACGTTATGAATGTGAATAAAATATCCCTCAATAACGATATTTCATTCACCTTCATTCATCTGAGGTAAATTCCTGTTGATAATAGAATTGAAGATATGACAACATAGCAGCATGTGGCCGATGCCTATTGCCTGTTGACAATTTGACAATTATTTTGAAAAAGTTAGGATTTATCAATCATTTATCTTAATTATTTTGTAATTCATGAAAAAATGTGTACGTGTACAAACAAAATTTATTGAACGAACATTTTGTACGAAACATGTTACTTAACAAATCGATACATGATAAATGTACTTATATATTTCGTTGTCGTTTTTATTAATTATGTTCATTTCACATAGAAATAGCAATGGAGAATCAAAAATTTAACCAAAATTTGAAACACAGGAAAATCCATTCCGACTTGAAGAGAATGAGAGAAGGAGAACAAGAATTCGTAAGTAATATAATAATGCTTCCCGAATCCCAACAATAATTTGAGGTTATCTTTTTCCAGGAAGATGAATCTAATGACTTATCATCAGACACCTGTGTTTTACTCAACCAAGGGCAATATTCCCTCAAGACTGATATAATTGAACAACGGGAACCGGTATGGGCGACTGCCATACAGTTATTCATCCCATTCCTGTTGGCAGGCTTTGGAATGGTGGCTGCAAGTCTTTTGCTGGACAAGGTCCAGCATTGGCCAGTATACCAAAATGTCTCAGAAGTTTACATACTTGTTCCTGCACTCCTAGGTTTGAAGGGAAACTTGGAGATGACTTTAGCTTCCAGACTATCCACACATGCTAATTTGGGGAATTTGGACAGCCCCCAACAGAAACTCAGTCTCATTACTGGAAATCTTGCCTTAATCTTGTGCCAAGCCATTGTAGTTGGTTTTTTAGCCTCTCTAGCAGCTGTGATTTTTGGCTGGGTACCCACAGGGGTAATTAATATCCAGCATGCCCTGTTATTGTGTGCAAGCAGTATAGTTACAGCCTTTGGGGCTAGTTTTATTCTTGGATTAGTCATGGTAGGAGTAATAATGTTTTCCAGATACCTCCATATCAACCCAGATAATGTTGCTACTCCAATAGCAGCTAGCTTAGGTGATCTCACTACTCTGGCTTGCTTATCATGGCTGGCTTCTGTTTTCTATAATACAATGGAGAGTCACCAGTACTTAACATGCAGCTTGATAGTGTTTGGATTGCTGTTGGTGCCTGTGTGGGCTTGGATAGCTAGTCAGAATGAGTATACACATGAGGTACTTTTCAGTGGCTGGACCCCTGTCATCACTGCTATGATAATCAGTAGCATAGGAGGGCTGGTCTTGGATTTCACTGTTTCTCAGTTCAAGGGGGTAGCAGTATTTCAACTAGTCATCAATGGAGTTGGGGGAAACCTTGTAGCAGTACAAGCTAGTCGTATTTCAACAGAACTTCATACTTTTGGCCAGCCTGGCCGATTGCCTCCTCACATGCAGGTATGCATGAGTCCCTGTTCAGCTTTTTGTGATAAAAAAGAAACCAGTCATGCAGGGACTGCCCAGATGCTGATGCTTATGGTTATCCCTGGTCATCTCATCTTCTCTTACACTATAAGTTATCTGCAAGCTGGTCACACATCATTCACTTTCATTTTTATGATAATTTATTTGTGTGCTGCACTTTTGCAAGTATTTTTGCTACTTTATATTGCACAAATTATGACTTTGAGTATGTGGAAGAGGGAAATAGATCCTGATAACTCAGCTATCCCATATTTGACAGCTCTAGGAGACTTGCTTGGAACTTTGCTTCTGGGAATTGCTTTTCAGATACTTTTTGTTATTGGAGATAGAGATAGTGATGTTGGGGACTAGCATTATATTTTATTATATTTGAGGCTGCCCTACTGTTTGCCATACTGGGGCCATGATATACTTATTGAATATTATTGTGATCTGTGTACTTCTAAATTGTACAAAAGTGTTACTGAATACAAAGAATATATTTTAGAATATGAGCTACTGTAAATAACCATTATTGAAAATAATAATGTTTCATTAAGATCAGAATTGCTTTATTTATGAAGCAAAAGAGCACTCCTATAACTTCTAAAGAAAAATGCAACCTCAAAATTTTTTCACATAAATTTAGTTAGCATTTTCAAAGAAACACTTCCAGAAAAATTTAGATATTTGGCAATTAAGAAACCTATTATATTTTTTGTTTTTCAAAAAAGACAATGTTGGGCCATAAAAAGGGGAGGAACTTTTCAAGAGGATATAGATGAAGAACCCTCAATAGATTTTTTCATCTGCTAATGGACAACCAATGGAAAAAACATTGTATGAAACTGTATCTACAGAGTATATGTTATAAACATGAACATGTTATAAATGAATTTACCCCCCTTTTCTCCTTTGTTTTTCCAGCAATATTTCTGAAATTCGGAACATCGAATATGCTCACTAGAGGGCACTCTCTCACATTTCAGGAAATGTTTTACATCTTCCGGTTTTCCTGGAAATGACATCAACTTTCGATTTCCATATATGGAACATCCCATATTTTATTCCATAAATATTTACGTTTGAAGTTTTCATTAGCTCAATGAGTGTGACGGCGCAATATTGACACTTTTTTCTTTGTCACACTCATTGAGCATATGGAAATTTTGAACGCGAATCGTTTGAAATAATCCAATCAAGCGCGGTATCGGTGAATTCCTTATTTCTTACCGATTATAGAACAAAAATACAGGATGTGTGTTTTTTTTTTTTTTCAGGAAAATCGGAAGATGAAAAAATCCTGAAATGTGAGAAAGTGCCCTTTAGTGAGCGCATATGCGATGTTCCAAATTTCAGAAAAATTTATAAAAAAAGAAAGGAGAAAAGGAGGGTATACCATGAGGCTGTGCCACCCGGTATAGTCTTCAAAAAAATTCGAAAGATATCATTTTCGTCAGTGGCCTATATCATAGATAATTAAGGTTCTCATCATAAACGGCCTATTTACCTAGTTTTATTGCGGTAAATGTGTTTTGTTGAATTTCCTGTGAAATTATTCAAAAATTTGCCCTACGACGATTATATCATCATCAAGTGGCGGAACTAACCTTTTTGTATATGTTTCCAAACGAGATGAAAATTTAGATAATGAATTCGTAATTAAGAAATCGCTTTAGAAGGAAAATGCGGTAACACAACTGAATGAAACCATCACAGAAAAATAAACAGGATTGGAATCAGCCTTTTTCACCCAACCTGATCGAAAAGGAAATCCTGCAGTTTTCCTGGCACAAGATCTTGAAATAAAATGTTTTTTTTTCCAAAAGGTATTTTCAAATTAAAATTTTGATCCATTTCATTAGGAAAAAAATCGCAGAATTGTTATGAATTTATGAAAGGTGGGTGTGAAAAATTTATTTTATTCACAGACATCTCTAGCTGGTACACATATTGAGTGATAATTCGAAATGAATTTAATTCATGAGGGGGTATGCAATCTATGATGATGAGCATTTCGATTTTTGTTTTGTTTCACCTTCAGGGGTTTCAGGGAAGGGTTATATTTCTCGCTATATAGGTACGCCCCTATACGATATCCTTGATTATATACACTAGTGTGAATATACTCAATGACGATAATGAGTTGAAGGTCCATAATCACAATATTATTTCAATCATGATTTGTTTCTGTTATTATGAGAAATTGAGGTATATGATTAACTGAGGTGTTCGTTTTTATTTTAATTCAAAGAAGAGAGAATTATTTGATGACCACAGGGGGCCCTGTAGAGGGCACTGGATAAAGGAGGCTGGGGGTGCTGGGTGACATTCATATATATACACTGTGGTCAGAAATAAGCACTCATGAAATTTTAACCAGATATTGGTGGGTAATCCCGATGAAAACCTTTGAAAAGTCTCTCTTACACACAAGATTTTGTGGGAATCTTATCGTTTGTGGAGTTTTTTACATTTACTATGGATTTCCATAAAGTATAACCATCGAACATCAACTTTCAGACATATATAACGCAAAGAACTCAGTGGTAAACGGCCGAGTCAATTTAAAATCGTACGTAATGGGCGTGTACACCTTAGTAGAACTTTTTAACTCAAACCATGTTTATAATGATCCTTTCCATACATAAATAATGATTGACGACATAATTCGATCGAAAAATTAACTGGAATGTTTTATTTTTGACATAAATAATAGTACCTTCTGAAAACGGACCCTCTTATGACGTAGAAACCTCATCTCGCCATAGTTAAAAGAAAATACCAAACGCCCGATGGAGACTGAGGCAACTGATATATTAATTCTTTCAACTGTGATCTCGCGCTAATTCACTCTATCAGAAATCATGTATCATTCATCTCTGTCTGGAATAGTCTTTTGTTTCAGTATTAGGGTTTTTACGTCACATCATCGCCTCGTTTTCAGAGGTCCGAAAAATCGGGGATTTCAATAATTTTTTTTAAAACGTAGGGAGCTCAGCAAGAAACGGTTTGCGGTGGTGAGCTAGTTTGGGTGCGAGTTCTATCGAATTATGAAATAATTTTTTTTTGTGTATAAGCCCATATTGTTGAGTTAGGATTCTGTAACTTGTAGAGGAGCAGGAGATATACCAATAATACAATCCCTGACCAATAAGTGGGGCCATCTTCAGTGATATACACTGCTCGCTAACAGCCATGGAACCACCCACATTTCCGGAAACTGTTATCAGGAGGCAAGATATGTTGAATATCACCTCGGATTCGGAATCTTGACGTCCAATTTACCAACTATTCATATTTTCACTAGAAAATTTTCACGGAAGCACCCTCGTGATTTTCAACCCATCTTATTATTGCCTTTTAATATAATTTTCCGGAAATGTATGTGGTTCCATGGCTGTTGGCGAGCAGTGTATATCACTGAAGATGGCCCACTTTCGTAATAGTGTGTATTTTTGGTATGTCCCGCTCCTGCAAATTTCAGAATCCTATAACTCAACAATTACGTAAGATACAGCGAGGGGTGCTTCTAGGGGAGACACACCGTATAGACCCCATGTAAGTAAATAGTAGTATTATCATGTGCTAGTTCGTTATGTTATTATGTACGTTATTTTTTGAAAGATCATCAAAATCATGTGCTAGTTCGTTATGTTAGTATGCACGTTATTTTTTGAAAAATAATATTGTTTTTTTGTGTCTTAGTTGAAAAACGCCATACTTCCTTAAAACACTCGTATCTTCTCTTAAAAATAAGATATTGACGTGAATCAAAAACTTTTGTGTTAAGAAGGGATCACACTCCAATCCGAAGCATGATGAAGCCATGTTTAATCACGCAATTTTGCCACACTACGTTGAGAAGTACCTATAGGGTGAAAGAGTAACTTTGGTTTTTCCCTGTATAATGATCAAGTCATCAGCTTTTCAGGAAAACTAATATTCAGGCAAACATTCCGGAACACGAATCTACGACTTGATCGAAATTTCACAAAAATCGGACAAAGAATAAAAAACTTGTGACTTGTTAAATATTTTGTTGTACGAAACAAGTATATCTAAATGTACTTATCGTATTATACTGAACTTCATTATTATTATTATTATTATAATAGATGCTCAACATGTAATGGGTAGATGGGCAACAGTCACATTCATCTGTGAATACGTCTCTGAGCCATTTGGAGCCAAGGCTTTTGCTGATAGCAAATTCACGGGCCATTTTTACGTATTTAAACGGTACCGAGGGCGTATAATAGTATAATGACTATAATAGCATGCGGCTATTGCCGAACAATTGCGCATAAGACAGTTTCAAATAAGGCATATCGTTGAAAAGGTGTTGTATTTTCGTCATTGAGATTTTTTGCTGCCTCAGTTTTTGATCCGCCAATCCCTAATTTCGATTTTTTTTTTCAAATTTTTTTGCTAATCGAAGTGCGTGTCAGTTTTAAATGTATAGACACAGGAGTGATGTTTGAAAATGATTTTGTATTCAGTAGTATTGCGACCTGGAACCAAAAAATCTGCAGATGACCACAGGGTAAGTAGTATCCGAGATCCACGTCAAAGCTAGGGAGAATGTAGATCCCACCTGATGCTATGACAAAATTCCCATTATAAAAGTTGAATATTTAAAAAAAAATCGGTGTTATTTAGATACACCCTGTATATCAAGTGATGATTCCTTGTTTTTATGAAAATTTGCCGATTCAAGAACTTAGGTATTTGAAAACTTCCTGCCCTTGACTGTCTAGACATACAAAACCGGAAAGGGTACACCCAACTCCCGAAGTACAGAACAACCCCTCAAAAATTCTATTTTCACCCCATCACAAAAGTGTTTTCAGCGCAGTCGTGGGATAGACTATATATGGAGGGAGAGAGGTCTAGGTTCACGGAAAAGCAGACGTGATCAATATGATCAGTCTCACACAGAATGTAGTCAATTCAGCATCTGCAAGGCTCTATGGCCTCAGAAGATCGAAATTAACCCATCTTTTAATCGGTTACGCAAACATCACGATTTTATTGAAAGTGAGTACAAATATTGGTAGCTTATTGTCATTTCGTCAACCAAAATTTCTTGCGCGCCAAAATTGTATACCTTCCATTAGTATCAGAGCTGATTATAGATATCTTATTGAATGCTGTTATCATAGTTGAATTCTTTGAAGAAAAAATCATATCGTATATAACGATGAGCCATAGAATTAAAAAATCTCTCCTGAATTATTGTTTCTTGTACGCAGAATATAGAAAAACTGTTGCATATACCTATATTTGAATTTCTGATAGTTTTTTTCCCGAATAATTATTCATATATATTTTCTCACCTCAGACTCTATGTAACATAGACAACGGACGTATCACCCAAGTTTTCTCTGTTGTGTTTCAATGAATGAAAACAACTGCTCGTACAGGTCGATTTCCGTTTGGCGGTGGACACATTTGCAGAATTGTATCGGTTCTGATTGAGAGAAACATTTTTCCATTCGCCAGCGGTTTTTGTAAATGTCAATTGTTTGAGATAATCCACCATTTTGTTCTTTTCTTCAATTATGAAATTTTCAAATGTACAACTTTTCATCCTTGGAATGGCTTTGAGAAATCCGAAATCGATTGAAATTTGATAAAGTCAGAAGGAAAATAATATTGATACTCGTTATTTCGAGATTAGCACATTCACTTCATAACAAACTGCGAGAAAGTGAGTATATCTCCTGGACTATTTTTTCGATTTCGATGTTCGAGTACTCATTCTCTTCAGAAATTGATGTTCTAAAATAACATCGGAACAGGTTGGGAAAATTCTGATTTTCTTATTTGCCAGCGGTTCTTCTAAATCACAAATGTCTGAGATGCTCCACAATTTTGTTTTTTTTTAATCATGGAATTTTCAAATATTGCACTGTATACTATATTCCTCTAGCTACAAAATGACGTCAAAACATTCAAATTCGGTTGAAAAATGATGAAACCACGAGAAAAATAAAAACTTCCGGTTTTTTGTGACCACACGATATAATTATCTGTAATTATTTCCGCTAGTGTGATACGTTGATTAAATAAGCTCTTCAGGGAGAATCTTCAAATGCAATGAAATACAGGGTGTTCCATTTGAAAATCGAAAGTTAATGCCCGATACGCTCCAAGGTTTCAATTTTGGAATATGATAATTGCATAAAAATGTGTTCCCTACCAAATTGAAATCGACCTGTCTGAGCAATTTTTCATGAATTGCAACACAACAGAGAAAACTTGGGTGTCTCTTCTTCGATGAGCCACCCGATATATTCTATTATTGTCCTATCCCATATGTCTTCATGAAATCATTTTAATTTAAATAGGTAATAAGGCAACGACAAAATTGGCCATTCTTCACAATGGATAGTAATAGTTGGCTAAAAATAAAATATCAGATCACCTAGAAACTCTTGAAGATGATATTATAGTTTATAGTGTAACCCACTTGAAAGCGGAACTCCTCAATAAAATTTCTATTTTTCACCGATTTCGACGAACTCCTTCTTGAATTGTTGAGCTTGAAAAACTGTACTAGAGGACAAGACATATTTTTTTCTCTACAAAAACGAAGGCCTACTACGTATATTTTTAAAGGTTAGAATTCTATAACTCATATTAGGGATTTTTTACGATAAATCAGAGAAATCACCGTTGTATTCATCAGCACTCCATCGAATGGTTCTATACCAAGTTTCATCAAAAAATATTCGATAATGATAATTACGCTGATGCAAAGTTATTTTACTGCGTTCTGGACTTTGCTGCTTTTTCCTTCACAATACCCCAAAGAAAAAATCCAGTGGTGTCAGATCCGGGGATCTTGGCGGCCATTGAATGAGAAGCCTATCCCGACCAATCCACCGATTTCTATAATTATCATTCTACTATTCTCTTACCACAATGTGAATTTTCATTTGGCTACAAAAATATTAATATCGAATATACCGGGTGACTCAGTTTTTGTAGCAGGGCTTCAACAGCTTAAAGAAGATATTTGTTTGTTGCGTAGGACCTCGTTTTCGATGTACAAGCGGTGTCAAAGATTTATGTTTTTTTTTGTGTTTTTCAAGTTTTGTCACTGATTCATTCATTCACACACCTTATGATATAGCTTTCTATCATTCCACAGATACTCTAATCTCTAATCAAGTATTGCGAATTGTCAAACAAACTGTGTTCGTCGAAAAATGAAGATTCATTACAAAAGTACATTGTTTTTGACGAAATCCATGAAGTTTTCGAAAAACATGCAAAGAGGCAAAATGATTCCAAATAAGAGAGAGAATCTAAATTGATGTATCATTGAAAGCAGAGGCAACATTCAAAAAAGTTCAGGTTTAAATTGGGTATAACTCCCAAGAATGTATCACCTTGTGGGTAATCGAAAACGCGTAATAGCCTCAAATATTGAGTTTTTGAAGGGTAATAGATATACCAAATTTCAATTCATTATAGAAAACACTTGTTCATATGAAATTTTCCTCTCAAAAATATATGTTTTATATAAGCTGTTGAACTCCTGCTGCAAAAACTGACTCACCCTGTAGAATTAGCTGATATTTTCTTGAATTTTTTTGGTTTTCGAGAATTCAACTTCTTATTGGAACATTCTCGGAAGAGAAAACAAAACGATTTCATAGTTTTCTGATCTGATCAATGGAAGCTTTGTTAGAAATATGGGGGTCTCTCCCTACATTTATATCCGAAGCAAAATCATATGATAATTGACATAATAGCACATACGATTAGAGCTTTTAAGTGGGTGTAACTGGGTATTGAGGTCGACCAATTGGCTCAGAATCGCTTTCCAGGAGACCTTATATATGCCGAACGAAATATACAAGCAAGAAGATATTCTTGGAATAACAAAATAGACAAAATTCCCGAAGTGGAATAGTATAGAAGGTAACAGGGAGAATCAAAATCAATGTCATTTTGAAAAACTGTTGAATGAAATTATCAACAATGGTAGATAACTACTTCCTTGACACCATGTGGATCATCGCGAATAGGAAACAATAGGAAACATCCTCCTGAAATTTGATTTGAAGTCTATATAGTACCGCCTAACCACCTGGCAGAATATAAAAAGTAGAAGCACATTGTCTCTACCATCGTTGTTCTTGTTCATTTTATTGAATGAACGAATAGTAGACGCAAGAGGATTCTCTTGGAATTACAAAATAGACAAAATTCCCGAAGTGGAATGATATGGTAGGTAACAGAAAGAAACAATAAAATCAATGCCATTTCGGAAAAAATGGTCAATAAAATATTCAAAAATGGTAGATAACTACTTCCTTGACATTGCCATGTGGATCATCGCAAATAATAATTGAAGTGTATATTTTCTTAAATGCCCCATTGTTCTTGAATTGAAGTCTAGTAACGCCTATCCACCTGCAGAAAGTAGAAGTGCATTGTCTCTACCAGGAATAACCTTTCTTGGGAAAATCACGTGAGATCAATTGCTAAAAATGCATCCCAAAAACTTGGTTTTCTGTTTCGGGCCAGGAGCTATTTCACTTCCAGTCAGCTGCTTACGATCTATCAGGCACAGATCCGATTTGTCCTGGAATACTGTTCCCATATTTGGAGTGCAGCACCCAAACATAACCTGAAACTGTTGGATTCTCTCCAAAAAAGGGCAATTCGTCTCGTAGGTAATGCCTCGCTCACAAACTCACTTTTCTGGGACACCGTACAAAAGTTGGCGATCTGGCTTTATTTTATAGATATTTTCATGGATGATGCTCTTCTGAAACATCAACAATTGTTCCTCTGGCAGTCCCCGCGAGATTAACCCGTCGAGTTGAGGCTTCGCACCCCTTCGTGGTCACTTTGGAGATCTGCAGAACATCTTTTTCCAAAGACTCGTTGATCCAATGAAGCGAGGCCAGAAATTTGAGAAGAACACCAATTCCTACCTTATTTCCCTTGGTTCTCACGATGTTCTCTGAACATTACAGGATATCCCTTTTCGTGGGAACCAGAACATTAAAAAAAAATAGCTCAGTTCATTCCTCACTGCCCCGAATTTCTTGTAGAGAAGAAAGCTATGGATCAGAAGCCATGGGCAGCATCAACCACAATCACCGCATTCGAAAGAGCGCGCTGGAGACCCAGAATTGTCCAAGTGCCTTCGGACCCGGACCCGACCCCGGAACAGACATGGAAATAGCTCCAGTTAAGCCCAACCAGGAAATTTCGAACAGCGACAATGACAATGGACGGCTTCCGGACGTCGTAGTCGAAACAAGGATCTACGATGAGGAACAATGCAACGAAACGTACCTCTCCATTGCCATACAGGTCTTCATCCCTTTCCTGATCGCTGGTTTCGGTATGGTTTTCGCTGGTTTGGTTTTAGACAAAATACAGGTCAGTAGTAACAGGGTGTCCCGAAATTACGTAGAAATATTTCAACCTCCGATTCTAGGAACCAAAATAGTGAAAAAAAGTTCATGTAAACTTGGCTTCAGAAATGCCCCCTGAGAGGTTATAGCCATTTGAAGGAGAGGCTGATATGACGGTTTTTTGTAAATATTTTCGAATCCCTCTATGATAAAATAACCGAATTTTGTTGAATGTTAAGCATTTTCCGACATTTTCATCAGAGACGTAAGAAATAGGTGGGGCTCGGTCCACTTTTTACTTGAAAATGGTACTTTTGTTTTTTTTCGATATAGCACTCACTATTTTCGAAATAAAACAATTTTAAAAGTCTGCTGTCTAATAAAAATAGTAATTTTTCTCAATAGGGTCAAACACATGAACAGAAAAACTGTGCGAGATACCAATAACTGTTTTCTGGGATGGTCGACTTTTCACATATTTGAAATCTAAAAGAATAAAGTCGGGTCTCATTCAGTATACTTTTTTTTAAAGTAAACAAAACTATCTCCTCCATTGTCTTGATATTCTTCATTTCAAACCCTCTTATAAAAAAGTTACGTAGGCCCCTGATCCCAGAGAAAAAATTGTGAATGCTCCTGTCACTTGATTCTTGAATTTCGAAATTTTCACACCACCTATCTCCGGCTCCCTAGGAAAATTTTCAGCTTTCTTGTTGTATTCACCAAGTTTGATGTAATAAAAAATGTTCGGTAAATTGACAGGGGTCGAAAAAACTAAACAATAATTATTCGTGATTTGTTTACATCGATAGAGAGAATCAGATCCGCTCAGAGGCGTACCTGTTTTTTTTTCTGGTGGAGTCAAACATAAATATTTCGAAATCTCGACGAAATATATTCATTCTATGGGTATTTCTAGAATTGCATCCAAAATGTAGGTGTAGAGCAGGTACCAGCTCCTAGAAGTTTTTAATAGAAGAGCTTGATTTAAAAAAGTCAGGAATGCACATTGAATTATTCATTGAGAATGGACAATCTCTGAACTACAGATAGTAAATATATAGGGTGTTCAGGGGAAACATTATTATTTTAAAAATTATAGAATAACTTGGGTCAAACATTTACTAAAAAATTTGTTGTTGGTGGTGTTATCAGTGATTGCATGTCATTATCAATTATTACTGTATTTTTTTCTAGTGTCACTTCGAAAACTTTATGATTCAGAATGATAAAAAGTGAATAAGTGGAACACAAATCTTTTCAATAAGAGCGAGTAACACAAAAGCCGTTAGATTCAGCCAATTAACAAAAGAGTATACATTTTCTATTTAAAATTGAACAGACTTTCAGATTTAACCATTATTCAAGACCAAGAAGATATAATGTTAGTGCCACTAGCGTCCTCTAAGAGCAATCACGAAATAAGTTACAAATTCGTATTTCTCATGTCAAAAAACCTGAAACTACGAAATTTTATGTTCATGCTGTACAAAGTTTGAATAGAATCTTCCCCTTCAACACCCCAAAATAAGCATAATTTTTATAACACATCCTGGACTGAATCTTCATATTTAGGTGTACACTATCTGTAAGTTAGGAGATTGCCCATTCTTAATGAATCACCCTGTATAGTCGAATCACTGAATAATTTTTCAGCACTGGCCTGTATTTGAAGAGATAACAGAACTAGTTATACTAATTCCGGCCCTTTTGGGTCTCAAAGGAAATTTAGAGATGACTCTGGCATCAAGATTATCAACCCAAGCAAATTTGGGACACATGGATACGACCAAACAAAAATTGAATATTATCGTGGGGAATTTAACTTTGATTCAGGTAAGACTTTCAATTGGACGAAATAGTCATCACACACCTTCCAACATTATTTTGATTTCTGAAATGACTTCTTCACCACTACCAACGCATTCTATTTTTTCCAGTGCCAAGCAATAGTTGTTGGTTTCTTGGGAGCCTTAGTTGCAGTTGTGATGGGTGGAATAAAGAGTAATGACGTTGAACTAGACCACGCTTACCTTCTATGCGCAAGCAGCTTAGTGACCGTTTCCATAGCCAGTTTCGTTCTAGGATTAATAACAGCTGGAGTCATTGTCTTATCCAGATATTGCCATATAAACCCAGACAATGTAGCCACCCCAATCGCAGCTAGCTTAGGAGACATCACATCACTCACCCTACTCTCGTGGGTTTCAACAGTGCTCTATGATTCCATTGGTGAGTGTAAAACCTAAGCACTTATGCAACTTACCTATACTCTGAAATTCCAGGAACCCAAGATTGGTTAGCTCCGCTCATAATAGCAGCTTATATCCTCGCAATACCTCTTTGGGTCTGGATAGCTAAAAGGAACCTGCAAACTCGTGATGTTTTGTACCATGGCTGGACCCCAGTCATGGGGGCGATGCTCATAAGTTCCATGGGCGGTCTCATTTTGGACTTCATGGTCTCCCGATTCGAAGGAATAGCAGTCTACCAACCCGTGATCAACGGAGTCGGAGGAAATTTAGTCGCAGTACAAGCTAGCCGGATATCAACAGCGTTGCACAAACAAGCAGAGCTAGGCATTTTGACTCCGGAGGACGACTCTGACGAAGAGAAGGTTATATTCATCTCACCAGTGACTGGGTTTTGTGGGAAAGGCACGCACGCTAGAACCACGAGAGTCCTGATGTCCATGGTCATCCCTGGTCACATCATCTTCATCTATACTATTGATTACATGAAAGACTCTGGTTCGCTCAGTTCGTGGTTCGTGGTGGTTTATCTGTTTGCAGCTGTCATACAAGTTGCTACCCTTTTGTATGTAGCATACATTATGATCCATTGGATGTGGTTGAGAAAAATCGATCCGGACAACTCAGCTATTCCTTATTTGACATCTATTGGAGATCTGCTAGGAATATCACTGCTAGCTATTGCATTCCAGTTTTTGTATCTGATCAGTGACCATGATCCTGATGCAGAAGGCAACTGAGAACACCCTCATCAGGAACGAGCCAATTTCAGATTGAGTACCTTCGATTCTTTATTCAGGTTTCAAAACGCTTATTCCTTGTTTCAAAATATCCACTCATGATTCAAAATATCCATTCATAATTCAAAATATCATGCTTGATATGGTTCTAGCATAAATTCAACATAATTCAATCCAATCGTTTTGGTCAAGTTTTGGAACTTGTTTGAATCCGTATTGTGATAATAGTAAGCGACAATAGTTGATAGATATGGGATATTGAGATAATGCCAAGCAAAAACCAATTATTTTTTGAGAAAAAAACGGATATTAGTTCAAATTCCATGGGTGTATTTTTGTTAATATATATTTTATTTTTATGAGGCTATTCTTTCTTGTACCTGTTCCTTCACAAAAATAATGAACTTATTGATACCCAGGCCCTCATGAGAAACTACAACTACAACACTATTTAACAAAGCTACTAATAAGGTTTCTAAAGTCACTTTTTTTATGAAGGGTCCGAAAATGATCTTTTGCCAAGGAAAATTTCAAGCGACGCCACTGGCACAAATCGATTCCAATAGACCAATCAGAACAATCCGAAAGAAGCGCCTGCGTGTTGACAAACTTCTATAGATAATGTGCAAAAAACAAAAAAATAATCCATGTTTCATGTGTGTCGACTAAATTCTTTCTCGAAAAGGAATATTCCCAGAATCGTGATTGGGTTTCCTCAATTCAGAGTTGCTTTCCACGACCTGAATGATGCAGTTCAATTCATCATATACTATAAATGAGTTCTTTCTTCATACAATCATTTTTCAGTACGGGTTTGCATCAATGATTGAGTGCCACACGTGATCATTTTTGACGTTTTTGATGATGCGTTTCTTTTTCACCCCAGTTCATTGTTTTACCCACGCCCCACTTTAAAGATGGGCAAAATTTTTTCTTGCATAGTAATCTGTCAGTTGTCACCTGGTTTTCAATCATTGTTGAAGACCAAGAATTCACAAAAGTATCTCGCCAGCCATTCAATTAGTAACATGCTGCCGTGCTGCGGAAAATCATAAGGTTATCGGACGATTCTAAAGTTATTATGAGAAAGAAAAATATCGTTTCTACTTCTACCAGAGATAGGTAACTTATCTCTGCTTCTACTTTTCACCTAACCCGGCCTGAATGAATCTCTTTCCTGAAAAGTACATTTTTTGAAAAATTGCTTAGGTGAAAACAGACGGTTGTATAAGTATGAGGATTTTTTTATCGCTTGGAGCGCACGAAAGGGAATCCCTATACTGTTCAAAGAACATCGTGCCTTCCTAGGGAGGATAGGGATAGGAGGTAGGTATTGGAATTTTTCTGCATGAAAAAGCGACTTCTTCAAACCGAACTCGTCCTAAATGATCCTTTTTCAGAGGAGTATATTTTTCGAAAAATTATACGTGAACGAAATTAAAAAGAAAATTGAAAAAATGTAACGCCTCGCAGGAATTTGAACGCGAGCCACCGCCGTGGAAGTCAGATTAACAGACCACTTACTATCGTGCTACTCTAAGGTTCCAAATATGAAGAAAGAAGAAATGTGTTGGCTTGTTTAACACAACAACAGCACAGCAGCATGCTACTAATTGAATTACTTGCGAGATACATGTATTTCTTTAGTCATGGATTACCGAAGGATCGATTCAGAAATCACTGACAACGTGGCAGCACTGTGTAACACTCAGTGGCGTGCACAAATCCGTTGTGCCCAAACATATATGTAATTGAAACCAATCAGAGCGATTTGTGCAATGGCAGAAAATTCGAATAACAAACATTTTCACATCATAGTGAATAATAGCCAATACCCTCAATTGGCGCGGAATCAAGTCTACAGAAAATTTCGGTACGAGAGCTACGCTCACGGCCAATCATCACTATCGGCCTCAACAATAAATGCCTCCGTCAGTACTTTTTTCAGGGAGACAGGATTATATCCCTTCTGCATAAGCAAAGAGGCTACTTTTTTAAATTGACCTGAATGAACGTTCTTTCTAAAAAGTATATTTTTCGGAAAATCACTTGAGAAAACAGAAATAAAACACTGATAACTTTGAGTTTCTCCGCAGCACGGCAGCATGCTACTAATTGAATGACTGGCGAGAGACTTTTAAAATCGATCTTTGAAAATATCGTTAGTCTCATCTAACATCTCGATTTTATGGTGACGTCGTGACGTGATGACGCAGATGACGGGCCACACCACAAGCGCTGACTTTGACATCCTTGGTGGGAGGTTTTTTATTTCATTTCATTATTAGAATTCTTAAGGAATGTCAGTATAAGTTTAATTAGTACGCCAGTGCGTCTGTTTTTAGGACGTTATTATTAAGTGAATTGTTATCGTTAAAGAAATACAAACATGTTCAGCTGGTTGTCGAAAGATAGTGGCAAGCAAGAAGTGTACCAAAGTGTTGTTGAAGGACTCAAGCAAATTTACAAAAACAAACTTCTACCTCTGGAGGAATCCTACCAATTCCATGACTTTCACTCCCCAAAGCTGGAAGAATCGGACTTCGATGCAAAACCGATGATATTGTTAGTAGGCCAGTATTCAACAGGCAAAACAACTTTTATAAAATATTTGCTGGAGAGAGAATTTCCTGGCATCCGCATTGGTCCGGAGCCTACGACTGATAGATTCATTGCTGTGATGTATGATGAAAAAGAAGGTATGATACCTGGCAATGCTCTTGTGGTTGACCCAAAGAGGCAATTCAGACCTCTGTCCAAGTTTGGCAATGCTTTTCTAAACCGCCTTCAATGTTCCCTAGTGGATTCACCAGTATTACAGAACATTTCGATTATAGACACTCCTGGTATCTTGTCTGGGGAGAAACAGAGGGTAGACAGAGGTTATGACTTCACTGGGGTACTTGAATGGTTTGCTGAAAGAGTTGACCGAATTATTTTGCTATTTGATGCCCACAAGCTTGACATTTCTGATGAGTTTCGAAGGTCTATAGAAGCACTAAGAGGACATGATGATAAAATCAGAATCGTATTGAACAAGGCTGACATGGTGGACCACCAGCAATTGATGAGAGTATATGGAGCTCTTATGTGGTCACTAGGAAAAGTACTGCAGACTCCAGAAGTGGCTAGGGTGTACATTGGGTCTTTCTGGGACCAGCCTTTGAGATATGATGTCAACAGGAAGCTATTTGAAGCTGAAGAGCAAGATTTGTTCAAAGACTTGCAATCACTTCCTAGGAATGCTGCTCTCAGAAAACTGAATGATCTCATCAAAAGAGCTAGACTTGCAAAGGTGCATGCTTATATAATTGCTGAGCTCAGAAAAGAGATGCCCTCTGTCTTTGGGAAAGATTCCAAGAAGAAAGAATTGATCAAGAACCTTGGTTCAGTCTATGACAAATTGCAAAGAGAGCATCAGATATCTCCTGGAGATTTTCCAGAAATCAAAAAAATGCAAGAGGTCTTAGCCAACTTGGACTTCAGTAAATTCAATCCACTGAAACCCAAACTCTTAGATATTGTTGATAGAATGTTAGCTGAAGATATATCAGTTTTGATGGCTAAGCTTCCTTTGGAAAACCAAGAACAGAGCGCAACTAATGGTAATAATGGCTCAGTTCAAGGAGGTGCATTTACTAGTGTTGATGATATGGCATCTCCATTTGGATTCAAAAGGGGAGAAGGTATTGATGCTGGAGCAGGAGAGTTAGACTGGATTGTTAGCAGAGAGAAACCCAAATATGATGAAATATTCACTAGCCTGTCCTCTGCAGATGGAAAAGTCACTGGAATGGGTAAGCTTTCAATAAGTTCATCCTGAATAGGTACCTATTGGGAATTGAAATGAAATGAATATGTACTGAATAAGCCTTTTTCAACCTTGAAATGAACAAAAGGGTTACAATTAACTGTTCCTTCATCCATGAAGAATCAATCTGTTTTGGTTTTAAATTTGTATTGAGTATTTTATGTAAAAGATTAAATTCATTATTATGAGTTATTGCATAGTCAAAGACTCAGGGCCAGCAGACTGGACTTGAAAACATTTATTTTTCCATGAACAAACTATTTACATATAGTCAATGTATGTTTGTTTAATTTTATAGGTAAGTAATGTGTTTTTCATTGAAGTGAGAGCAATAAAAAAATGTCAATCATTATGATTTAGGTGAAAATCTTTATGAGATTAATGGCTTGGAACCATTTACTATATACCTAAATAGACTTTTCAGTTTGGAAAATAGCATATTATATAACTGGAAGGTGTACCTATCTTATCTGATTGATTAGTCATCTGATTATATACATGGAATTGAATAGAAACAATTTGGTGATTTCAACATGTTTCAGTGCCAATATTGAAAAATTTCACAACATTAAATAATAGCTATAGGAGTCATAAATGGAAAAAATGTGACCCATTGTTGAAATTTGATATGATTTATGAGCATTTTCTTCATTTTTCTGTTCTGATTATTTGTTCATACTGCATAGTTACTCAATTTTTATCATTATTACTGAATAAACAAACATAAATGCAGTGATATCGTCTGCCAATTATTTGATCAGTTAATATAGAATGTTTATTTTCACTTCACTATTTTATTGATCAATTCATTAAATATCATTAGGTATACCTAATCAATTGTTATAATATAGTACATTCAGGTCAAAGTTGTATGTAAGTAAGTCAGTAGGTATCTATAAATTTTTTTGTAAGTTCCAAATAGTATATCTATGTATGTAGCTACCACTTCAACAAATTTTCCTGGAATATTTGAAATGCTACTTGTTTCAACATTCTTAGTAAATAAATCATTACTTTCAAAGATAATATACAGTAATCATTTTAACACATGTTTCTGAAATCACTGTGAGTCAGAATCAACATATTTTGAGGACATACCAACTTCACAGTTGGAGTTTATGGCATAATTACTACCTATAGATAGAATTCTCATAATTTAGTAACTGATATTGTATTCAACTCAATTGATATCAGTTTGAAGGTCTTAGATAAGGAATGAGTTGTGAAAAATAACCTACTTGAATTCCTCATACAGACTGCCTGTAAGCTGTAAATAAGACATCTTTTATTGGATTTTGAATAGAGAAAAATAAAAATACTACATACTGATTATTTTATTAATCATGGCTACCTGACTCAGCAACTTCTACATAGTTTGATAATGAAGTTTTTAAAAACATTTTATTCAATCACTACACTGTCTGGTGTTGTGGTTGACATTATTTGTGTTTTTTTTTAACCTAATCAGCACATTTCTTAACCTAAAAATATTCCATATGATGCAGACTTTACTAGTGAGACTATATTAGTGGAAAGAGATTATCTGACCTAGAGAGAAAAGAATGCTTGAACTCATATCTTCAGTTATAATTAAATATAAGTCATTACTCTCAACAGACCAACAGTCTACAACAAGCCAATATTTTTTTTTCAGCTGCCAAAGCAGAAATGGTAAAATCCAAGCTTCCTAACTCAGTACTGAGTAAGGTATGGAAGCTAGCTGATGTGGATAAGGATGGTATGTTGGATAATGAAGAATTTGCACTGGCAATGCATTTGATCAACATCAAGATCGACGGTAATGATTTGCCATCTGAATTGCCAGCTCATCTGGTACCGCCATCCAAGCGCTGATTTCTTTCCTATAGAGTCCACAAGTGCTATTTGTTATTCATTAGAGTCGTGCCTAAATTAACTTCATATGTACACCAATTTCCACAGCTTGGTTCAATCTGCTGGCAAAAGGTATCACTGGAAGATATCCAAATTACCACTCATTTACCTTGCATTAACTCTCCATTCAGGTGACCATTTTTATGTTAGAAGTATTTTTACAGTGTACCTCACAATATCATTTGAGAGAAAAATGTGTGTAACAATACAATTTCAGATGGCTGTGAGCTGTGATGTAAATGAATGGCACATTTGAGGTGGTATTTATTAGGTTGGTATGCACAAATATAGTTTGTTCAAATGAGTTTCCCTATTCAAGTATTGATTCCTTTCCCTTTGAATAATGGACTTTAATTTGTCTATTTTCGAATATGATGATTCAAATATTAGAATAACTGGTTTTGTATGTACTAAATTCAGGCTGCCTAGGCTGGAATTTTGTTATCACACACTGTTTTTTGCAACAAAAATGTTGTTCTTTGCATAATCAAGTTGGATCAAGGTTGGTAGAACTGATAAATTATATAGGAAGTTGTAGAGATGTATATTCTATCATGGTGGATGGTTATGCCTAGAAAAGATGAATTCAAAATATGTGAGTAGCATGCCATATTATATTTCCACCATGTATTTTATGACTTTCTTCAAGTAAATTCACTAATTCAAACATTATTATCATCTGTGAACCTAAGTGGAAATATTCACTATTAGGGTTATTATATCAGGAATGACCACTTCCACTTCATAATTAATCAATTCTACCATCCTTGGGTTTGCTGGATTTCAATTCATGGCTGATATCTAGGTAGAACAATGTGATAAAAACTAAAAATTCGTACTATGTATATTTGTATTATATAACATTGTAGATAAGTGATTCCATTGGCAACACCTAATGGTTGGGGCTCTAAATTCATCCACTGCCCAAAACGGTGAATTTAAATTATTACAAATCCTAATATATATTTTTGTATATTATTTAACACCTGACTGTAATTAGTTATTAAGCACTTGTAGGAGAATTTTAAAATTTGTTAATATTATTATTTCATATCATATTATATTATTTGTTTTTCTCCATTATTCATTAATCCATAGACTTTTTATGTTTCCCTTTCATATAAATTAAATAATTTATAATGAAGCATGATTTTATTTATTCCTGATATATAATTCAGAACAAAAAATTGATGCATTGATTAATGGATACACCAATCATTTTGTTACAAATATAAACAATAATTTCCTATTAACCTAGATTCAGTGGTAGTGTTATGGATTGAATTCCATACAATTCACCTATGGATGTCAACTCATTGAAACTGGAAATAGTTTTTTATTTTTTCATTTTGATCATATCAATCCAGATAATATGAAGCTGAAGTACCAATATAAACTGATAACTGATACTGAATCATGGGTCACTACATGATGACATAATCAATTATTGATGTAAGTGAACGATAAAATATATCTGATATACAAACAGAATCAGGCACTTGACATTTCCTTCCACACAAGCTATTACTCATAGTATTTTCGAGTTTAAATATTTGTTTCAGTGGACAAATTGAAGAAATGCAATGTCTTTTTTAAAGTGTATGATGGCAAAGTTGGGTTATGTGTGGTGCTAAGTACAATGAACTCAAGTTGTATTGAGTTCATTGGCTAAGTAGCAGATTACGTGTATTACCTACATCATGATGTATGCAACCCACATTTCACCTAGCGTAATTTATAATTGCCTACCGATCCTGTCGTCGCTAGACAATGTGACTTGTAATCTTTCCATTGACGGATCTGTTACTTGGATTCAGGGGGCAACACCCTGTCACAAAATGACCTAATTATAGTGATACGTAATACTGACGAAGATAATATATCACTGCGACTGATCTCTTTCTGGAAATGAGGAGCACCTACATTATTTTTTGTACGATGAAGTATGTGTGCGAATTCCCACTCTCCGGAAAATATGAATTCTGGGCTGGCAAACCTGGAACAATTCAAAATTCATAGAATTATTTGCCTATGACAACCTAGTATTTTTTAATGTATTCTCAAATCACAAAAGTGCATATAATAGCTATATATGTATAGTATATTAAAGCATTTCAATTATAGGCATCATCAGTATATATACATTTCAATTATCCAAAAGCCTGAGTACCTAATTAGTATAATTATTGTTCTATATTTGATTTCGAGTTTTGCATAACAAAAACTTCAAAACTGTAGTAGGTACCAATAATCATCCTGTATATAAACTCAACTCCAGAAAACATATTTCGGCATCAGGTTCTTGTGGCAAAATGATATTAAGTAATGAATGAAAAAACGCAGTCAAAATTATTATCATTATTACCTATCTATACAAATTCATCAAAAAAAAATGGGTACACTTTGGAGCTATATGAATATGAATCATTTCAGCAATAATTGCAGCAGACTCGAACAAATGGTGACAGTGTGCTATTCAATGTATTAGTCATCGCTATCGTTCTGTTCCTAACGTAGAGGACATGCGCGATACGCACAAGTTCAAAAGGAAACGACCAATGGTAAAATAGACATCGCAATGCAGGCATGATGTGAATGGTTTCTGTGGCGATGACTCATACAGTCGTTCCTCATATTCAGCTCTTGGCACATTACAATCTGAAGATTGTAACAAACGGTGAAGATAGTAGTAAAGTTCCGTGGTTTTGATTTATTTACATGTTAGGATAGATTGGACTGATAAGGAACTTATACCTAACATGTTTCTCGCGGAAAGTGCGTATGGTTGCAGTGAAAAGTTTTACATTTTTATCTACATAAATGTTAATTGAAATACCTGTTGTCAACTCTATTTGGATTATAACAACTTTGTGACAGCACAGAAGAGGCGGGTTATTTGGTAAGGGCCCACAAAAACCTTTTTATATTTCTATTCCCTGGCATCTGGATAACTATTTTCATGTATAAAGAGTGAAACTACTAAACGAAATCGATATTGGTATAGGCATATATCCATATAATTCCTACCTAGCGGTTCATGAAGAAATACCCTCGGAAATACCTACCCATCTTATTATCACATACCTATACATACTTAATACATAATATAGGATATACCTATCTACCTAGGTACTATGAAAAATGTATGAATGTGTAGTTAATTACCCATATTGTTTTTCTTTCTCAGCTTCTTCTGTATATTAGGCACCTACGAAGGTATTAGCTCATCCCGAAGCTTATTCAATCATAGCATTATTTGATCTTACTATACACATATACATAGATTAAAGACCACACTACATATGGTATTTGTACGTATTTATAAAATTAATTCACTCATATAAATCCCCAAGCATTTTTCTTCAACATTCAAACTAAAACGTAAATATCCTGCTATAAATACTAGATATACCTATATTCCTCGAGATGTACTAATTGACTACCTCCAGGCGTGCTACTACTATACTGTTCAACTCTTACTATCTACCTATGTCCTACAAATACCTATCATATTTCCACCACCAAGTAGGTACCTTACTCTTTGGTACTTACCTACTTGTAAGACTTACCTATCTATTTAGGTACCATAGATTGGTAGGTATATGAAATAACTAGTTTAATAGTTTAATACCTAGGTACCTACCTATAATATGTGACAGGCATCAGAATTGATTTTTATTTGAAAATTATGGTAAAGAAATAAATTAGGTATTTATATTTAATTGTAATACTGGTTTCACTTTTTCTTCATATACATGTGTCCTGAAATTCACCCCCTCTAAGCTACAGCCACTGTTATAGTTAGGTAAAGAAAAAATATATTCTGAAACTCCCTGTCCTTTTAGACACTTTCTTTCATTCTTTCTTTAAAAATTATGTCCTCACTTTTATTGATCGAAATGGACACCTGTTCATATGAAGAAGACATTCTTATTTTGATCCCAACAATACATATTTATCAAACTATACATTGGTGAAGACAAATGTGTTTATGGATTGAAGCAGAGTAAATATCACAGGAATGAGAAAATATACTTTCAAAAAATGACCGAAAAACCGATTTTGATTTTGAAAAGTCAGTTTGTGGTTTGTCACGCTTTAAGGAATCACGCTGTAAAAATTCTGATGAGGGCTGTGGAAAGGCTTTATTTCAGCATTCAACTTCCTCATATCGTTTGTTTTTCTCCATAAAAAATAACGTGAATATAGGGGTCGGCCTTCTCGATGGATAACCCTCGGGATAACCCTATACCCGAGCGTGTACCTTTATCTTTTACATGCCACCGAGCATTCCACATACAGGGTGTTCCATCTCAAGACGAGCCACCCCATACATTTCTTATCCCATAGTGAGTGGAAACATTTTTCGAAACACGTCGAATGGTTTTGTTTGCGGGACATCGTTTGACGTATATTTTGGAGGACAATTTGATTTAAACACGCAGATTTGATTTTTTTGATTGTAAGCATGATAAAACGATTCCATGCGAAAAAATAGGCAATAAAGAATAACAAAAGAACAAGAAACAAACATTGAAATGCCCTACAAATCTTGTTATATGTATCTTGAAACGCACAATACACTATGAGGAATAATAAATGAAGGATAAAAAATAATGTTTTTATTCCATATTCTTATTCCTTCAACCTTTCGACCAATGCAGTGTCATTCATAAATTTGGCATCATATTTCGCATCATATGTGAAAATCGGGGACAACCTTGTATTAATAATTCATCTTGGAATTCAACTTAGGCGTAACTTCTGCCTCAAAAAAGATATTAAAAATTGCCTACGGGGTCGGAGTCACGTGACTTTTGCTACATGTCAAAAGTTGATTTTTTTTCAGCTAGTCCAATTTTAATTTCATACATGTTTCTCGAATTCGAACGTTTTATTACAATTTTTAGTTCTTGATATTTTTTGATTTCTTCTAATTATTGTAACTTTCGACAAAATTGTCCTAAACTTTGGTTAGATACGTAAAGTAGTTTGATGATATTTTGAAAGATAGGCACGCTTGGGCATCATTTTAGTACTGAAAACCAATTTCAACAAATTTCGCTCCTGAATGATAGAAAATATACTATAGCTTGTCAGTGACAATTTGTATTGAAAAAGGTTTAGAGAAGAGAAATAAAGGTATATAGAAAAAATATCTAATTTTCACTTATCTTTGGACGTTTCGGGAACGAATCTGCTCCCGTTTTCAACATAAAAAATGGTTATTTCAATAGCAAATTCGTATTTGTCTTTAAACTTTTCAGTTCTCAGTGACAATTGGTGACGTTTTTTTTTTGCTATTGCATACCTCGTTCTCGACCTCGTTGGTCCCAGCACTGGGACCAAACGCCCCATAAGTCGAAACTCGTGCGGGGTTAGGTATACATACAAACACAAACATCCATGGCCTAACTAGGATTCGAACCTATGTCTCGGTGGGAGTCCCCATACGAACTCAGCGCCTTCACGCTCTCGACCACCGAGCCGTTGGCAATCAAATGAGTTACAGGATGTTTTCATCAATTAATCTTGAATTTACCATTTTCAGATTTCAGTAGTGAATACCATGTTCTATCTATATCAACTGAACAGTAAGCAATGCTATTGTCTTCGTTCAGAAGAATGCAAGCAGATTCCTCGATTTTTCTTTTCTGGATGTTATTTACTTTTCCAATGATTTTAATATTATTCCACTCCGCCATATGTCGTCAATCTTCAGTAAGGATATGTTCAGCTAGTTTCGATTTGTTGATGTGTCTTTTCTTTATATTGTTCTTATGTTCCTTCATCCTTACTGAAAGAGGTCTCTTGGTTTCACCTGTATAAAACTTTCCACACAAGGTATTCTGTAAATACAATTTTTTGACGATTGTTCTTCATTTTTCGGCTTTGTTTGAGTAAGAATTGATCCCCATTGTATTTTCAGTTTTGAACACAGTTTTCACTTGAAATTCATCACCAACACGTTTAATTTTTTCAGATATGCCGGGAATGTATGGTATTATATTTGTCGTTATTGATGGTTGATTTTGTTGTGGTTGACCTTGTTTGTTTTCAATTTGATGAATCGTCCTATAGAAACGAGGAGAGAAAAACCCAAAAAATCTGGAATAATGAATGTACCACTTCCTCGATTAACCTACAGACAGTATTTGAGAATACAGTGCAGACTCGATAATCCAAACGTTCAATAATCCGAATTCTTCAGTAGTCCGAACAAGCATTTTTAATACATTGGGTACTCTATATATAATCCGAATTTCATAGTACTCGATAACCCGAGAACCTATACCTTTAGGCCTATTTATTTCCCATATAGAAATTGTGAGTGAAATGTTCAGGGATTCCCCTAATTGTTCAAAATTGTTAAGAACGCTGAAGCAGCTAAAAGTTTCAATCTGTGTTTGAACTATTCTTGTACTTCAAAGATTAAAAGAAATGGCCTTTATAAATAATCAAAGATGTGTTAAGCAAACAAAAATTACAAATTACTTTAGAAACTAGCATTATATTCTTACTTTTATGCATATTTTAGTGTTACTTTTTCGTATTTATGTTTTTTTTGCATTTCGTAACAAAAAATTAAAAAAAAAACTGCTTCGGTAATCCGAATTTTTTGGTAATCCGAATCGCCTTGGTTTTTATTAGTTCGGATTATCGAGTCTGCACTGTATTATCATAATCTTTATTTTATCCCTTATTCCCCCGTTTTCTATTTTCCATTTCTTATTTACTTGCATCGTGTCTCGACCTCAACACGCTCATCGCTCGCCTCTTCCAGATATAGACCGTTACGTCACCGCCATGTCAGTCTGCCTCGAGAGCAGTCGGCCGCGCGACGGCCTCAAGCTGCCTCTGAACAGGAGTTTCAGTGAGCCGGGTCCCCAGTCGCCCGCCGCCGTTTCCCTGAGTCCGCCCAAAAGGTTCAAGCTGGAAGGCTCCAGCGTCAGCCTGCCCTCTAGCCCATGCGCAGACAGCGCCAACCTTCAGCGCACCTGGGTGCTGAGCAAGGTCACGGCGATGGACGACGACGCGCTCAGGGCCAAGATGGAGGACCGCAAGCCGGGGGGCAAGCCCTACATCCTGCTGGACTGCAGGAACTTCATGAGCTACAACATGAACCACATTTCGGGCGCGATCAACGTCAATTGCTCGGACAGGTTCAACAGGCGGCGGTTGCAGCAGGGGAAGGCCTCGCTGGCCGATTTGGCGACCACGAGGGAGGGGAAGGAGGTGCTGAAGAAGAGGTCTTTCAGGGAGGTTATTATTTATGACGATTCTACTACTGATAAGGAGAGGATCACGATAGGGCATCCGTTGCTGTTGGTGTTGACTTCGCTCGTGGACGATCACAAGGAACCTTGCCTGCTTATTGGTGAGTTTTTTTTTTCGATTTTTAATTGCCTCGATGAAAGTAAACTTTCGGAGTAGATCTTTCTTATTATTGAAGATAGTAGAACGAAATTGGGGGGTTGTGAATTAAAGTTCAATTGACATTTTTTGACATCTTCTTGCTCTGCCGTACTTCCGGTTTGACCGGAATTGAACAAAACTTTCGATTTTCATATGGGATTTCCTGTACTTTATTATATACTCCGTTAGGAATTCAACGAATGATTTTCATTTTGAACTTCCAAGCTCATCAAGATCAGAGTTCATACAAGTATACTTCTCCTATACATTTCAATTTTCATTTCAATACTGAACATATTGGTAAGTTATATTTTTATGTAATAAATATTTGAGAGATAATCTCGGAGATAATCAATTCTCAATATCAGAGGATTTTGATTTTTCATGCTCTCTTTCTGGATATTCAACAGATATTCATTGTTCGACGTGGCAAATAGCCAGGAAAGTAGTTGTTTTTTGTTGAATTTTCAGAATGATATTATGTGAATATCTTTATATGAAGGAAAATGCAAATTCTCTACTTCAGAAGATTTTGTTTTCAAATTCTAATCGTGTGTGTTCAATAGATGTAATTCAATGTTCGTCGTGGCATATAGCCAGGAAAGTAGTTGTTTTCTGTTGAATAAACCAAGAAAGAATTAATATTTTTATCACATGGAGAATGCGTTGAGTTAACTTTTCAGGAGTACCTATCTATAGGTTCTAGGGTATTATTTTTCGTATGTGATTTCTCTGTTAATTTGTCCAATATATGAAAATTGAAAATATTTCACACGAAAAAAGGTTCACCACTTAGGTCCAGACGATTCAGTAAATAGGAGAAACTGTTTTCAAGGAAACTTGTGAAGTTGATAGATTTTATAAATGAAACTGCATTGAAATCAGAGTTGGAATATACTCGACATCTTTCATTTCAAAGTAACACCTCGTATAATAGTTTATTGTTTATTCATTCATTAAGTAGGTACCAATTCAAAAATCAACGTTTTGTTGGAGGTTTTGCGAGAGGTTATGTTTGAGATTTGCGTTTTGTCATCGGACATCATTTTAGAATGCTGGAATTCGTATTTCTCTGTAACCACTTTCCATTTATCTTGATTAAGTATCAAAATCTTGTCCATTAATGCTGAACGATTTGACCATTTGGCATATTAATTTTGTAAGTACAGAGTGTTCGAAATACAACTAGCTTGATACTGGTAGCTTGATGCAACTTGTTCCATTCCAGAGTCTTATAAAAATATTTAACAATGATTTCCAAATGATGAGATAACTGTTTATCCTCGTGTTTATCTCTCAAGATTGCTTGCCAATATTTAACATATATAGAAAAAGTGTCATTTGTATAACAATAACAATTTCAAGAAATACTGATTCTGTGTAAATTCGAGGACCTGTTTTGCGTTGATTTATGACGCGTCATAAAAGGAAGTTGTTTTTTCATTCACATCATGGAGCTATCATTTCTACGAAGGACAGTTCTCTTCTTGATAGTGATGTATGTTCTAAATAGAGCAAATATAATTAACATGAATGACTTGCACCTTCTTAATCTCTATTTAAGATGCGTAGAAAATATATATAATTTGTTTATATGATTTCTTGATAAATAAATCTGAATATTAACTAACCACTGTTATGCAATGGTATCTGCAGTGCATTCGCTAGTATTTAAAATGAAATCATCTATAAAAATAAGCTTGCCAATGATTTAGTCAAATAAACTAATATGACTATAGACTTTGAAAGTACCTATAAAGAATACCTGCTTGGTCTCAGGATTGGTAGATCCTAAGCCAAAACGCCAAAAGGTTTCTTGTACCCCTATGGATATCTCTCGAGATCTCTTTTATAATCAACTATAATTGTTGTAAAAGATTTGAATTCGATTGATTCTCGCAGTCTACTACCCAATCTACTACCTCTAATACATTTTTCAGAACTTTGTTGAAGTTTCAAATATTTAGGTAGGTATATGAAATGAGTTTTCGGGAAATGGAATTGAGTTGGAAGAAAATACCTTTTGGTTCATTTTCTTTCTGTGTCCTTGTTTTTTATTTCAGCATTGAGTTGATATGTTTTTTGCAAAAGATTTGTCCATCTTCTGAAGATTAACAGAGGAACCTTCTGATTCCACTCATTCCAAATCACTTTTAAATAAATAAATCCACCTTTGAATAGGTAATAAATAGTTCCCACTTCTGCTGTGAAAAACTACTATCTACTTATAATATCTAATACTTGCTCCTAGCTTTTCATATTTTCATTGAAAATCTCCACAATTTCTTTCTCTCTTCTACCTTTGGGTTCATTCACAGGTTTATTGGATTTCTGTCACCTTTCGGTAATAATTTCTCCATATTAGGTGATGGACTACCCCAATTTGCGGAAAATGATATTAGGAGTCAAAATACGGAATCAGTACGCCAAATTCAGTAACTATTCATATTTTTCCTGGAAAATTTTCAGTTCTGAAAAATTGAATTTTGTCTCACTTTTTACGGGAGCACCCTCGTATCTTACGTAATTGACTTTATCTTTGGACTTTTGCTTCCTCCTGCAAATTTCAGAACCCTACCTCAATAATTACGTGAGATACAGGGGTGCTTCCATGAGAAGTGAGACAAAATTTAATTTTCCTGAACTGAACATATGAATAGTTAGTAAATTGGGCGTCCTGATTCCGAATCCGAAGTGATTTTCAACCTATTTTGACTCCTAATATCATTTTCCGGAAATTGGGGTGGTTCCACGTCTGTTGGCGAGTAGTGTATATAACTGAAGACGACTCCACTTGGTCATAGAGTGCATTGTTGGTATATCTCTCGCTCCAGCAAATTTCAGGATCCTTACCCCATCATTACGTAAGATACCGGGGTGCTTCCATTAGAAGTCGTAGGTCACACTGTATGTGTTGTGACTGTGACTTGATTCCTGTATTTTGTATTTACTTCCTTATTTCGTTGGGTAGCCACTAGCCAGCCATAATTCAATATAAAACTCATATAAAAGGGCTTGGCAGCTTGCCATCGACATAACACGTCCTTGTCCGACGTCCGGAGACAAAAAATCTTTATTTATATTTGGATGACGAATCTCTTGAGTGTTTTGGTCATTTAAAGAGATCACTGTACTGAATTGGCACGGCATCCTGGGGCTATGACTAACGTCAGAACGTTTCTACAGAGTGATGTGAAAACCCCACCGTGACGAATCGACGATGCAAGGCAAGCTTCTTCACCAATCATGTTCATCATGTTGGGATTTTTGCGGTTTATGAAATAATTTAGTTGATTTCGCGTTAGTTCCTCAATTCTTGACATCTGGCCTCTCTGATGGTTATGATCATAGTGGATTCCAATAGGGTTTTCCCTATCGCAAATCTGTGAATTAAACAATGTTTTGTTTGGGTAGGTACCAGTGCCGGATTAAGCCTGCGCGGGGCCTCTACCAAATTTCTATCAAGGGACCCTTGGTTTGCTCTAGGTTATCAAGCTTAGAGTATTAAATAAAATAAAACAACACTATTACAAATAAACTTCTCTGATATTAGCTATATGGGCAAATTTAGAGATAACACTTTTAATATCGACTTCCTCAAGCAAATCATGCTCTATATTCATCAAAGTGAGATGATTGAGACATTCTTGGCCCATTGTGTTCCCTAAATCATTTTTGATTGGTTTTAATGTTGAAAAAAACGGTCGCCACTACAGGTAGTGATCATGAGATACAAGTAAATTCACAAGGCAATTTCTACGTTCGGGAAACACGATTCTAAACTTCTAAAGTATTATACAAGGAAAGTTTATAAAATTGCAGTTCCAGAGGCTCCTGTTTGGAAACATTAAATATACAGGGTGGTCTACATTTGAGATGACTTTTTTCTAATAGAACACCCTATATGTTATTTTATTTCTGAAATCTCCATGAAAAGCTGGATTCAAAAATATATCACCTGTTTCAGGAAGATTCCTCAGAGCTGGAAAGAATTCATTCAGTACTTTACGAAAGCACTTAATACAACGGATGCACTGAATCGAAACCCCCTGTGTGATATATTTTTGAATCCAGATTTCCATGGAGATTCCAAAAATGGAATAATGTATAGGCTGTTCCGTTTGAAAAATTATCGCGGACGCCATAATTCAAATGTGTATATTCAATGCCGACCTGTTTCAGGAGATGTGTTTTATGAAAATCAGTTTTTGGATCACCGTGTAGGGTATGTAACGTCGTATTTTCGTTTGTTTTGGTCGTTCGCCAGCTATGTGATTTTTCTTAGCTGCGACTTTTTGTTTATTCACCTCGATATACTTACGGAGATGACTAAGACACCATGTAGATATATCTATATTTTATATTTATAATACTTATATCCGAATCTTATTATAGCATCTGAAAATAATAATTATGCTTTCTAATTCTAATTTCTCGATAGTCATCTCGTATAGGTAAAGTGACGTGAAATATTGTTGGATCTCATATTTACCTTATGAAAATATGGATAAATAATTCAGAACAATACCTTGGTATAATAGGTTTTTGAATTGACGCACGAGATAAATACTTGATATTTTATCTTTTTTTATCTGACATGATGAAGCAGATGATACTGAATTGTTTTAGTAAAAAGAAACCAAAGAGGGCTTCCTGATTCCTGCATGTATGTAATTGTTTGACTTTAAAATTCTCGATTGATATAATATAAGTAGAAATACTGCAAACAGATCGAGCCCGAGCAAATTTGGTCAATCCGTTCTGGAGATATTGCATATCAAAAGTAGAATAAAAATAAACTTTCTCTTTATTTCCCCCCACCCTTTTCTACACATTGATTTCGATACTAATTTGTGTTTTTTTATCCCTTGGAGCGCCCAAAAGGGAATTCCTGCTATTATGTTCGAAAATCATCGTGTGTACCTTAAGGAACATAGAGAGGGAAGATAGGTATCGGATTTTTCTCGAACTTCTGGAGATATTATAATTTCTTGATGGGAATCTGTCCTTTGGCAAAGCTTCACCGTTCTATGGACAAACGAGATTTGATAAAGAGTAGTTCCACATATTTCGAGATTGACGACGATAGGATGTGCTGACTGGGCTTGTCGAGTATTACTCATTGGAGTTGCTAGTGATGGAATGATAGCAGAGATTTCTGAAGAACATTTCTCATTACAGATGTCTATTGTTGTTTATAGTAGGTGTCACATTTCATGAAAATATCTAGATCAGTATTGACGTTATGATAAGAAAACAAAATTTGTCTTGAAATTCCAACACGATGTAGCTCGAAAGTTGAGAGGTTTATGGCATTTACTCGGTCATTTTATGTCCATAATATGAAATTTTCATCTTAAAAGTAGTTGAGGAACCATATCCTACATCTAGACATCAATTAAATTACACCCTGTATACCTACACCCTCTCTCTATCCTTCCCTTTTCGTAAAAAAAATCGGATAATGGAGGCGAAAACAAATTTTCTATAAATAAACTTGTTAATGTGAGTTGGCAACAATGAAATTAAGTCAGATCAAAAAGTACTATGGTTTTGCTCTGGTCATATTTAATTCACTCGGAAGCTTTCATAATTAATTCTTTTAAACATCGTTTCATTCATCAACAGTTTATCTGGAATCATGAAAGCGCTTATCTGCTGGAAAAATATAATTGAGGAAGCGGTTTAACGACAATTTTATCAATGAGATTCGATAAACCCAAGTTTGACTTTCATTCTTTCTTCTATAATTATCAATGATAGACAAAAATACCTATGACTATTCACAATTTCCCCAACTATTCCTCTTGGATAAATTATAATTTGTATGTATAAGTACTAGGTATTTTCAAAGTATGTATTGAAATGTATTAAAAAGGAATATTCTCAGATATATTAGGACCATGAAGAAATTGATTTACAGGGTTATGATAAAGTAATGCACAAAATTCATAAAACGTACAACGATCACTTTTGAAAAAAATGCAAAAACACGTCAAACTGTTTTTTTTATTCCGCATCTTTTGACATAAGTTACAAAAATTACACGTCAAAGTTGTCAAAGTTATGACGTCATCAACAAATTTTTTTAATGGGAAGCTAAGATTTTTATTACATTATGTGATAGAGCTGCTCCCTTGTGTAAAAACACAACATACCCTGTCGAGTTCGTAGGTATACTTTCTGGTATTCGCCACTATAAAATTTGTCGATAAAATTGTCTTTCCTCGGCTTGGTACAATCTAATGATTTTTCAGAACCGTTGTGTTGTACCCAGTAACCTTTAACCTAAACTCTTGTTCTGATAATATTTTGTATACAGGGTGTTATATACTTATGTGGCCAAACTTCAAAGCAAAAATCAGAAACGAAAAAATTTATATATGCATAGTTTCAAACACACAAGGTCTAAACCTTTTTTTTAATCAATCCTCTGCCCAATAAAAAGAACTGATTTTCATATAAGTATGTGTTCAGTTTTCATCGCCCAGCACTGGTCATTTTATGGCTTCCATGTTTTTATTTTTAGTCACCACAACCCCATTTATAGGACCGAAACTTCAGTTTTGAGTGGAAGGTATTGTCAACAGGCATTGTAATAATATATATATAGTTTTTCGAGAGGAACCAGAAAGAACAGTCTTAGTTGAAGAGTATGACATTACAGACCGATATTTTACATCAATAAATACGCTCTTGCATGGAGCCTTCAACAATTTTCCACAGTCCATTATTTACAAACAAAGATCACTTCCTCCTACAAAATCAACAAATAATTGCAACACCAACAAAAACCAAGATAACATCATACGTGAAGGCATCACGATACCCCAATCACTATGCATTTCCGGACGAAGGTTTGCATGAACTTATCGTCTTATAATGATCCCTTGAAGTTTGCCGACATATTCAAATAACACCCTATATACAGGGTTTTTCAAGATGAGCATTAATTAGACGTTTCTGACAGAGCAAGCAACAGATGAATCTGAAAATTTGATGGTATGTATAAATTGACATGATCTACACGTCTAAGATATTTCAAACGATGCGCCGTTGCCTCTTCTACTAGAAAGTAGCAGCAACTCTGATTTTTTCACATGGAACAGCCTGTATTTCATTGCATTTTTATATTTTCCCTGAAGAGATGATTTCATCAACGCATCTCACTTAGGATCTAGCGGGAATGATTACAGAGATATAGGGTGTTCAAAATCGAGATTTCAACTTTGAGATTTTTTTGTGTCGAAACTATTCATTATCGGTCAAAACGGCTCTCCTTGCCCTATCTCAACTTTGGATTTTATATCTACTGACATTTAATTGGAACAATACCGGGTGGTTCAAGATTCAGAATTCTGATCACCCTGTTTCTGTTCTAATTATCAAATGTCAGTTGATAGTAAATCAAAAGTTACCGTTTCGACCAATAACGAATAGTTTCGACACAAAGAGATCCTTAAATTGAAAAATCACGAATTTGAACACCCTATATCTCAGTAATCATTCCCGCTAGACCCGAAGTGTGATGGATTGATGAAATACAGGGTGTTACGCATCGTTTAAAATATTTTAGACGTATAGATCATGTCAATTTATACATACCATCAGATTTCCAGATTCATCAACGTAATTAACGCTCATCGTGATAAACCCTGTATATCGTACCTAAATAAATTCACCGAATCATAAGGGTGCGAGTGTTTAACGGTATGAAACACGTTAGTTTATGGGACTTCAGGGAATAAAAGTGTTTATACTTTTTACTCCTTCATTTGAGAGACTAAAGTGGCACATTTAATCTCTCAGGGAGCAAGTAAAGTTGATACTGCCATTTTTTTCTCAAACGCCATAGCAATATATGCTTTCAAGGCACATCACTTACCGATGTCAACAACAATAATAACCACCCATCAGTCAGCAAAGTTAACATTATGAAACTCTACCGCCTACGACTAAGAGAGTACCGTCTCATCATTTTCTTAGATATGATATGATTTATGATAAGTCGCTGGCGCGTTTTCATCGGATCTATTCATGTCCAGAAGTGCTATCGATAAAATAGCTGGTAGAGAGGGGGTTAAACTCGGGATTAAACATCGCACATGTGAATGACATTGAGGGGGTAAATCGATGCTGATTTTGAAAAAACTGCTGCACATCTATCCAATAGACGTTTTATTCCTCTCTGCCTATACCTGTCTACCTATTGTACTATCTAACTAGCAGCTGGACTCTATCACTACTCACTTAACTGAATGTGAGCTAATATTAAACCCTTCGAAAAAAATCTAATAGCAAGTTCCATTGAACAAAACTGGTGGAGTATTTCTGCACTCAGTATATATCTGTCCTTCTTACTTACATGTTTTGAATACCTGAAGATACATTCTTAATCATAGAAGAAAAACTTAATTCGACGATGTTGATGAGGTCACCTGAATAGGCCACAAAATTCAGGACATTTGGCGTCCTACAGGTGATCTTGACAGGACGCAGGGCAGTATACATAACCTCAGATTCAGGACGTCCTGCGGAATGCAGGTTGACTTCGGTTGTGTTATTCAAAAAATTCCAATCTCGCATTGGAAATTGAAATATACCTAAACACAATGATAACTCAAACTGAGTCCTGCTATATTTCGAATGTCTTTGAGTCAGTAGATTTTATAAATCATCATGTTCATGTCCATTCATTTTGTACATTTTCTCAATTTGTGAATATATAGCATAACCTGATATGGGTTATGAGGTAATAAAAGAAAATGTCTCAGTTTACGGGTCCTGTTATTGTAATATCGTGTAATAAAATTAATGTGCATGCTAGACAGAAAAAAATATGACATAATTTCTATATTCGCATTAGCAGTACCTGCATATTATTTAGTAGATAGGCATGTATGCAAGCTTTTTTTTGCTTTATAATATGTGAGATATGATTACAGACACAATAACACGAACTGGAAAGTTAGCAATAGGTATATAGCATTTGAATCGTATATTGGCCAAGGGAATGCCTTCAACTTCAGATACTCAAATAGCACCCCATATTTTAGAGGACAATCGATTTCAATTGGATATTGGGTGATTTCTCAGACTGTAGTTCGATTGAATTCAATTCCAGTTATTTAGGTTCAATTACTGTTTTCTTTTCTTTTTTTTTTCAATATTTTATAAGCATAGCATAGTTAAGATTCTGGCTGATGAAAAAATATGAGTCACTCGGTATAGGAATTGAATACTGTGCTTCTCAAAAGTGCCCTTCCCCCTCCTCCTATTTTTGGAACGATTATACAAAAACGAGTGAAATTTGGAAACTGCATCATTAGAGGTTGTAAACTTCCCTACTAGTGATGATAGATGACAAAATCGTGAAAGATGACGTCACAAGGCCATTGTGACCAATATTTTTTTAAAGAACCCTACAGCAAGCGATACCTCTTTCAAAAGGTATCGAAAAAACCTATTCAATGATACTACTTTTGTTTGTGTTTTGGCACCTCGCTTTTAAAAAACGCAAAGCTGTGGTGAATCAAATTAAATTGAACGATTTTGTTGGTGTCCCTAATTCGACGATTTTGTGATTGTCCAAGTTTTTGAATTTGTGTATAGACTCGTTCATCCAACTGGAACACATTGCCAATATATATAACCTCCAGAAATTTAAGTAAAACACCAATTCCTACCTAATTTCCCTTGGCTCCCACGATGTTCTCTGAACATTACAGGATATCCCTTTTCGTGGGAACCATAAAATTAAAAAAATGAACGACGAATAGTTGAGTTGAATGAGACTATATTATTCAGATGACCAAAGTTTTTTTTCTAATGCAAATGTGGTTGACTAATTCCATAAACATTCGAAATGTTTATAGTTAACCTCGTATTCAACAGAGAATACATGGAAATGATGAATCAATTTCGGAGACTTCCTCAATCAAGTGTCATCGTTTTGGATTGTACAGTTTGCCTTCTTGCATATCAGTGTTCTCATAAAATTCGCATGCTAGCATAGGCGATAAACAGGTGTTTGAATAGGTCTTGAATCATTTTTGTTTATTCACGATGCACCGAGGCAGATAAGAGTGAATCACTCAGGAGGATGAATAAGAAATCGCTGAACCTTGCGAAAATGACAAAATGGGAGTTATGAGGAATGTATATTATAGAAGATAAAGATATGAATATCGACAATATTATTTTCCCAAGAAAATTCAGCTTGACATATCAAAAATAAGCTTTATTATTTATTAACCCTTTATCGGTCCGTTTCTGATAAAACCATGGGCCATGTGACTAAATGGTCACATGATATTCAGAAGCTTTTATTCTAGTTCTTCGATTTACAGACAACGAAACCATTTGGTAACAAACAATAAGGTTAGGAGGGGGTACTAACAAACAAATAGATTTCGCGCCATCTTTGGCTGGCTGTTCAACTTTTTATGATCTGTTATGGTATATTGTTTTTTGTTTGACTGTATATTAATTTCAATGAGACAATTTTTTGACTGAATGGGCGTAGCCATATGGTTACTTCGTCCATTATTTCGCATATTGTTTTGGTCGAAATTTTTGATAAAATATATTTTTCATTTTTTCAATTCATGAAAATTTTGTGATTTCATTTATGTTTATGGAATATGTAACCATATCGTAACAATATGTAAAATCGTAACAGAGAACTACTGTAATTGTCATACGATAAAAATTCACAAAACGCAGTGAAAATATAGTAATTTTGTAAGGCCATTTTGATGTCTTGCTCTATAAGGGTTGAGAAAAATTGTGTAGCCATATGGTCACTAAAAACAATCATTGTAGTGTCGAATCACATTATTTTGAAATGAATGTTCAAAATGTAAATGAGAGACGTAGTAGCCTACCAGAGTGCTCCGATTGGCAATAAAAGCGGAAAGCTGACTTTGAGCGCTGATATCTCGAAAACTATCTGTCCCATCGGGCTGATCATAGTCTCATTCGATTCAGCGTGTCATTTTCTAACTGGATGGAAGATAACTCGCGTGGATTTCTGCCGTTTTCTGGCACATTCGGCCGTCCGAAGATGGCTCGGTGACTATGTCGTACTGAAGTCTCAGGTGGGAAAATGAAAATTTTCATTTGGCTCATTAAAAATCTGAAAAATTCACATAGACTGATTCGATGTCGAAATGAACGAATCTGTGGTGGAAATCGCGAAATTTTGGAAAATGGAGACGTAGCCTACCGGAGAGCTCCTATTGGCAATAAAAGCGGAAAGCTGACTTTGAGCCTCGATATCTCAAAAACTATCTGTCCTATCGGGCTGATCATGGTCTCATCCGATTCAGAGTGTCATTTTCTACTGGAAAAGCGATAATTCGCGTGGATCTCGTGCCGTTTTCTGGCACTTTCGGCCGTCCGAGGATGGCTCGGTGACTATATCGTACGGAAGTCTTAGGTGGGAAAATGGAAATTTTTATTTGGCTCATTAAATGTCTGCAAGAATTCACAAAGACTAATTCGATGTCGTAATGAACGAATCTTTGGTGGAAATCGGGGAATTTTGAAAAATAGAGACGTAGTAGCCTACCGGAGTGCTCCTATGGGCAATAAAAGCAGAAAGTTGACTTTGAGCGCCGATATCTTGAAAAATATCCGTCCTATCGGGCTGATCATGATCTCATTCGATTCAACGTGTCATTTTCTACTGGGAAAGCGATAACTCGGGTGGATTTCCGCCGTTTTTTGACACTTTCGGCCGTCCGAGGATGGCTCGGTGACTATATCGTACGGAAGTCTTAGGTGGGAAAATGGAAATTTTTATTTGGCTTATTAAAAATCTGAAAAAATTCACATAGACTTATTCGTTGTCGAAATCAACGAATCTGTGGTGGAAATCGCGGAATTTTGGAAAATGGAGAAGTAGTAGCCTGCCGGAGTGCTCCCATTGGCAATAAAAGCGGAAAGCTGACTTTGAGCGATATGTCGAAAACTATCTGTCCCATTGGGCTGATCATGGTATCATTCGATTCAGAGTGTCATTTTCTACTGGAAAAGCGATAATTCGCGTGGATCTATGCCGTTTTCTGTCCCTTCGGGCGGTCCGAGAATGGCTCGGTGACTATCGTACAGAAGTCTTAGTTGGGAAAATGAAAATTTTTATTTGGCTTATTAGGAATCTGAAAAAATTCATAAGACTAATTCGATGTCGTAATGATTACGAATCTGTGGTGAAAATCGGGGAATTTTGAAAAATTGAGACGTAGTAGCCTACCGGAGTGCTCCTATTGGCAATAGGAGCGGAAAGCTGACTTTGAGCGTCGATATTTAAGAAACTATCTGTCCTATCGGGCTGATCATGGTCTCAATCGATTCAGCGTGTCATTTTCTACTAGTAAAGCGATAATTCGCTTGGATTTCCGGCATTTTCAGGCACTTTCGGCCGTCCGAAGATGGCTCGGTGACTATATCGTACGGAAGTCTTAGGTGCGAAAATGGAAATTTTTATTTGGCTCATTAAAAATCTGAAAAAATGGTAACTGTAAAGTATGGGGTGATAATAATGACAAATGAGAACATACATATTGAAAAAGTCAATGAAAACTTTTTGGAATCGTTTGATTCGTTAAAAAAAAATTATTGGGGTTGAGTTGTGTCGACAATTATGATGTTGTTGTTGTTCTACCACTCTTATCCAACGAACTGTCATTTCAGCATTGAAGAATCTTGATGGGAAAGATCAGAGTTGTTGAAATCCATTGAAACTGAAATCCTTAGAACGAGTCACCTATGGTCACGTCAGAAGTGATTGGTTTTTATATCGCGTCACAGATTGATATTTCGCTTTTCCAAAGACCTGTCTGTATGGATATGACCAAAAACAAAGCGATAAAGGAGATGACTAAAAGCACTATAAACACCTGAGTCATCGCATTTTCTGTCATTGTGAGTCCACATGGTTCATGGGATCGCTGAATATGGCTTTAACGAATTCCATTGCTAGTAAACTATTTCACAATATGTACATTACAAACCTTATTTCTCGCAACCTGACCGCAAATTGAATAATCCTTTCAATGAAATAATTATTGTTCACTAACCTAGTAATCATTCTAATAATATGCAAACTGTCATCACGGAATTACTTTTGTTCACACCCTTATAGAACAACGAATGACTAATTCGACAAATATTTGGGTACCTACGTGATTAAGAGGTTTCCCGGAAGGATATTTATTTTTGGGTTGTTCTCTCAAATCAAATTTCGGGTTCACCGCAATTTTATTTCGAAAGGACTCCTGCAGACGTTGTTCGTTGGTTCCATTATACGTATATATCCGCTATTCAATTTCATTTCACTGGTTGGTCATTGGGTGGAAATGATTCATGTGAAAGAAAAAGTGGTTGGCGAATTAATTGTTCAGGTACAAAATGGCAATTATGGCTTCTCTAATACAATGATTGATTGTCCACACTGTTGAGTACTTTCTCTTATCTTCAATTTAATGACATAGCTGTCTGTTGTGACTCGGTATAGTTCAATAGAACCTAACAATAGTTTTTTGTTCGATCAGTAGTTTATAATAATTGAAATTGGTTGATTTCGTTATTATTGACTAGAGTAAAGAAAATATAGGCAAGCTGCTAACTATAAGAATGCTACAATTTGATAACATTATCGCACAAGAGATATAACCAATCTATAGATAGTATACATACAAAAAGTATGACATCGATAGTGGTTAAAATTAGATCACTATAAGAGAATAAACAATCGATCGTTTCTGACTGAGCTTGTATTCAATATTGAATCAAAAAAAAAGTTTAGAGTAACAAATGTATAGGTAACAGTTGAATTATTATTTCACGTTTTTTGTGATTATTCAATTATTTGATTGCCATCATTATAAATAGTTGAATCACCTTGTTGAAATACTCGAATTTACATACCGTGAGTTGTGACACTTCACTTTGTATAGGTATATTTTGTGCCACCATCATTTCAGGCCGAACTGCTTTTCCCACTACTCTGAGATGATGACATTTCTATATTCAAAATGACGGCAGAATTGAGGTTTTCCTCAAAAATCAATGCGGTTCAAAGAAATAGTCAGTGAAAAATCGAAAGTCCAATATGTGTCCACTCAGCGTCCAATCCCGATGCAATTCGGTCAATACCATCCCAATATGACCAATCCTTTTCCAATGCGACCAAACCTGGGCCCATCTCAACCAATCTTGACGAATTTCGATCAGTTATGTCCAGTTGATGTCCATGATCGACCAAATTCATCAAATTAGGTCCATGTATGCATGCCTTTTCTCTAGAAAAGAGCCGATCTCATGCCAAACATATGCTTGTCAGGAGTAACCATACCTTTGAAGACATCCATTTCGATGCTTGGTATTACTATCGGCAATACCTTTCTTGGGAAAATCACGTGAGATCAATTGCTAAAAGTGCATCCCAATTAAAAACAATGGAATTGTATCATTTTAATGCAGATCTTCTGTAAGACTATTTCACAAGTGAGTTTACAATTTTATTCACATATTTTCTTCTCCGAAATTAACAAACTTTTAACCTCGAATATTTTACACACATGATACCTATAAAGGAAAGTTCACTTTTCAGATATTCTCCTGATGATGGCGTAGAGCCGAAAACGTTTGAGTTGACTGATAAATATTGTATACTATAGCCCGTGTATTACTCATTAATATTGATTATTAAACTAAGTATACACAACCTTTTCTCTAACCAAAGTATAAAGATTTGAAATCAGAAAAAGATCTCTACCGATTAGGAAAATGAAATACAGGGTGTTCCATTTGAAAAATACCAGTTCTTTTAACATTACAATCACCCTGTTCCTTCTTTGGCTAGTTAACCCTTAACTACTAACGTTCCAAATGTATAACGTTGTCACTAACTATACGTCTTACGGACGGGATTATTTAAATGTCAATATGAATCCAAATTTTTTTATTTTATTTTTCTGAGCTATTCAAACATGTTCTGTACATATTCGGCGAAGAGAAAATGACGTTCAGAATTGAAAAAGAAATACAAATTTCAGTAGCGATCAAAATTCCATAGAGGAGTACCTAATGTTCAAAATTTTGACATTGATCTATAGAAATACTAAAATAGAATAGAAATACTGAAATTATCGATGATATAATTTTCATTCTGAATACAGTTAGAGTCGTAATATAATATGGCACAGAACTAAGTCTTGAACATGCAAATTGAAAAGAATGACAATGCCTGTATATCTAGATATAGACGCCATCATACGTATTATAGGCGAAATTGAACTTTTATTGTTACGTTATAACTAACTATACGTCTACGAGACGGCAATCAAGATATTTCTGAAACTGAACCACATACAATGACATACATAGATCAACTTCAGGGTACTGAATGAGTGCTAGGTGGACATAAATTACGTGGTAGGACAATGACCGATATTGAAAAGCAGGAGTAAACCAACAAATCGGATGCTGATATGCCGTCTCTGAGACGTATGATTAGTAGTTGAGGGTTAATTTCCAATACCCCTCAATGGAAATATGTATAGGTACGGGGGGTGATTCAGATAGGTATTAATGAATGATGATACCTACTTCATAATACCGGGAATTGAGAATAATTGTTTGTAACAATATTTTCCACGTTTACGTCCTATCGTTTGTGTGGCGTAGCACGGAAATTTTCCATCGAGAAAATTCCTGTTTAATTCCACGCGTTGTTATTAGTCATATCTTCCGAAAAACATCGCTCGAATAAGGAATCGAAGTGGATTCGCAGGGGATTTCGTATTCGTCCTTCAGACATTGTATGACGCAGGATATAAACATTAACCAGTCGAGTGATTCACTAAATCCCCCCACCAAGTGATCAGTGACCGCGTTAATGCCATCGAGTTGTGTACATTTCATTCTAAACTAATATCGAATACGTTCAACCAGGAAAAGTGCACGGTGTTTATTGTTTACTTCTTTCATTTTATCTAGTTATCTGTGGTGTACCTTCACAAACAGTTGAACAGTTCGCAAAATGAGAATTAAAAGGCCAAGCTCGTGTCTTGTACTCAGGATAGTACCTGTTACTCAGTGCAGTAAGTCTCACCTATATATGCCTATATATACTTCATTAATCTGTGACACCCTGTAGTTTTTTTGACACGCTTAAATTTTCAGTTTTGAGATGGTCCATCAATAGTTGAAATGAATAATGTAAACATACATTATTTGTTTTCTGCTCTCGTGTAGTTTCGGTATTATTCGTTAGAATAGCTTTAGCTTATTCTTATTGATATGTTCAACCATTTCAAATTTCATTGTGTTTCGAATTGAATTTGAAAGTTAAATGTTCTCATTTGACTTTGAAATTCTTTTCTTAGTCAAAACTGCTAAAATTATGTGATTGTATTCAAACATTGCTAGGTATGAATAAAATATTATGGAAAACTGTTCACGTGAACTAAAAGTGTAGGTTTTTCATATGAAAAATCATCTTATGTAATTGAAGTTGCATCAACAGACCTTACTCATAGAGTCCCTTTGAGTTCAGTAAATTTCCTTTTTTTATTATCATTTTTATCAGTAGTTCGATATCGATATCAAATTTTCATGACTAATACTAGTATTTGTAATCATTCAAGTACCTCTCGAGGAATATAGTACTTTTTTCATAAGCATAAATCGATGAATCATCACAGCCCTTGAAGAGATTTGACTGTTCGATAATCCCCCACCTAGGTAGGCAGAGATAGGTTGGTAGATATACCGAATTACTTCTGCTCCAGTTCATACCATAATAAATCTTGCACAAAATGAAAATATGAATGAGTCCCATCGACAAAAGAGAAAAATAATCCCTGTCGCCCCTACTCATCGTGACATAAGCGTGAATTCATCCCGACATACAGGGTTAGTCATACGAGCCAGGTCTTGATTGAGTCACCGAAAAGTAAGGGATCGGATCCAACCATTCATCTGTTGCATTCGGTGGTTGTTGTTGTTGTTGATATTGTTTGTTGAGGTTTCTGAGAGCAACTGTTTTGTTTTGCTGGTCCGGTGATAGTGCGAATTGACCTGTTTGTATCGAGATTTTTTCAGAAAAATGGAAGTTGATACACTCGCATTAATTTGAGTTAGTATTTAGCGAGGTCTTTGGTGAATGATATACTCGATATGTTGCAGAAAGATAACCTGAATTTACCTCTTGGTGAGTTGGTTTTCGGTAGTTGGTTTGTATAAAACATAAAAAGAAGACTTTTTATGATGTACACATATTTTTCATCCGGGTTTATCAAGTATTTTGTGATCATCTTCAAGGTTTTTTTTTTTTTTAATTTTTATCTGCATAAAATATGTTTATTCCTATACAGTCAAGGATAAAAACATGTTCAGTCATTCTTGGAACAGACCAATACTTGCATGAAAGATTTGTTTAAAGTTTATGATCAACAAGATTACAAAAACAGAACATCGGAAGGTCCCTAGATCGAATCCCCGGCGGAGCATATAATCTTTATTTCTAAAACGAGTTATAATTGCTAATTTTCGTAGCCTCGGCCGGGGAAATGATTCCGCACGATTCACTGTTGCGTTCCAATTAACAGTGCTGCTCCTAAGATGGCGTATGGAGTCAGTAACAAGGCCTACACAGAACAAACATGGCTGAAGGACCTCTCGTGAGGTCGATATGAGTCGTGAGGTTTTACAAATATTACTCAAATAGGTATATGATAAACATAATATTTATGATATTGGGAGAATGAGAAAAATGAAGAAACTAGATTATGATAAAACCTCGTTTTAGATTAAAAACTGCTGCCGACATATTTTTTTCACTGGAGTCTGATATATTTTAGGATCAGATTGTTAATACTATTTAATAGACCCATTTGATGAATAAGTCTTCCCCTTCTAGAACAGACGTATTAGTCACCACTATATCATCCCTATTTGGTACCTAACGTCAGTCTCCCGGCTTCGTCAGAAAAACGTTTTTTTAACTGTTTGCCCTCATCTCGAGGGGTGCTATATGACTCACCGAGCTATTAAATCCATTGCCATTCAATTTATCCCTCACAATTAGGGTTGTGAGTATGATGAATCACAGACCACTGTAGACGTTATTCAAATTTGATGCTCAGATAATTCCACTGTTGTTTCATTAAGGGGTAGAAATCAATTGACATCCCGCAGAGTACGTTTTTCCATTAGTCATCCCCGTTATACTTTTTATAGCTTCTCTCAAGAACAACAACCGCCTTATCTCCCCAGATGCTGACTCATTTGCTGAAATGTACGACTGAGAAAATGAGTACATGAACAAATTGAATCGGAAGAATGTATGACATTTTGCCAGTATCATTGACTTTTATGATATAATATACAATAATTGAATATCTATATAATTTCGAGGGTCGTCCATGAAATGTCTACGAATTTACATTTCATGTATTCAAATGGTATTCAAATAAATTATCGTTAACACGTAAAGGAACATTGGAATTCAAAATTGAATTGATTTACATCAGTAACTATGTACTGAGTCATCTTTAACACATTTCCTATTACCATCTGTATATAACTGATGAATTATTGATAACGCCTTACTTAATTCAATTTCGAACATTTAGTAGGTATATCTAAATCCCCAGAGGCATTCGTATTTTTTTATCAGATACCGAATACTTACATTCTTAATTCGGACATATAACTAATACTCTAATAGTGGATTTATGACATTGTAAGAAATTTAAATACGAAAATTGTATTTTAAGGGAAAATTCAAACATATTGTGAGATGTAAAATGGTGAATTTGGCTCATGCTCAAGTCGGCTCAATTACTTCGGGAGATGCCTAAATTCTACTCGAAATTCAACTGGGAAGTGAAAAAGTAATCCTATTTTTACCGTCAAACAATAATTTATGGGCCAATACGTTGATCAATTCCAGTTGAATCTGATAGGTTTGTGATTTTTTTTTTGATGATTTCATGACATTGAAATATATCTATGGTTGAATCATCGTTCAATAGTACCTACTAATCGTGTGAACTTAAAAAATGGAAGATTTCCCAATTCCGTGAAAACAATCAGATCATGATTCACATAAATATTCATGATTCATAATGTTTTACCGCAGGCCAATGGGGTTGTACACACTATACAGGGTGATCCACGGTGGATGACCTATTAGAAGTATCTGGAGAACGAAAAGACAGAACATTCTGAAAATTGGGATGCTTTGATAATTGAACATTCTCTATCCGTCAAAAATATTTTCATCGATACAGTGTTGCCACTTCTATCAGAAACAACTAGCAACTTCGTTATTTTAAATGGAGCACCCTGTATTTTATTGCATTTTTAGATTCTTCCTGAAGAGCTGATTTCATCAATTCAACACACTTGGGGTCTAGCAGAAATGATTAAAGAGATATAGGGTGTTCAAAATCGAGATTTTCCAATTTTAGGATTTTTTTGTGTCGAAACTTCATTATCGATCAAAACGGCTTACATGTCCCTGTCCTAACTTTTGATTCACTATCTACTGGAATTTAATTGGAATAAAGAATACAGGGTGCCTCATGGTTCAGAATTCTAATCACCCTGTATCTGTTCCAATTGTTGAGTTGAGGCTTCGCACTAGAGTTGACTCTTTGGCCTTTTGTTTTTTGGAGGAACATTTTACGGATATTATTTTAATATTTGTTTCTGCTTGAAAGTTCATTAAAATAGTTACAAAATTAAACGAACTTGGGTGAGAACTATAAAAACTAGAATTGAAATGAGAATGAAATGATTCACACGCGTTTGTGTTTAAAAGTGTTTAAAAGTGTTTTTAACCGCCAGCTTAGTTGCAAAGCAACCCTCGAAAGTCAGAGACTTGTGTGAGTTAAGAAGACGGTCCTGTACATACTATCTGTAGTACAAGCCCACATAGTTGGGGGAAAATTACTTCCTTCATCGATATAAGTTTCCACGATATAATCGCAAAATTCCGATTTTGAATGAATTTCTCCAGAAAAAAAGTTTGCTACTTCATGAGGGTCTAAAAATGGAAAAGGTTGATTCAGGCTGAGTTAGGTTAGATTGTTTAGAAGAAGTAGTATTCCTTGTTCCCTCGAGCAATTCATCGAAGAATATACTTTTTAGGAAGGATTATTTAGTCCGAGTTGGGTTAGATTGTTTTGAAAAAGTATAGCCTTTTTTGCTCACTCAAGTAATATTCAAAAAAATATTTCCTAGGAAGGAGGTTCATTTAGGCCGAGCAAGGTTAGAATGTTCAGAAAAAGTAGTCTCCTTTCTTATGCAGAAAGGATATTTCCGAGGATATTTCCCTTCCTCATATTACGTATCCGGAATTCAGGAAGCCACAACGCACATTGTGTTTGGCCACAGTGCATCCTTCGGGTATGGTCGAACTGCAGGGTAGGCTTAACTCGACCTTTTTCAAAAAATTATTAATACAGGTACTCGTGGTCCAACTGACCGGTCCCCATAAAAATATCACTAGGACCCCGGAATTTCCGGTATCGGTATTTCGGGATTGCAAACCCTACTTCGCACTCCTTCGTGGTCACTTTGGAGACCTGCAGAACATCTCTTTCCAAAGACTCTGGAAAACATTGCCAAGGGAGGTGTTCCCCGAGGCATATAACCTCCAGAAATTTAAGAAGAACACCAATTCCTACCTTATTTCCCTTGGTTCTCACGATGTTCTCTGAACATTACAGGATATCCCTTTTCGTGGGAACCAGAACATGAAAAAAAAATTAATCGCCGGCAATCGAGGCGTAAATCTCCAGGAAGAATGTGTACACCAGACTTCCAATTACCAAAGACTTCAAAAGACTCCCCAAGACTTTCAAAGACTCCCAGAGACTTCTAAAGACTTCCAAAAACATCCAAAGACATTCAAAGACTTCCAAAGACATCCAAAGACTTTCAAAGACATCCAAAAACATCCAAAGACTTCCAAAGAATTCCAAAGAATTCCAAAGACTTCCAACAGAGTGTACACCAGACTTCCAAGGAGATTTACCCCTCGCCGGCAATGTCATAAAATTTAACCGTGTTCTTCTCTTCCAGGAGGCCACCGAGAGTTCCACCGCAAGCACAAAGAGCTCTGCGAGGACACCCTGGTCTCGGGCGTCTCGACGCGCGGCAGCGTCGGACTGCCCTCGTCTGCCTCCTGTCCAGCCCTCGCCGACGTCGAATCCTACCCCGCCTCGAAGGTACTGCCCTTTCTGTACCTGGGCAACAGCAAGGACGCCGCCGACCTCGAGTGCCTGCAGGGCCTGGGTACCACCTGCGTACTGAACGTGACGTCACAGTTGCCGGGGTACCACCAGGAGTGCGGCATCATCTACAAGCAAATACCCGCCACCGATTCGGGCCACCAGAACCTGAAGCAGTATTTCGAGGAGGCGTTCGAGTTCATCGGTGAGTCGGTTTTGTTTTCTGTAGTAACAGGGTGAGCTTCTTTAAATGGAAACCCCCCCTTAACCTAAATCTTCAATAGTTGTCTTATGGTAATTTTGGGTTTTGTTATTGAATATATATATATATATCTTTATTGCAATTTTGACACTTTACTATGTAGAGTTATTTATGTCCGAAGGCATACTGATGAAATCTTTGGAAAAATTCTAGTCATCATGTTCAAACCACCCAAATTCTCCATTGCGGAGTCAGACTCCGTAGCGACAGACTATGTCCTTTTTTAAGGCGCGACTACTGGAAGGTTAACTCTTTTTTTTCAGAGATGTGAAAAAATTTTGAAGCAAAAAGTTGTTTGAAACGACCCAAACTTTTATTTCGTGAAGTTGCTTCGTATACAGGGTCATTTGTTTTTCCGGAAAGGACATTAACTTTGATTTTTTCAATGGAACACCTTATATATTTTCTGACATGTCGATAGAACTTTTTTTTCTGATTTCGAAAATAGGTATATATAAGTCGCAAACTCGGTCGCAAATATGGATGAAAAATAATTGAGTTATTGATTATCAAAGTTTACCAAAATACCGAATCTTCCATTCTAACTGTCTATTTATTTTTGGATGTATGATAAATTGATATTCATCATACAGGACTTGGAAAGAAATTCTGAATGGCTGAAAGAATAACTGGACTTCAGGTTACTGATGAGGATTCGATATCCGAAATGAGTTTATTCGAGTAAAGTCATAAAACCTGTTTGTGAGAGATATAATTCCCATATCACTGATACAAATGATTTTTTTGGATGTTCCAAGCTCATCAAGATCAGAGTTCATTCAAATATACTTCTCCTATACATTTCAATTTTCATTTCATTCATATGAAGGAGAATGCAAATTCTCTACTTCAGATTCAAATTCAAATTCTTATCGTGTGTGTTCAATAGATGTAATTCAATGTTCTTCGTGGCATATAGCCAGGAAAGTAGTTGTTTTCTGTTGAATAAACCGTGAAAAAATTGATATTTTCATCACATGGAGAATGCGAATTCTCAATGTATTTCCTCATACATATATCCGTTTTTTGTGTTCATAAATATATCTGAGAATATTCCTTTTCAATGTCTATTCATACTTTTTTGTATTGAGATTGAACGATTTCAATTTCATAATAAACAATACTATGACATTTCCATGGAGCTTGAACAACATATAAACGTTATTTCAAAGCCCACTTTATTCAATTACATTAGATTATATGAAGTGAAGGTTCATAATGCGGTATTTTGATGAATATGTATCATCAATAACTCAACTACTTTTCATCCATATATGCAATTCATAGTTATTTTTGGAATCAGAAAGAGGCTCTATCGATATGTCGTGAATTATATAGGGTATTTCATTGGAAAAATCAAAGTTGATGTCCTTTCTGGAAAAACGAATGACCCTATATATGAAACAATTTCACGAAATGAAAGTTTGGGTCATTTGACACAACTTTTTCATTAAACATTTTTTCATATCTCGAAACGAAAGAGTTAAGGGGGGATTCCATTTTAAGAGGTGCCCCCTGTACAGTACGAACTTATTGTTATCGTAATAATATTCTGGCGCAAGCAGATTCTCATTGAATGTAAAACACCAAAGTCGGTCGACCACAAAATAGTAGATTGTTTTATCAGGATCAAAAGTGACACTTTGACAAGCGAATTTTGCATTTGCGAGACGGAGCGTCTAGACGAAATTTTCTACTCGATTTTTTTCGGGAGGAAATTCGTATATTCGTATTTATTTTTATGTAGCGCCTAGAGGGACGGTCAACTTTTGGCATTTTTCATGAAAAAACGTTATTCTTACACCTTTTTCATGTAAAAATGGTAAATTTCCTCAACAATGCTGGAGGTGATCGTTTTCGAGATATCGATACATATTATATAGTTCCGAGAGAAACATTACAAAAACTAAGGCTATATTCCGAATTCAACTGGTCAGTACTGTCAGTAGATCCACTGACTGCTGAAAATCTGCGTTCCCAAAATATAAAATCAAAAATATAGTGCTGTAATTCGGAACACGTTCTCATGGTTTTCATCAGTAAGTAATCAGCAGCAGTTGATCAGCTGGTGAAATTTGTTGGTTGTCAGGTTGTCACTTATGCAGTTTCTCGTTTATCTGGCCAATTATTCAAATAACAGGCATTTTCTGATATCATTGATAAGACAAGACTTAATGCTTAAAAAACAACTGAAATAAATGTGACATTCCTTTCCCCCTCTAAAATAAGGACAGTTCACTGAAGCCACACTATACCTTTTGATAGCAATTCCAGCAGAATGTTGAGTCGAAATATTTGGAATGAATATTATATCTGCTCAAGTATCTGTCACTTTCATTGCATTTTTTTGATTTCGGAATGAAAAATATCAGCAGATTCAGAACTGTCAGTTGAATTCGGAATAAAGCCTTTGTAAGTGGTAGATCTCATCAAAATAAACAAATGTTTCGTATTAAATGTGATGAAAATAACTGTAGTTGCAAAAAACATGACAAACCACAATCATGTCTTTGAAAATTTCAATAATCTGAATTACTAACGACGAAGTGGATTTTTCGAAACTCAATTATTATTAAATGAAAGTTGTCTCGATTACTTCCTAATTTCAAATTTTCGAGCTATATTGTCTCCTAGCATGATTTTCCGGAAACTTGGTGATTTCATGCCTACTGGCGAGAAGTGTATATCACTGGAGATGACATAACTCGGACATAGAGTGGCTCTCTCACTGCTGCAAATTTATGCATAATTATGGAAGACACAGGGTGGTACAGGGGTGATTCCATCAGAAGAGCGAACATTATTGCAAAAATCTATCACTAGACCTAGACATGTTTCTCGAAGTCCATTTTCGATCATTAAATATACGAGTGAAGATTCAGAGTTTGTAAACACCAGAAAGTAATAATCATCCTTGATCGAAAAATAAATGCGTGCATTTAGAGATGAATCACTCAATAAATATGATTTAGACGATGTTACAACAAACAACATTTGCAAATATTTATTTGTAGTAAATTAGCAATATAGCATACAGATAACGTACGGGGATATATTGAACAAATCGTAAGATTTTTTTCAAATAAAGTTTTCAAAAGTCAAACAAAACCTTGATGAATATCTTATTTTGGTGAAGAACAGACAGTTTTCGAGTATTTTTCTCAGTGTATTTATATTTCCATACCTATTAAGCAATCCCTTGTTATTAAATTAATTAGGTGTGCACACGTGTGTATGAAGTGATATTTGAATAATATAATTTTATCATCAATCTGCGTATATTCCCTAAACCAAAGTAAATATTATCTTTATTTATAAATGGCGCTACGTAAGTGTGATTCATTTCAATTTCTACGATCTGGTGGAAAGCACACGTTCAATTCTGTATAATTGGCTGTCGATATAGGTATTATGTTTACTTTGTTATAAGATGCAACGAAACAACTAGCTCAGGTAGGCTTACGCAAAACTATACCTGCAAAATTTACATGTTTGTATAATTTTTTTTGGCACAAACTGTGATTTTGTAGGTATAACTAGGGTTGTCATCCTTCCGGATTTCCCCGGACATGTCCCAATCATCTAGATCGCTAGTGCCATAAGAAAAAAGGTAAGTCACTCACGAGATCGAACTGGAGAACAGATACAGTGTGTCTCATTTCAAACGCCCCCCCCCCCCCTCTATATCTCAGCTATCAGTCGTGCGATCTTTACCAAATTTGTATCGGTATGAATAATCATCAATATGACCAGTTCTTCAAAGACAAACATCATTTCAGACAGTGCCGTGCATTTTTATTGAAATGAAGAGGGGTCAGTTTTTTATTAAATCATATTAGGCATTTTTTCACAGGAAAACTGACGTCAAAATATTGTTCTTCATGGTTTCAAACTCATATATGTGGATTTTCATAAGATGCCTATGAAGGGTTTCAGGAAAACAGGCACATCTAAACAGCATTTTTGCGAACGTTATAATTATGTACTCGAAAACGGTGAGTTCAACATAAAAAAGTACAACTCTTTTTTCTTCCAAATCATGAATTTCCACATACCGGAGCCATTGAACCAAAATTCGTAGTTGATTTGAAGTCACTATTTATACGAGACTGAAAATGAAAAAAATTAAGCCAATCCTGTTAATTCGGAATAAGGTGATTTTTTGCATATGGAGGTTCGACAGCATGACGAACAATAATATGAGGTTAGATTTCCTGTAAAAAAATGCCTTATATGATTTTATGGAAAATCGACCCCTTTTTAGTTCAATAAAAACGCATGGCACTGTCCAAAATAATGTGCATCTCTGTGAAACTAATAATATTGATGGTTATTCATACCACACCAAATTTGGTTGGAATCGCATCACTAATAACTGAGATAATGAGATATAGACGGGGAAGGCGTTTGAAGTGAGACACGCTGAATATCTTACCCACTCTTACTCATGTTTTCGGCAACCTAGAAACATGACTCTGTTTGAGGGTTCCTGGGCTTGCGCATCGAGCAGAAGCGTTTTCAAGCGAGAAATTTACCCTAGATTTTCGGGTTGCTGAGATATGACATATAGCAGTTTAGGTAGTAGTTATGCCAGTGGAAAGTGGAATTCTGCTCAAAAATAGAATATTTAAAGATTTGGTATCATTTACTTATGTCACTTAGTTTTGTTTCAAACTGTTGAGAATTTATTTGTTGCTCAAAATAAATAAAAAATATTCTTGAGTGTTTACTCGGTTGGTGCCACAAATAAATGTGTAATTACACTTACAGATATTGTTCTATAGTGATATTTTCTTTCTACCTATTTATATATGTACAGGATGTCCCATAAGTAATGGATAAAAAGAAGTGGGGTGGTAGGGGGAGGGGGGTTATTTGTAATCAAACTAACGTTATATGTATATCAAATTGTTGATGGTTCAAAAGTTATTCAATTTTTCTGAAAATTGCGACCCATTCGTAAAAAGTTAATAACAAAAAGGCTGTTTTGAATAACCCCATATGTTATACCATTTCGGAATCTGTGATATTTTAGGAAATGAAATTCATATAAACATGTGTCCTAACTTGCTTCGTTTTCGAGATACAGGGTATTGATATTTCCATGAAAAATCTTTTCTATTCATTTCTCAATTGTCTTTCCATCAATTTCAATACTACGTTGTGGTTTTGTTAATAGTAGTATGGAGCTTCTTCTAGTGCAAATGGATTCGAAATAATATTTCCAGTGGCGTCACAATGGGCAAATTTACCGATATTCATGATGAATGTCATTGTACACTACCGGTTTTTCTGATTTTTAAATTTTAATTAGACTGAACTATTGAAATAACAACTTTTTTATTCTTTGTGCTATTTTTGTGTCTAGCTTAGTTTTTGAGGAAACAATAAAAATTCGATTTGACTCCAAATTTTAATGCATAGATAATTAGAATCATTTTGAAATATTGGGCCTTTCTCAGTCTCCATCTATACTGAATTTTGCGAGGAATTTTGGCACCATAAAAGCCCATACAGGGGGGTTACAAATAAAAACAATTAATACTTCCTACTTCAACATCCTGTATCTCTAAAACGGAGCAAGTTAGGACTTTATTTGCTAGAATGTCACAAGGAAATGCCCCTTGAATTTTTTCGGTGTTATTTAGATACACCCTGTATACGATTCTTCGAATTCGAAATCTTCGGATCTCAAGACGAATGAATGGCCGCTATCGGTCGGTTATCGGTGACCACTTGTCCAGCCAGTGTACGAGTGGATAACTCGTTTTCAGAATAATTTAGGTTCGTCATTTTTTCGTCACCTGCACACACGATCACATGACAGAACAGTCCCAGTCTGTAAAAAACGGCAAGAGCCATTATTGCGACCTCGGCAAATCAAATTGGCCATGTTGAACAGGAAGAACTGCGGCAGCGCATGTTCTTTATCTACCTTCTGAATTTTTTTATAATGACCAGGAAGGGTAAACTCGTTCATTTCCTTCTTCCTATATAGGTATGTTCATGCTTGTACGAATTCAGCAAAATTTATGAGAATAACATGGCGGCTGAATATATCACAATGAAGTTGAAATATTCGAACTTTCTTACGAATTCGCATGGAATCATATAACACATTAACATAGTATGTGTTGTTGTTATTTTGATGACCTAGAGGCCGAAAAAATACTAGACTAGACACTCGACGACAGGTACCCATTTATAATAAAAAAATTGGTCATTTACCGATTTGATTACATTTTTTTCGCAGGATGGATTGTCTGGATCATTTGTATATCGTCCTATAGAGCTAGTGGGGGTTGAAGTATTTGAAGCATTTTTAAATGCCGCAAAATTTATGATCTATAAGGCACAGATCCGACCTGTCCTGGAATACTGTTCCCATATTTGGAGTGCAGCACCCAAACATACCCTGAAACTGTTGGATTCTGTCCAAAAATGGGCAATTCGTCTTGTGGGTGATGCGTCGCTCACAAACTCACTCACTTCTCTGGAACACCGTAGATAAGTTGGCGACCTGGTTCTATTTTATAGATATTTTCATGGACGATGCTCTTCTGAAATATCAACAATTGTTCCTCCCTTGGCAGTCCCCGCGAGATTAACCCGTCGAGTTGAGGCTTCGCACCCCTTCGTGGTCGCTTTGGAAACCTGCATAACATCTCTTTCCAAAGGGCAAAGACTCGTTCATCCAACGAAGGCAGGGCTCTGGAACACATTGCCAAGGGAGGTGTTCCCCGAGGCATATAACCTCCAGAAATTTAAGAGGAACACCAATAAATACCTTATTTTCCTTGGTTGTCACGATGTTCTCTGAGCATAACAGGATATCCCTTTTCGTAGGAATCAGAACATAAAAAAATCCTCGTTAAGGATTTGTCAATTTGATGAACTTCTATCAATATTTAATGCTGGGATCAGAAATTAAGAGATTATATGTGATTACAAAACCCTTACCTCCTGCAAATTTTGTCACATTTTGCGGAATTCGTACAAGCATGAACAAACCTTTACTACTTGATTCAGTTCATTTAATTCAAATTCTAGCTACAGAATTCAAATAACTCATTGTGCTGGTATGTTTCCATCGAATTACAGAAACCTAAAATTATATCATTCCTAGATTATTCAAATGCACTTAACTACAATCTACGAGAAACCTGTTAGAGAACATGAGAGAATTATATATCTTCGTTGAATCGAGAGAAAGTTCATAGCAAAGCAGTTTTGTTAGTACAATCGAATCTCGAAACCTCATTCCTAACCAACGTTGTACAAGGCGATCCAAATTCAATAGCCAATGTTTGGTACCTATAGCGGAATCTGCTCACATGGAAGGTTTTTTGAACAGTCAGTTCGTATTTTTTACATAATTGTGGGGTACTAATTTTCTGATTTGACACTTTGGTAGAAATCGAGGTAGAAATCAACGAGAGTGAGAACTGGTGTACAAGATGTAATGATGCCTTCCAAGGAATATCGGTTTTTCAAAACCGCCGTATAGACCTGTTTAAAGGGATAGGATAAAGCTGATATGGTAAATTGCTGCTAGATAGCATTTTTAATAACAAATTTAATATTTGCTGCAACATCGCAAGAAGAGGCATTCATAATAAATATCAGGCATTTGTAATATTGCAGAATACCCGTTTCAGTCGTTGCTGCACTGTTCCTTTGCAGTAAGATAACAGCAAACCCTGATTTAACTTTCACATCACGTTTGAATGTTATAGGTTCTGAAATATTACATAAATATTACTTTGCTTAGTAAGAAGTAGCAAAAATCAAATTCCGCACATGGTATGGTTGATTTCACTCTATAGAAATCAAAGAGTATAAGTAATTTGTTTCATCTCTTGGAGCGCACGAAAGGAAATTCCTATGACGTTCGAAGAACATCGTGCGTACCTTTTGAGGATAGGGAAACGAGGTAGGTGTTGGAATTTGTTTTGAGTTCGAGAGCTTTGCCGTTCTATAGATGAACGAGTCTTGGTAGAGTGTTGGTTAGAAATTGAAATAAATCTCTTACTTATCAAATTGCTCACTAGATCATATTTCACTTGCTATTAGTAAGCGTGAAGCGGCGTTCACAACCGAACTTTTTACGCTTTGCTCTTTTCGTTTCGTATTCTGATTGGTGAAGCAGAATCTGAAATGAAACGTGAATTAAACTTATGCAAATTTCATTCCGAACAAAAAAAATCAACGTGCCTTTTTACGGCTTTTCTCATCAGTTGCCTTGGTTTTGTCATTTGTGTTTCATCCTGAAATGAATTTGAATAATCATAACAATATTATTGATTAGATAATTAATAATATTCATAGAACTGGCGATGGTGTAAATTGATCCTTATTCAATACTTGAAGAGAAATCAATCCTCAAGATATTGATCGATGCAGTTCCCGGAGGGACACCCTGTATAATATTGCGTGTATGTACGAAAAAAACATCATAATGTCCCATACATGTTTTGTTCTATCAGAACTAACAGTAGTATTTTCCTTTTTTCATATCAATATTATTTGTCTATTTTGACTATTTTCACAGACGATGGCTTCTTGCAACGCAAAAAACTGAATATTTTCAGCTTTTTGCGTCATTTCAATTACAGATTTTGCTTCACCAATCAGTCTACGAAACATAAAAAGCAAAACGTAAAAAAGTTTGGTTGTGAACCCTAATGCTTTTCAGCAAAGGAAAAGTTGGAATCACCAACATCGTTTTCAAATTTTCATTTTCTTCCATGCTCCATACAGTCCAGTACACCGAGTTTTGTCTACGATAAATTCGGTTGGTAATTCCCTGTCTAAAGCAGTGCATGTCGTTCTTATGAATGGCTGTGTGTGTGTGACTGTGTGTTGTATAGTGGTATGTGTAACGGCCTTGTCGAGTTTTGAGTCAGCAACTGCACCATTACTCATCGTAGTCATTGTTCAAGGGCCGTCGATCGTTCGTTGCCTCTCTCAGTGACTCATTTCCAGTTAGTTCTATACGCTCTTTGAGCTACCATGCCACCCCGAAAAATCCCACAGTCGTTAAAAGGGGTATACTGGCCAGTGGCCACGTTCGTAATGTGTGATTTTCGTATGTTTACCTGTGATGTTTACCAACTTCATCCTCTTGCCCAGTAAACACAGGATATCCTATGGCTAACCATATGATGTCCATTAACTAGGTACTAGTACAATGAACATCCGTTTGAGGACATTCACTGGACATTCAGTTTTCGTCCATACTGGTCGTGAAGATTTGATTGGATGATGGACGTCCATTGGGCTTCCTTTGGTCGAATCGAGATATACCACGATATAAACCATTTGCTAATTAATAATATTAATATTTAATATATTATATCATACTGTCTGTAGGTTAACCGAGGAGGTGGTACATTCATTATTACTTCGGATTTTTTGAGTTTATCTCCTAGTCTCTATAAAATAAAAATATGAATTTCATTTCAATATTCGTGTAGTAATGACAAATCAGGAGATTTGGCCCAAAATGTCACTGCGTTTAAAGAATTTTCCTATCAGAGAGCCTAAAAGAAAAATTCACTAGCTTGTCAGTGACAATTTGTATTGAAAAAGGATTGCAGAACAGAAATAAACGTGTATAGAAAAAATATCAAATTTTCACTTATCTTTGGACGTTTCGGGAACGAATCTGCTCCCATTTTTTATGTCTAAAAAGCATTCTGAGAAACGGTGTTCCCAATCCAATTTTACCCATGTGTCTCGAGTTTGAACTGAACGTTCTATTGCAACTTTCAGTTTTGCTATTTTTTCAGTTTCACACCAAGAAAACTATTCCATACCAGTAGCAGTAGCTTCATCATGCTACTAACTTTCAGTCACTAATTATGGACAAAAATCCCCTCCTCAATTTTTAAGTTTGACGGAAAGTTGCAAAGTTGATTTATCGTCCAACAATCAAGAGCGAAATCCCTTTGAATGGATTTTTTCAGTACTAAAATGATGATGCCAAAGTCATCTATCAAAATATCGAACTACTTTACCCGTATCTAACGAAAGTTTAGGACAGTTTAGTGGTAGTTGCAATTAGAAAGAAATCAAAAAATATCAAGAACTAAAAGTTACAATAGAATGTTGAAATTAGAATAGAAACAACTTTGCTCAGTAAACTTCTTCGATATTCAATCAAATATGCTTTTTTTCATCGATTAATTTGAAGAAATTAAACTTTTGTAGCAAAATTTTCGTGACCCAGACTAGCTCCTTTTTCATCTTTTTCAACGCAGAACTTAACGCCCAAGTTGAATTTCGAAATGAATTATTATCAAAGGTGTTCCCATATGATAGCAACTTTATGAAATACACTTTACATATACTAAGCTCAGGAATTTTTGCAGTCAGGGGTCAAAAACTTTGCTAGCGTACATATAGGTGAGTTTTCAAATTGATTGATTATCTGTTGGAAAATAGTCCAGTGGCGTTCTAAAAACTGCTCGAAAAAGGTTAAATAGGTAGATATGTCTATTGAGTGGGTATGATTAGTCGAAATTTGTAATCACTGTGTGACGAATATCGATCCATTATATCTACGCCCATGTAATTCTATTGTTGTAATCTCTACCATATTGCGTACCAGATCTCCAATTGGCCCTTATGTGAAATACATATACTGTGTTAGTCATCCATAATACTCTATTCATTTCCAAACACTTTGCCCGGATATACGGAGGGATGATGATGACGTGTCACCGATTGAATCATAAAAAATATTGGGGGATGACAGGATACACTGCAAAGGGGATAGGGTGTATATGCTGGTCGGGGCTAAGTTAATTTATTTATTTATTCATAGACTAGTTGCTGTTTACCTTGACACAGATTTGAAAGATCCATACCTATTCATAATTTTGATTATTCGAACTATGGGAAAGGGAACGTTGAAAACTATAATGATTTTGAAAATATTAAGTATCTATATTCTTTATTGAATAGTTTATCGACTGTATTTATGATATAATATCAGGGAGTTCAGTAAATCGGGCTATAAGCAAACTACTTTATTGCTAAGCCAAGCTTTCGAAGAAGTATGTTGATGATATCATTTGTACAGTCCCTGAATATTGTATTGTTAGAATTCTCGATATTTTCAATAACTATAATCCACAATTACAATTTACTTTGGAAGGAGAGAAACTGATTGCAATGTATTTTTCTTAGACACTCAACTCATCAGAAGAAATGATAATACTCTGGACTGGTTCATAAAACCAACTTGTTCAAATAAATATATGAATTACAATTCATATCATCCTGAAAAAATGGAAATCAACCTTGTGCTTGGACTAAAAGATAGAATTATGAAGATTTCTCATCCATCTTTATATAACAAAAATCTCAAAGCAGTTCCCGAATTATTTTGGTTCAATACCATACATTAAAGAACTTTCTCCAAACATTATCAACCCTTCAAACTGGATTCTAATATAAAAATTGCTCTGAGAATTATTAAACCGATCAAACCAATATATACAAATCTGAAACAAGAGAATCCTATCTGGAACAGATCAGGTGTAGTTTATTGCATTCATTATAATGACTGTTATCTGAAATATATTGGGCAAACTACACAGAATCTCAAATCTAGGATATCTGGCCATAAAAGTGATTGCAGATTTCTCAAAAGTAATTGTGTACTCGCTGAACACGTCATCACTAATGATCATCATATGAAATTCGAGGAAACCAAAATTTTGCATTCGGAAGAAAAATTTTTGCATAGAGGTCGTTTTTAGAGATGGTTGATGAAATCGATAATGAAAAATATACTATGAATGAGAAAACATATATTGATAATCTCGGTCAAATATATTCTTATTTATTACTTTTTGTTCATGACGATATTCAAAATGACTCCTTATAATAAGATATTCAACAACATTCTAATTTCATATAATTTCATTTCTTCCGGTATATAAATTATATGACTTTTGTCACTGTCGTATTAATTTTATGTCCACATTATCTATGCTTTTTAACAGTATTATTCCAATTTATACATTTTAACTCACATTGCAACTCACCTAAGTTCTTGTTTTTCGATATAATTGTAACTAAATGTTTTATATAGGCACCATATTGTTTTCTAGCCGTGATGAAAAGAATAAAGATTTTCGAAAGCTTGGTATAGCAATAAAATAGTTTGCTTGCTCCTATCATAGATTAACGACTCCCTCCTATATATATTTTCTCCGTAGCAAGATTCGAAATTCAATGATTGATAAATTCTCTTGGACTATCATCTCAGCGGTGAAATAACGTTGACAACTTAATGTCTGGTATATGAATACCACAGTATCAACTTCAATCAGCTACGAGCCAACAGCCGTCTTCAGAGAACATGTCGCACATGGACGGTGTCAGCTCTCCTAATCACCGCTGCAATAAGAGTGCCCATACCGTCCAACCGCGACATATTCACTGAATACGAGTGTACATAAATTCATCTATCACATGGTTATAATATTATTATCACCCACGAAAATGGATGATTCAGCCCATGTGTCGAAAATCTATTTGGTCTATCGATATAGATTGTCTAATGTTAATGTAAACTGTATTAGTCATGAGGGAGCTATCGTGTTATGCCTTTAGGGGAGACGATGGGGGACATTGTATTATCTAAGTGGGATTGTGGCCAGATAAATGATTTATCCAATAAATATCGACTAATCGACTGATTTGTTGATATCCGTTTAGCCTTTTATCGAAATCAGTAATGGGTTGGTCCATGTTTATGCATTTCTGGTTAGATGAATCTATTATATTTGGGATTTCTGTTTAAGAATTGAAGCACTATGATTACCTAATTAATGTTTTTTTATCTAGTGAATAGGTATCAATGAATGAACTGAATGTTTAGGAATATAAGTTATGAATAGAAAATAGCCACTCAGCATATTTGGTGGCCTTCGGGATGTTTTCACGAATCACGTTATAGCACTATATCGAGACGTGCCAATGAAATAGCTAACAAATATTGTTTTTTGTTTATATTTACGTTCATTCTAGGATTTATAACACCGTAAGGGTCATCAGTCCAAAGTTAGTTCAACTTATCAATTTGTTAATTAAAGTTTGCCAATTCAAGCATTCATGCAGGTTACTCAACCATAAGAACGCTCTTGGCATTAGATGACTCACTACTCACTGCCTCTTGTTTGTGTTTATTTTTCACTTCTCTAGACTAATTCAGCTATAGACCTTGATGTTTTCTCTATATGAAATAAATTCACGAAATTAGAAGAATATTTCAATATTTCACGATAAAAATCGTCCCCAAACATCAAAACAGTAAGTGATTGTTACCAGGTGACAATTTATTTTATTACCTATAAAATAAATAATAACTAAATCATGGAAACTTTCGTTAAATAAATATGACACATATAGGGTAGATGCACTGGTTTGAAACAAAATATTAAGAGAAATATTCCTTATATACCATTAAAATTACCAGAAAATGTGTTTTCGACCACTTCACTTAATTCAAAATAGCTGGCAGAGTGGGAAAAGAAGCTTTTCGCACAGAAAATCATTCGATAAACGTCTGTCATTGACAGAGGTTGTGTTATCGTCTATGTTTGAGAAGTGATAGTTGATACCAGGCCAGACAATAGTGAATAACTTTCATTTTGAAGGCATTAGGTAGATGAGTAGATATATCGTTTTTTCTGTACTTCAAGAAAAACAGACATAAAACGTTCAAAAAATATCAAGGAATCGGTATACACTAACTCCAATACATTGTTATGAGCTTAGTGCATTTACACTATAATTTTCGTCATACCAGTCAAAACGTTCAGGGTCTGAAGTACTATATTCACAGTAAACGTTATTGGTAGGTTGCGTATTGTTCTTTCATCTCGAAGTACGAAGTTTATGTGCAAGAAAATTTATGGCAAAGTTCAGGGATTGAATTTTGTACAATGGGCATAAATCAATATTAATGTTGCTTGAGAAGAAACAACTAGGTAGGTACCCCTTCCTGCCATTAATTATCAATAAAAACGAAGTCTTTACGGCCGTCAAAACTTTTATCTCACAAAATCTATAATGCTCATGTTTAATATCTTTCGGTCCATACAGCAACATCCATATGAAACGAAATAATAAGTAGGTATTCGTCACTCTCAAAATACTATACAATTGATTTCTATACTCCCTTACGCCGGGGGCTAACATTGACGATATCGCCGCGCCGCCGCCAAATATTTAATTTTCTATTTTTAGTTTCAAAATTCAAATAATCCTTTCAATGCTTTTTTCACAGCATATAACATGAAATCATCATGTACAACGAATCAAATTATATTTACTTCACACGTTTTACATATTAACAGATGAATACTAAAATACTTTTCTTGATTTTTTTGATGCAAAGTCGTCAATGGCATAATCAAAATTCAGATTTAATGACATGTCACTTGAAATTGATAAGATATTCAATGTATCCTCTACCATGGAATTCCAAAGGTATAGTTTTTCAATCTTTTTAATGTTGAGAATGACCTTTCACCACTGGCATTACTAATCATCAGGTATATAGTTGATAAATTCTCAGTAATTGCCAATATTCAATCAATTAGGAAATTGTTGTGATTATCCCTGAAACAAAGCTTAGTCGTGTTCCATTCCCGTCTTGAGAGCATGAAGTTCCCGGAGACGGTTCTGTCGGTTCTGATTCTGTCTCATTTGAATTTTGAAAAAATGTATGTATTTTAGGGCATTTCTTGACAACTCCGTCTAACTGCTTTTGTTTATCGATCTTTTTTACTCATTTTTCAAAATTTCAGTTTGAATAATTTTTAGAACAATTAACAACAATACCAACGACAACCTATTGAATACTGAACTCTGATTTTGTTTTTTGTTATTGAGTTAGACGAATCACGAAATTACATCTACTCTACTGAGTAGAATGCGGTTTTTTTCTCATCATCAAATAATAGTATGTACCGCCGCCGCTTTTGTATTGTAGGGTCCACAGGGATTTTCACAAGAACAGTATCTCAACCAGTCAACGACTGTATTGCTGCTTGCTTTTCCTCTTTTCTCTTTTTCTCTACCGTCTCTTGAAATTCACCGCGGGGGGCTGATAGTCTCATAGCCCCCCCCCTAAATCCGGCACTGATGGTACTGGTGCTAAAATTTCATTGTTACTTTTACTGTTATCGTTCATAAAAAACATCATTAAAGAGTTGAAAGTTGGTGGCCGTCATAATAAAGCTGATAAAAGCCTGCCGCCGCTAATGCCCAGTGAAGTTTTAAAATACACCGAAGCATCAGGATACAGATTTAGTCTCGGTATGAGTCATGGTTTCCCTCTCTGTTTTCCTGTTGCTCTTTACATCTGCTAAACGCCAAATGGCAATATTCGTCATCTGGGTCATTACTTTTAACATCAACCCCAATCGGCGTGTGTATTTTTAGAGAGAAGCACTCCAAGTCGTTATGCAACCAGTGTATCAATCCGATATTCAGGCTATAGTGTCATCGTTACCTATAGTTACCATACAAATTATGCAATTTTCCTAATCAGAACCTATGTCGTATCATATTTTCACGCTTCATGAGTCGGGTCGAGACCTCATTTGTATATAACACACAACTTTCGTCGCTTGATATTTTCATCACACAGCAAATAAAATCATAAAAGAATCAATAAACGTCTTAGCGAACGCAAACAGTTGGCCATCATCTTTAAATAAATAGCACCCCATTATATAAGAAAAAATACTGGCGGACGTATTCGACGTCATCGCTATATTGATGGTCCATTGATGGATTTCGAGTGGTTTCATCTCACACAGTATATTTCGAGTAATATAAAGGAATGAGATCACAATAAGTATACGAATACCGAGGAAAATACAGAGTAACACCAGGGTATCAGGCCACCCCTGTAACTTCTGCATTCGTAGACAGATTTTTCTGAAATTTGGTACTCTTATATAATATATAAGCAACCATTTCGGATTATCACATTACAATCTAATATGGCGGACTTCCGGTTTTTCAACCTTCGTCAAATGTAATTTTTCCGAAAGTATTTAAATTGAAATTGTTTTTTATTTTACCTCGTGGATAAACGAGATGTGTTCAAGGCTATATATTCATTAGTCCCACATACTAGAGAAGCATTATTTTCTGAAATATTATTTTTCTTGTCATATCGATGAATCATTTCAGTTACATCACATTTTGATCAAAAATTCATAATTTTCAAATGGAATCCCTATGAATGGGCTACCTACATGTCTCTCTAGAGTCTAGAACATACATTGAGGAAAAAAATTATATGTCATTTTATTTCGGTGCAGTAACAAATCGTATACATTCAAAAACCATCATGAATTCCCCTTCAGTTCGAATAATTTTTCAAGTAAGCTGTGCAACATTTTTGAATCTTGTCATGAATATTGCACTTGTTCTGACCTTCTCAACTTAAAAATGTAAAAATATACAGGGTGTTCCATTTGAAAAACGAAGTTGCTGACATTTCCAGAAAAACCGGAAGGTCGCCATATTGGATTACAATGTGATCAAATCAAATGGTTGCTTATATACGTGTACCAAAATTTCACGAATGCATAAATTACAGGTGTGGTTCGATACCCTGTGTCATCCAGTATCGATGAAGTAAATAAACGGAAGAATATTGCCAAAATAAACCGGTAGGGCATGTAAAACGTTCCAAATTCGATCCCAAATTGTTCAAAACATCAGAAAAGCGATAATATCAATGAAAGAAAACTCCAAATCGTCTCCACAACTTTTTGAATCTTCCGAGTTCGAGACATAGCCCGAATAATTCCCTGAAAAATGAAAATTCGGTTTCGAGTTTTCTTTCATTAATTAGATCCCAAATTGGTCAAAAGATCAGAAAAAGCGATAAAAACAATGAAACACAACTCCAAATCGTCTCCACAACTTTTTGAATCTTCCGAGTTCGAGACATAGCCCGAATAATTCCCTGAAAAATGAAAATACGGTTTCGAGTTTTCTTTCATTAATTCGATCCCAAATTGGTCAAAAGATCAGAAAAAGCGATAAAAACAATGAAACACAACTCCAAATCGTCTCCACAACTTTTTGAATCTTCCGAGTACGAGACATGGCCCGAATAATTCCCTGAAAAATGAAAATACGGTTTCGAGTTTTCTTTCATTAATTCAATCCCAAATTGGTCAAAAGATCAGAAAAGGCGATGAAAACAATGAAACACAACTCCAAATCGTCTCCACAACTTTTTGAATCTTCCGAGTTCGAGACGTGGCCCGAATAATTCCCTGAAAAATGAAAATACGGTTTCGAGTTTTCTTTCATTAATTCGATCCCAAATTGGTCAAAAGATCAGAAAAAGCGATAAAAACAATGAAACACAACTCCAAATGGTCTCCACAACTTTTTGAATCTTCCGAGTTCGAATAATTCCCTGAAAAATGAAAATACGGTTTCGAGTTTTCTTCCATTGTTACTGGACCTCAAGACTATGTATGAGTTAGTAACATGTTGTTTTTTATTTCAGAACAAGCAAGAATAAGTGGTTCTCGAGTGCTGGTCCACTGTCAGGCAGGTGTATCTCGCAGTGCCACAATAGCGATAGCATACATAATGAAATACAAGCAAATGTCGATGGTGGAGGCTTACAAGAAGGTGAAAGAAGCCAGACCGATAATATCCCCCAACCTGAACTTCATGGGCCAGCTCCTGGAGTTAGAACAAAGTTTACATAGTGATAACAGTAGCAATAACAATCATCACTGTAGGTGGAGCCAGCAGTCGAACGACGAGGTGACGCAAGGATGCAGTATATAATTTCGAATGTAGAGAGTAAAGGCCAGTCTTATAGACAATAGAAATGAAAAATTCGCCAATAATTCCCATAGTTTTTTATACTTACGCGAGTGCTACATGGAGAAAACGATAAATCTCAACTTGTTACCCGTTCCGGATCGCATCTAGCCCACTAAGCAAAGTTAAAAGCTATGTTGATGCAATGTTGAAGGAATGACTGAAATGGACGTTCAGCAATATTGCAAAGGTGAAGTTTTATAATGTAGCGTTGCAGTAATATAACATGTTGCTGTGACATTGCTGGAACGTTACATTCACAAATTTACATTCGCAATATTGCTGAACCTCCATTTCAGTAATTGCTACAACCTTACCTCAACATAGCGTCCAAATTTGCTTGGTGGGATGAAACTGGAATTGTTGTGAATTTATTGTTCGGAATGACTGGCCTAACCTAGTTGGATTCTTTCTGTTTTTACATGGTCAGATATCGGAAATAGTCATCGGCTCGCCATAGAGTTACATTCTAGTCCTATCCATTTGATAAAATGGCTGTGTACCGTTAAAGATATTTCACAGATTTCTTCACAAATTCGTTTCGTGGTTTATTGTATTCGGGCCCCCAAGCAGCTTTGGCGATTTGGTTATAGCGTGCTCAGTAGGAATACTCGGTGTTAAGAACGTTTTAGTAGAGCTGCGACAACCACCAGTTTCGGCAGCACTTTGTATATGTGGATTTTTATTTATTTTACCTATTAGGATCCTTTTGTATGAGATATTTTTTAAGTTTTATTTTTCGGGTACAAACCGAATATGGAAGCGTAATCAAAGGGCCATAATTTAATGTGTAACTTGAGTTGTTTGTTCATTCTTAGTCAGTGTTTTTCTTCTCTAGAAAATGCCTTATATTCAATGAATAAACAGAACACATGAGGTGTGTAATTCATTGTGGAAAGAGTTTTTGGGGTAAATGGCACTTTATATCCAGGGTTTTGATAAAATTATTATTGTGATTTTGAATAGTTATTTAAGTTTATTTCAAAATAAGGTACAAAAAGGTATGTGTGAGGAATGGTGCAGAAATAAACCAGTATAACTACTGCACTATTTCGTTCGCCTCCTTTCATGATGGTCAAAAGGTGACCAAAAAATGTGCCTTCACTTTATTTGTAAACTATGTATAGAGTTCAGACTGTAAACGTCTTGTATAGACTAAAATTTGTAAATACATGAATGTTATTATAACATACGTGTTTTTTTTGTTATCATTACATCATCAATTCAACAATTGAAAAAATACACTAGTTCACAGTAAAACAAACATATAATGCCCAAAACAGATATATCAATAGAAGTAAATCTTCTATTAGAAATAATCTCTATTTAAAAAGGTAAATATCTTATTAAAATAACAAGTTGAAACTCAATATAAGTATAATAAAATCAATGTCAAAACTAAAATAACAAAAACAGTCAACTGGAATGTTACCATTCTGCATCACCATTAGCTTTTTGGAAAATGAAATCCTGCCCCTTCAAGTTCATAATGCCATCTTTCAGATGAAATTTCCATCTATTCCTGCTCCGCGTTATCTGTAAATAAGGAGAAATCATTCAAATAGACGTTTTAGTTTACCTACTTGAAAATGTGGGATAGTTTTTCTACAAACGTAAAAAAATAACAAGGTTCGACATTGATAACAATTTGCGGAGTGAAACTTTTTTTCAGTTTCCTACGTTACCATGACACCTACATACTTCGCGCATATTGAATTATGTACGAGGTGTAAACTATGAGATTTTTGAATTTAAACTTTATGGTCCTCAATTCATCAAACATCCAAGAAATCTCGAAGACTGGAACCTTTGGCACGATAATACACTACACTGTTTTACCACTAACCAAACCGATTTTTTAACGCCTCGACACGTGTTTCGCTAACTATGTTAGCATCTTCAGGAGAAGATTAAAACTGAAGAATCTTCTCCTGAAGATGCTAACATAGTTAGCGAAACACGTGTCGAGGCGTTAAAAAATCGGTTTGGTTAGTGGTAAAACAGTGTAGTGTATCCAAGAAATCATTTATTCCTGAAAGTTTAACAAATATCGAGGTCTTTAAGCCAGTTCAACACTATTCTTTTATATTAAGCTAAGCATATTACTACTTCAGAACTATGTTTTTCGACGTTTGTAGAAAAAAATATTGTTTGCAACTCTTGTTCCTTTTATGAAAATCGCCCAATTGACACTAATTCCTTTCAATTTATCAAAATCATCAAGATTAAATGACATACACTGTGATCAGTGTAGTAATTCCTTATGGAGAACACCTTTCTTTTCCTCATAAACTACAACTGAAGTGATGGATCATTAAATATGTGGGAATTGATGACAAAAAGCTAATTTTGTTCACCTACATGGGACATATGACAAAGAAGCTGAAATTTCTATAAATAATCATAAAATTCGTTCACACGTTGTGGTGTAAGTGTGAATTCATCCCGAAACCTTAACATACCAGTAGTCGCACGCGGAGTATCACTCCGCACGAATATTAAATGTGAGTTTTCTCGAATATACTTCATTCCCTTATTCCGCCGCACTCAGTACCTTCCTAAAATGACGACTTCAGGACGAATCGAGTATTACCGATGTGCAAAATTGCTTCGTTTTTGAATTTCATAGCATAGAGTGCGGAGTCGTACTCCGCAGCGACCTCAGACGTCTTATAGTTATATTGCAGTTACACTTTACAGCTATTTCGGGCGTTTTAGGCAAAAATGTTGTCTAATTTGATGAATGATATTTCATAAAATACCATCTTGTAAACACACATGATCGATGCTACTGTGATAAAAAAATAGACACACCCAATTTCATTGTAGTACATGTGGAAAATTCATGTGCTTATTAGAACCCGCTTTATTCATTTGCAGAGATTGCCGATCAGTCATTGATGGTGGTTTGAGATTGAAATATTTCCAGTTTGTCCTCAACCCATAGTGTTTTTGTTCGGATTCCAGTTATTAAATCTTCGATAGTTTGTCATATGTTAGTTTTGGGTTTTGTTATTGAATAAATATATTTTTATTGCAATTTCCACATTTTACTTCGTAGAGATATTCATGTCCAAAGGCATACAAATTTTTGGAAAAATTCGATTCATCATGTTCACACCACCCAAATTCTCCATTGCGGAGTCAGACTCCGCAGCGACAGATTATGCCCATTTCAAGGCGCGACTACTGGAAGGTTAATTGGCACCTACCTTGTCATATTGGCACACTATCACATTATCAGTCTCAAAAGATTCCTCTGTTCCGTCAGCATCAGAAACATCGTCTCCAGAATTGAGGGGATCATCCTCGGGCCCCATGGCCCCATCATCGTCCTCCAGGTCGTCCTCTTCCTTGTCCTCCTCCATATCGTTTTCAGATCTTTCTTCACTTTGATCATCTTCATCGGAAGAATCCGCGGGGCCGTCCCCCTGCGGGATACCCCTGAGCCTGCTCTGCAGTTGATCATCGTGGAGGCCATCAGACATCAAGGGATTCATGGTCTGTTCATTGAAATAACTTATATTTAATTTACATTTAATATCAACTTATCTTAAGAATTCAAGCATCCGTTTCACTCAGATACGTTCATAGAATCTCATTCAACTCATATTTAATTTCCCACTAAAGCAAAGTTGGAACTATGTTGATCCAATGTCGAAGCAATCACTGATGAAGAGGACGTTCAGCAATATTGCAAATGTGAAGTTTGATAATGTAGCGTAGGAGCTATATAACATGTTGCTCTTTGACATTGCTAGAACGTTACGTTTCCAAATTTTACATTTGCAATATTGCTGTACGTCAGTTTCACCCAGTTAACACAGATTGATCCCAGAGATATAATAAGACCGTAACTCGAAATAGCTGCTATTCGAGATCCTTCTGGTCATTTTATGACTCAGATTATGATGCAAAATGAAACTCACAGTACGTATTAAGCGACTCCTCATTCAACATCAAAATTGATTGATTCCGTTTGTTACATAGATAGACAAGAATGTGAGGTTCCAGTGAGTCTCTTGGTTGTTAGGGAGCCTCACAAATTCACATATATTTCAAGTCTCAAATCCAATGAAATGTAACGAAAATTGCGAATATTTGTAAAACAAAGTGTCCCCTGGCGATACCAATGATGTTTTCTTGTAATTCGCATTGTTACCTAGTGAGACATGAATGTTACATCCCAGGGATGTTTGTGTTCACTGGGCAGTAATTGCTACAACCTTGCATCAACGTAGCTTGCAACTTCGCAATGGGTTAGTCCATTTCTCAAGGGAAATAGTTATATAGGTCAGCATGCATTAAATGTGATTTTTTTTATGTTCTGTGTTCCACGAAAAGGGATATCCTGTAATGTTCAGAGAACATCGTGAAAACCAAGGGAAATAAGGTAGAAATTGGTGTTCTTCTTAAATTTCTGGAGGTTATATGCCTCGGGGAACATCTCCCTTGGCAATGTGTTCCAGAGCCTCGCTGTTCGTTGGACGGCCAATGGAGGAACAATTGTGGATATTTCAGAAGAGCATCGTCCATGAAAATATCCATAAAATTGGGCCAGATCGCCAACTTGTCTGCGGTGTTTCAGAGAAGTGAGTTAGTTTGTGAGCGAGGCATCACCCACGAGACGAATTGCCCTTTTTTGGACATAATCCAACAGTTTCAGGGTATGTTTGGGTGCTCCACTCCAAATATGGGAACAGTATTTCAGGACAGGTCGGATCTGTGCCTTATAGATCATAAGCAGCTGACTGGACGTGAAATAGCTCCTGGCCCGAAGCTGAAAACCAAGTTTTTGGGATGCACTTCTAGCAATTGATCTCACGTGATTTTCCCAAGAAAGGTTATTGCTGATAGTAATACCAAACATCGAAATGGATGTCTTCAAAGGTATGGTTACTCCTGACAGGCTTATGTTGGGCACAGTGAGATCGGCTCTCCTAGAGAAAAGGCATGCTTGTGTTTTGTTTGCATTGAAATCTAGCAAGTTATTGGATCCCCTTTCTAGAATTGTTGCCAAGTCCATATTTATGTTGTCAACATGTCTCCCTCGTTCGTTCCTGATTTGCCTGGTTGGTATTGGAGCCCTGGAAGAGAAGGCGGTATGGAGGGTACTGTCATCCGCGAAGCTGTGTACTGGACATGAAGTTGCTTCCAACAAATCTTTGATATGAAGTAGAAATAGTGTTGGTGCTATAATTGATCCTTGCGGAACACCAGCATTTATGATAAGAGAGTCGTATGAAACTCCGTCGACCACTACATGGAGAGACCTATTTGAGAGAAAACTAGCTAGCAGAGAACATAGCTGGGGAGGCAAGCCATAATATGGAAGCTTGGCGAGGAGTCCGTGGTGCCAGACTCGATCGAATGCCTTGAAGATATCAAGTGCCACGACTAAGGTTTCACCATATTTTCCAAAAGATTGCTGCCATATATGTGAGACGTAATGCGAGCCAAAATTGAATATAGATGAGATTCTATGAACAGACCATCATACTCATGGCGTTTACATTCGTAAAGTACGTCTGCTGGTGTTTGATGAAGGCAGCATTGACGTGTTCTTGAAGAAACGCACAGGCGGTTTGGAGAGGCAGGCCCATGGTTGTGCTTATTACTTGTCCGGTCAGTATGGATTTCAGGTGGGGGCCTTGCAGAAACATTTCTGGAACGTCTATGGAGAGGATCCTGGGTCCTTCGCCTGTACCAGGGGCTGAAGGAATTGTTAACTGGATGGGGACTAGTCTCCATTCGGGAAAGGCTGATCCCATTTGACCTGAAAAGCATTCGCAATCTATGGGTCATAAGGTATAATTTCAAGCTTGTTTGAAATTCTGATTTCTGAGAAAACTAGCTATTTTATTGTCTGTGTCGTTCAATTGATAACACAGTCTATTATTATTTTCAAATATTCCAAGGTTGGTGAAACGTGAAACTGACGATTGTTTGAATATAACCATCAGTTTCGCCAAGCTTGGAATTTTCATTAGAAGGAACGTCATCCATATCGATACAAATAAATTGAAGAAATTTCTACATACCGAAATAGAAATACACTTCTCCAAGAAATTTACGCACAATCAAAAAGTAATCAAAAGTTTTGAAAACATTTTCGTCAAAACTACTTGTCCTTTTTGGATGTTTTTTGTTTCAAGTGACAGAGATTATTTCCTTCTGAACATTGGTGTGCAAACTGTACTCACATAAATTCCTCTTTGTAACTACAAGTGGTACAATATAAGAGTACACTGAGAGGGCTACTCCATTGCAACTCTAACAATAATTTACTAACGATGATGATAGATCTGATGATAGCCAAATCTATATAATCTTCCATGGATTCTATACCCTATCAAATTTAAAATTCAAATGTTTTCCAGAAGTTTTTCGAAATCGATCGTTTCATCTCTATCTCTTAAATTTTCCTGTAATTTAGTTCTTCGTATTTTGATGATAATAGGTAAAGATGAACATTCAATAATACGCATATTTTTGAGTAGCTATATCGGCGGACTTCACTTTGTTACTTTTCAATAATAAAAATATATAAATGATAGGTATGGTATGAAGTTTGATAAATGTATAGGTACACTGGTATTTCAAGCTAACAAAATTTCAAGAATTTATATACCTACCTATCTCAAATGATTCATGAGTCAAGAGGGTGGCATTAAAAAGATAAAGGTATGGAATTGGTATGGGTCATTCACCTTGAGGCATGTGATTATTGGGAGGAACTTGTCCCACAACTTGTTTGTTCAACAGTTGCTGTTGTTGATGATGGGGCATTTGTACTTGATGTGAAAAAGTCATTGGTGTATTTTTTGGATAGTTGGGCCCATTATTGGTGACATCTGCTTTTGGTATTTTATTGTTGTTCACTCCTAAAAAAAATAATATCTGAGAATATATAGGTAAAGAAAGAGCAAGGACCACAACCACAACTATACATGAATTACCTATTACTTTGTCAAGTTCTTTATTTTCTTCCACAGCCTTTGTAGCAGTCAACTTTGTCTCCCAAAGTTGCTTCAGTTCTTGTAAAACTGCTTCATCCACTCCGTCTTCTATGAAGTGTTCCCTGGTATTGGAAATTACATCGTTTATAACATCTTGATATGCTTTGTACTAAAACAAAAAACTGGTACCAACCACCAACCTATAGATAAAAACTCGAAATATCTCGAATTCTATAACAATCATATACAGGGTGTCCCAGAATAGCGTTCGTATACTCCGGGAGGTAATCATGCACATAAAAATAAGAAAAATATGCTCCTATCAACATGATGTGTCCTAAGATGATTCCTATATAAGGGCCCTTTGAAAACAAATATTCTTGTTGGAATGTCGTAAAACGAGCCGTTTTCGAGAAAATTCACCTAGTGAAGTTTGTGAAATTTAGTCAATTTCCATTTGCGGATATTCTATCTAAAAATCAACATCACGATTAACTTCAATAAAATAAAACTATAACTGAAAATGTAAAATTTTAATAACAATCAAGTTCCAATTTTTTCATCATTAGAGCACGCTTAAAATCATTTCTCGAAAACGGATCCTTTTACGGCATTCTAACAAGAATACCTTTTTCAAGTATAATAATTATTATTTGAAGAATCATATTCTTGTAGTAGAAATGAGACGAATCTCCATACAAAAGAACTTGAGGCATTTTTATAGCATAGTCACATATTTTCTTATAATTTTTTTGTACCATCGATGTTCTGTTTATTTGTAATTCGGGCAATCAAAGACATATTATATTATTATTATAATCACCCTTAGCAGAGATTAAACACACCTACCTTCAAAGGGCTCTAGAGAACTTAGGAAGAATTTTCGAACACATGCATGTTGATAGGAAGATCTCTTCATATTTTCATCTATTTATAATTACCTCTCGGAGTATACGAACGCGTAATTCTGGGACACCATGTATAAGGTAACTGTAGCACAAATAAAAACTAGGTTCGTAATCATGGGAAATATGGTGAGTATTAGGTCAAATATATTTGATGCCGTTGTTGCACAATATATACTTACCTGTATACCTCATTATATATGACAATAAACAATAAGCAGGTATAATTCAATACCTATAAGTAGGTATATGTAATAAAGCTCGGTTTGTTGAAATGAATAATTATCGGTTTAGCTAATTAAAATGATCTACTATAGGATATTTATATCTGTAACCAATATATACATATACAGGGTGAGTCATAACTATTGGGACATAGGCTAAGGGCGGATTATTTGGACCAAAATATGGTGATAGGACCAAATATGCCTTTATAGAATATTGCTGTTGAAAAAGATACAGGGCGTTGAAGTTGACTTTTTATTTTCGTTTTTTGCCAATAATTTCACTGTATATTCATCAATTTTTATCAAAATTGGCACAGAGGCATAATTTTATACAGGGAATATTATTTTATGTACTTTTCTACATTTTGATACAGGGGACGCCACGTGAATGATTCCTGATGATGGAATCGCCTGGTTACTTTTTTTGACGACACTTTTGAGTGATTTTGATTGAAAAATATGACCTAAACATCATTTCCACGTAATATTGGTACTCTTGTTTGAACACGATATTTTCATCCGTTCTCGAGAAAAACGCTATTGAACAGTTCAGAGTCTCAGAAGTTAATTACAAATATTATTTCATTCATGAAGAGTGTGCTTTGAACTGTCAGATAATGTTGCTGGTAATGGCATTTCTTGTCAGAAAATGAATTTTGGTGCGAGTTTATAGTCAACATTTTTTCGATCGAAATGTCTCGTCACAATCATTTTATGAATGAATAAATGCGGGATGCAACCAGAAGGTATGAATTGTAATATCTCTAATATCTAGACAGAAAGCAACCAAATCACAAAACTTCTTCAAAGATATATTTCATACACAGTGAAATTATCAGCAAAAAAAACTATAAAAAACGCAAAAAAAAATAACTTAAACGCCCTGTATCTCTTTTCACAGCAATATTTTCTCAAGGCATGTTTGGCCCAATCGCCATATTATGGTCCAAACAATCCGCCCTTAGCCTATGTCCCAATAGTTATGACTCACCCTGTATATACTCACAGGATGTTTCCAAAATAGTGATTATACCCAAAACTAAAGAGAATTACAAAATGTAGGTATCTACTTTTCTAAACAAAACGTGTAGTCTCTTTACTGCAATTAATCAATAACAAATTATATTTATTATTTATTTTGAAAAATACTGGTAAATTGCATAAACACATTATTTTCATTATCGCTTATTCTATCGTTGCCATTATATTTTAGATTCTTAAGCATGAACTGAGTCGTAACCAGTGGTGGAGATCAGGGGCTATATTATCCGTGCCTATTATATACGTCTCGATATATAAAAGAGTACCTTTTAGTTGAATAGTTGAATTTATCTACGTAATTAGAGAAATTTTGAGAATTATATTTGCATAATTTTTTTTATGGACATCATATGGGTCTAATTTGATAGTTTGGAAGTCCATTGACTGCAGTTTGTAACCACTAAACACCACCCCGTTTGAAGGCTCCTAGTGGCCCATTGTATACAAGGTGTATCTAAATAACACCGAAAGAATTTGAGGGATGATTCCTTATGATATTTCAGGAAATAAAGTTCATATAAACATGTGTCCGAACTTGCTTCGTTTGCGAGATACAGGGTATGGATTGTAGATTGTAGATGGGTCGTATAGGCTGAGAGACCTCTCGATCACTGCGACCTAGAAGATCTATTTTGATTACCCCAATCTAGTTTTGGTCCCCTAACCCTAGACTTCTGATGAAGCCTACGGTTTTCCTGACGGTTGACTTTTCCACTTCAGCAGGGGTGAGATAGACCTGTTCTAGGTGGTTCAGCCTTTGGCGGACTAATACTTCCGCGGTTTCGGTCGCATTGTTACAAAAGCGGCAATTGTCAGTCTCCGCCAGACCCATCTTTTTGAGGTGGTGCCTCAGAGGGCCGTGTCCTGTGAGAAAGCCTGTGATAAGCTTTAGCTCTGGTTTGCTGAGGCTGAGTAGCTCTTTGGCTCGGTTCTGCGAATGGTTGATGAACCTTTTCGCTTGTCGTTGACCTGGAGTTGCTCTCCAGTAGGAGGACTTCTCAATTTCTTCTCATTTCCCGAGTTCTCCCTTTAGGTGACATTTGCTTATCCCACAAAAAGGCTCAGGACAAAAAGTGCAGATGCTGCACCTTTTTTTGCAAGGCGAGGGTATGGATATTTCCATGAAAATTCGTTTTTTAATTCATTACTCAATTGTCTTATCATCAATTTCAATAAAACGTTGTGGTTTCGTTGGTAGTAATATGGAGCTTCTTCTGATGCAATTAAATTCGAAATAATATTTCCAGTGGCGTCAAAAAGGGGGTAAATTTATCGATATTTATGGTGTATGTCATTGTACGCCACCGGTTCTTCTGAGTTTCATAATTTTGTTAGATTGAACTATTGAAATAACTACTTCTTTATCCTTTGTGTGATTTTTGTATCTAGCTTAGTTTTTGAGGAAACAATAGAAATTCCAATTGACTTCAAATTTTGATGTAGGTTTTTTCAAGACTTCCATTGAGATTATTCAATAACCCCATTTCGAGTTATTTGAAAATTTTGGGGCTTAGTCAGTCTCCAATCATACTGAATTTTGGCACCATGAAAGCTTATACAGAGTGGTCATTTATGAAAACAATGTATCGTTTTAACTTCAACATCCAGTACCTCAAATGCAGAGCAAGAATATCACAAGGAATCAGCCCTTGATTTTTTTGGTGTTATATTTAGATACACCCTGTATATATACGACTCATGGTGTTTGCATCATTAGAGATATGTTTATTTTTTTGTTCCTCATGTTTTTTATGCATTCAATATTTCGTGATACGGTTTCAGGAACATTTTCCCCTATTTTGATGTGAGAATAAATGTACACTCAAATTAGTTCATAAACCCAAAATGATGAACAATTTTGATATGAGTGGATTTATATTGAGTCTACGAAGTCCTATCCTCTATATTTTAATGGTCTATTTCCTTTTGTTTGAATTGAAGATACCTATTGTTATATACAATGTGATAATCGACTGAAGAAATAATGAAACAAACAATTCCGATTTTCCCATTATTGCATTATATAGGTACCTACCATAGGTATATCGCAGCTATGAGGAATATATAGGTATAGGTATACCTAACTATTCGTTTGACTCAAGTACTTGAACGTATATAAATACATGTTTTATAGTTATGAGATTAGATAAATTCACTAGATTTCTTTCAATGGGAAAAATAATGGAAAAATAGATTATGCAAGATAGACCTACCTATATATCTATACCGAGCGCTCGCTTATATTTTCATGAACCTACTTTACTGTCTTCTTGGACAGTTCATATAATATTTATTTTTATGGAAAACACTACTTATCGAAGGTCATTTTCAAACATGTGTCTATATTAATATGATGAGATATGGTATATAGATAGTATGATTGAATGAATACCTATATAAAATACAACTACTTATATTAGGTATTACGCTTGTATTTATGTAGGTACCTACCTATTAACCGGTAAAAATTAACATTGCATCGAAAAGTCCATAGCAAGTCAGTGGATGATTGGCTGTTTCAACATTCATTTCATGCATGTATAGCAACTTACCACAGAGGCCTTGCATAGCGAACTCGACATTTCAGGCGATTTTCTGGTAATTTGTAGTCGCCAAAAGGAACTGTTATTGTTGATTTTCGAGCCAACATAGGTTTGCTTTATCACTTTCTCTAGTTAGCTTTCCATTCTATTGCGGTTTTGATACACACGACTGGCCTGACCAACTTGTTCGAGTACACTGAATAAGCACTAAGCACGCGAAATGTTGACTTCACTGTGACGTTCACAGGTAGGTTGAATTCAAAACTATACCTACCTCATTTATTTATGCTTAATTAACCAACTTTAATTTGAATAAGTCCGGCCGGACACTGTCGTTTACAACCAATTTGTTCTGATGTATGCTCTTGTATTTCTCTTATGGATTATATTTTTTTGAATGAATGCTACTTCGGTCACTGTTTGAACAAGTGGAGATTATTGTCATTTATTGTGTAGCGCTTATTGCGACATCGTTTTCAAGTTTTCAAATTATCGCGAGCAACCTATACGATTAACTCTATATCTATGTGATATATGTGATAAGTTTATTTTCATTCACCTGTTTTCCGTGTCGATCACATCCCAGACAGCACAGAATATTCTATGAATGTTCTCACATCGTTCACAACATACCTCCTTCAGAATATTCCGAAGAACGTTTATATAGAATATGATGAGGATATTCTGAATGTTCATAGAATGTTTCACGAGAATTTTCATGGAACATTTCATAAAAATATCCTTGGAACGTTCCTAGAATATTCGATTATATGTTATGAATGTTATTCAGGAATTATCATATACAGGGTGTATCTGAATAACACCGAAAAAATTCAAGGGGTGTTTTCTTGTGACATTCTAGCAAATAATATTTATTCACTATTCACATAAGAATCTTTTTCGAGTCATAATTACAAGTGTCAAATTCAAATTTGGTTTCTTCTATTTTTTCTAGGTGGATTGTGTGATCGATTGCGTTAAAATATTTTCGTTCAGTTTGTTTCTATAAAAAAACAATGCAAATTAAACTATTTCATGACTATAGGGTCATGTCATGTTAATCATACAAAGATACTATTTTTCATATAAAGATACTATTTTTCGACAAGTTCATTACAAAACCAGCTCATAAAATACATCATGAAATTTCCCATCTTTTAAACCAATAATGACGCTACTTTTGAATGTAAAATGAATTTTCAAAAATGTGACCATCAATTCGAAACTGAATTTAGGTACTTTTAGCAAAACTAGAAATGAAGAAAAACAAATGGCATCAAGAAAGGCCATATATATATATATGTGTGACGTATTTTTAGGATTCACCCAAAGTGGTAAAAACGAGATTATCTTCAAAACTATATTTTTATAATCGAATATATAAATTACAACAGATAAAATTTGATAATATATAAGTACATGATAGGTACCTATACAGGGTGGCCCACATTGCGCTGTCTCACTATATTGCTAACCCTGAAACGGTTAGAGATAGTTGGTTTAGAAAAACCAAAAATGTCGATTTTTGTTTTCAGGCGCTAGCTCTTTCGTTTCGGGAAACAGAAAAAACTATTCGAAATTTTTTTATTCTATTTCGTATGTTATTCGATCTGGTGATATCAGATATTCGATACCACGTTTCGTTCATACATGGCCACCCTCAACATTTTTTTGAAATACGGACCTGATATTTTGTTTTTCAAGAATAAATTACTCTTTTCATTCCATTTACAGATTTGTGTCACAATTTGAGTATCACCCCACTAGTATCATTTCGAAAAACGTAAAACCACAAAGCCAACATATTTTAATGTTTGTAATATTTTGTTTTTTCGCAATTTTCTTGGAAACGGCCCATGATATCTTTGATTTCTTTATATGGTCCTTATGTTCCCTGCAATGTGCAACTTTTGTTCCATTCAACCAACTTCTTATATCTAACGGTTTCAGAGATATATAGTGAGCAATATAGTGTGCCACCCTGTATACTGATACGTATATATGATATAATATGTATACCTACAAAACATGCACACTTTCATGGGAAAATGTTTTGTATCTCTCTACTATTCATACTTTCTTCGAAAACGTTACCTATTCTTGATTGATTAATTAATTATTTTTCCAAGGCTGTACCTTTGTATCTGAATACAACATCTCAAATTACTTTCAACACTATCGATGAAATATCTTTGAGATATTTCTCTTTTCTCCATTTTTAAACTGAATTCTACGTTTAATTCACAAACATAGCATTATTGGAATAGGATCGGAGAATGTGAAAAAATGTATCACAACATATAGGATACGAAGGCCTGGAAGGGACACGTAAAATAAAAAAAAATTAACTCTCCAAAATTCTGACTTTAAACTCGGAATTTTAAAATTCCGACCTATATCTCGGAATTTTACATACAATCTCGGAATTTTAAAATTCTGAGTTATAAATCGGAATATTGGATGTGAAATTCCGAGTTATAACTCGGAATTTTAAAAATCCGAGTTATAATAAAATTCCGAGTTATAACTCAGAATTTAGAAGTTTTATTTTTTTATTTTATGTGTCCCTTCCAGGGCTTCGTAGATAGATAGAATTCGAAATATATGAAAATTTTATTACTATTTGTTTTACATCAATAAGTGATGAAGTCTTAAAATATTGCATGTACAACACATGATAACATGAATGATTTTCACAGTTCCTCGTGAGGATGTGGGAATTTCTTCAGAATTGCTGAGTAAAGATTGTAAAAAGCGTAAACGCTAACGGTTATTATAACCAGGAGAGCTATCCCGAATACCACACTTAAAAAACTCCCGTCAATGACTCCTATGTTGGTCGATCTCCTACCCTCATCCAAGGTAACAAGATGTTTTCTTTCTTCCACCAATTTTCTCATGTTTTTCAATCTTTCTCGGAGTTCGTCAACAGATTCTCCTGCAACTAACAAACAAAACTTTCCAGTAAGTTAGGTAAGAGATTGTTTAGTTCTTTTTGACAGAAAAGGTAGTATTAGTAAAAAATGTACCGTTTCAATTTGTATCAATCAATCCAGACTATTTAGCACAGATAGACAAAACATTTTTTCTTATTTTTATAACTTTCGAATATTCAATGCTATGTTTTTTTTTTCTTGTTTAGATGTATGATGAAAGTATGTACCTATTAGTTACTTACTTCTCAATAAATAATGTTATTTTTGTCGTAATTTTCTCTTCCTACTTCTACATTATACCAAAAAAGTAGCTGAAGGTAAATATCACGTACTAGACTGGAACAAGATTATACATGACGAAATTGCGATACATTTGCGAGACTCTCGTACGAGACGCGATACAAGACGCGATACAAGACGAGACTAGAGGCTGCGAGACGAGACTCGAGACAAAGACTTTATATTTCATCGGCGAGACGAGACGAGACTTTATGAAAGTCTCGTCCCGTTGGTCTCGTGTGAATCACTAATTTTCAACGTATTTTCATAAAAATTTCGACTTTTAGTGAAAGAGATATAGGGCATTTCCACCAGTTTGCAATAACACTTCGTTTCGAACTGTGAACACGCCAAAAAAACTAAATTTCTTTTTTCGGCTCTATAAAAACACTGGAATACAATAGCAGATAGCAGTTGTGGAAAAAAATTGCCATCAGCAACTGTTCAACACACATTTTGAGCAATTGATACGTTGAAAAAAAAATGAATTTTGGAATTACATTCCGATTTTGTGCAACCTTTAAACGTATGAAAAACGAAAATTTAACAAGTACCTACGCTGGATTCTCCCTTCCAATAGCTTTTCAATGAGGGGTCACAAACCATAGCATTTGAAGAAATCATTTTGAGGGTGCCTTCAGCTACCCCTAGAAGGATATATTCTCGATATTGCTTGCAAAAGGTGGGTAAATACATTGAATCGTTGACATACGTTGAGAAATTTCAGAAAAAATATTCACATCCCTGCTATATTCTAGTTATCTCCACACTGTATAGTTCTACAAATTCACGTCCCGTTTTGCGTCGAAGAGATAAAATGATAAATGCTACTAAATTATGTCGAGACATTTTCTAATGGAAAATGACTCTGAAAGAAAGAAAGAAAGAAAAAGCAATATAAAGGTTAGTGAAAAAGTAATGCTTACGGTTTTCCATAGTGCTTTGGTGTTGGAATGGGAAGCATTTACCGATCGTGGTGATATTAAAATGTTGGATGGCAAGACTGGAGAGAAACTGGACCAAAACGGAGCGAAATCAGATCGAATCGGCCCTTAGAGTTGACAGTTCATGCGCGTCGCAATCCGCCCCCTCTTCATCCACCCTCTGAATTTCGCTAAAAATCCATCAAAACGTGTCTCTAGATTCTAGTGGTTCAACCGAAGTCACGAAAAACTGAACACAATTATTAGTGAATTTGTAACTAAATTTTGGTGTAAGTTGGAAGTTAGGAATGTTCTGTTGTCCTATGATTTTGCACTGATCGTTTTCCTCACACCTCTTCCTCTTGTTCAAAGAAATTGAGTGTTCATTTGGGAAAGGAACTGACTGTTTCTGAGTGTCTCGATGTCTATCTTGTCGATCTATGTTTTGATGTATACCTACTGATTGTTGCTGTTCGATGGATATGAAATGGGGGATGTGTTTGTGGTGATGGAGTGCTATAGATGTTATTTACGCATATGATAGCTGTGGATGTCGATAGAATTCCCAATACGCAAAAATGATCAGAAGGCCGTGAAGGCAGGCTATCTATCAGGCTTTCCTGAGCTAAGTCCTGTCAAAAGAAGTCCAGCTTATCGATTGAGTCGAGTTAAGAGACGCCTGAAACAACTTATTACTGCTATCTGCCTTACTATCCTGCTACCTATACCTCACTAGGGCTGATAAGAAAGACCAGTGCGATGTATATCACGACTGCAGGTTTACTAAATATGCGTATTGGTTCGATTCATAACATACGATGTAAGTAGGCATTCCAGAGGCACCTGTATACAGGTAGTAGATGATGAACCGCGCGCGAGTGTATATAAATATGTTATTGATCTCCTTCAGGATGCTGGAGTCTAGCCACGTGTTTGTGTCCCTCTGTTCTTGTAGAATCTTTCAGTTATCCTTTATTTTCTACTACTATTGATCTGTATAATGGAATAACGAAGCTGCCCCCAATGTTGAAGATTCCCGCACGTTTCAAACAATGTGACCTCAGTGTATCCCTTGCGTTTGATTATTGTGACTGCATTGTCAACATGGGTACAAGGGCTGCTGCATGTAAGCAACTTTTACCTTTTCTATGTTATTAACCACTTTTATAATTTTACATACAAACCTATACTCTATTATTACTATTATCGACGTATCGTTCGATGTCTTAGAGACTTGCTATCCTTTTTTTTTGGTGCCGACCAGAACCAAAACCAAACCGTTGCAAACACTATATCTTCTCCACAAACAAATAATTCGATATATTATCAACGTAGAGATCGGAACATGGATATAGATTATCTGTAGAAGATATATCCTGTATCTTCATTATCATGCAAATTTCTTAGATCTATTGTCATTGTCGTTCCGCCGAATTTTGAATGAGTCCATAATTTTGAAGGAGTTCTTTGGTATAACAACTTGACAGGATGCACCGTTTTTTTGTTGAAAAAGACTCTCAAAATATCGATCAACACGATCACGTAGGTATCTTCTCATTTTCAAATTCAACACTTTGTATACAGTGTGTTTCTGAAATTGGGGCAATAAATGAAATGTATAACGAATTGAATTTTTGTCGAAAAAAATATTTTGGATAATATTGAGCCTCAGTACTCAAAGTTAGCCTGAAACTTTTGGTAAATCATTGATATGAGGTTATAATAGCCCAACCCAAACGTTTGCTTTCGGCGAGATCACAAGCACCGGAAGTATCAATGACTTTTGCAATATTGCCAGACGTTCAATAATAGTTAGAAGATGTAGTATGGTGGGAGCGCACTTTTTGTGATTTATCGAGTCATTATGTCTCATTTAATTTACTTCCCCAATTTTGGGAACACCCTGTATTGACACATTTCACAACAATTCTGACGAGACATAAGAAAAATTCAATATACCAAGAATTTGTTTGTTGAAAAGGATAGTGAATATATTACACACCCGCCGGTGACGAAAATGAATCAAGACAATCTGAATACGTTTTCATCAAAGAGTGATTTAGTTAAAAACTATTCAACCTACTTCAAAAATTGAAGATTCCATCACGAACCAAGCTCAAAAATTTTCTGGACGTTTGTCAAAGTGTCGAATTGGCAGATTTGATTCTTTAAGTGAATTTGGTACCATGATGTGCCATATATCGTATACAATAATTTGATTTCGTGTATTTTCAAAGTTGACCTTTTTGTTTGAGAATACATCTTATTCATAGCAAGGAACCAATAATACACGTCATAATGAAATAACTCAAGGTAAGTAACAGACTTCTTTTGGATACGAAAAACCAAAGTAAAGTTAATCCCATAATCAGAAATCACACTGTATACACTATCTATGAATATGTGTCGATTAATAATCAATGTGAAAGCCCTGTTCTTCTGATTTTCGACTCGATATTTGTATTAATCCTACATAAATGAATGAAAATGATAAATATCAGATGCTGAACAAATACAAAATGAATAAAAATGTTCCTGTAGTAGTCGTTGAGAAAATAGTCTCTTACTCGCGTACAGCGCCATTCCTTCTATATGAGAATAATAATAGTGAACATAATACGTTCTTTGACTTTGATGAAGGTAAACATGTAATAATCTTGAATTGGAGTAGACATTAGTACGGTAGGTGAGTGGTGCATGTCGTAAACCATATTGGACGTTGGATCTGGGTCGGTGCCATTTCTCCACAGAAATACTCACAATTTCAACTTCAGTTACAGCCAAAATTCGCAGCCTCTATGACTACCAACTACGGCTCATGCAAGGAGTTATGCCCCCTCCCTCTGGGGTTGACATAGCAAACACAATCAAATACTTCTCACAAACCCTGCTAAGTATAACGTCGGCAGTCCTGATGGCTTTCATCTCGTGTTCTAATGCGAATTATTTTTTCAGCTGTCCTGAAAGATGTCCCTAATTCGCCTTTCGATCTGCTTAAAATTCCAGAAATGGACTCTGTCCGGATGGGGCTATTTCCTAGTCTGGATTACAAGGGACTGTATAATTCGATCATCCCCCTCATTGAGGTTGCACCCCTGATCACCTATGGAATATACCGTAATTTGAATGTCTCACGGAGTTCAAACACACGATATTTTGATGTTTTTTTTGTTAGCTTTTGGCCAGTCTGTCCTCCAATGTCTCGGATGTCTTCTACCGTTTTTGGAACATGATTTGATTGATAATTTACCGTATTTAGCTGCGTCTTCCATATCAGTTCTTCCTAGTAATCTGCATCAGGAAATAATCAATAGTTTGTGTTTCTACATATTACCGTTCACAATAAGTATGTAAACTAAGCTATTATAATTCCAATCAGTTATGTTATCAATTTTGTTTTTCAGCAAGGCACAATGAAAGAGATAACGATATTTGTCAGTCTGTTTCTGCTGTAATAATGATGGTATTTCAGTACTCAACAAACCCTGCACATCACTGCCAACTGTTAGAATGTCTCATGACCCTCAAACAAAATATACTGAAAGATGTACTCTGTGTAATCGCGTATGGTACTTCAACAGCCAGATCATCTGCTGCCAAATTGCTATTCTATTATTGGCCGACCTTCAACGCCAATCTTTTTGATCGGAAAAACCTCATATGCAAAATTGCAGGTACGCTCTTCTACTCACTAAATAGAACGTAAGACCTCCTCCCACTCCTTTCTCCTGTCAGGTCATCACCAGAAGAGGGTGCCTAACAAGAAAGAAGAGTGGGGGATTGGCTCATCCTACGCTATCCCTTCTGAGATAGGTTCCCTTCCGTGCATGGTTTATATGAATAAATGGTTAATTATGTGTGGATCAGGCGGGAGTTGGACAATATTTTTCTAGATCCCACACCGTTTGTATGTCAACGAGATCTGTGTCCTAACACAGGGAACGCAGAGGCAGCGAAAGTTTGTTACGACCATTGCATTTCCATTACCTTCGCTAGCGATACTCCACCACCTCTGTACCTCTGTATCGAATGTGCCAATGAGATCCACCGTGAACACCCGAACCAAATGTTTTTCGATATATTACACCCCATGCAACAAGTTTCCATGGTATGTGAAAATAAGGTGAGATTGAAAAACTATTGGGTAACCGGGTGTGTTTCATTAACTTTCCCTCCTCTAATTTCTTAGAACTGCCGTTCAACAGACAAAGCAGCAATATCGATATGTTTCTCAACCGAATGTGCCAGTTATAACGGAAATCACCCCATCAGGTACTGCGAACAGTGTCACAACAACAGACACAATAACCGAAGGGGTGGGGACCATATTGTGCATAAGAGTATACCTCCTACATGGACCATGGATTCGGAAATGCAAACTTATATGGTCGAAGCCATCGTTAGGTAAAAGAAACAAACTGGCTGATTGACGCTTGTATTCATTGTCTTTTTAGCCTTTTGAAAGAAGCCAAAATACCTCAGGTAGAGCTGAAAGAGGAGAAAAAAGAGGGCGAGTCGAAAGAAGGCAAAGAAGCTAGGGAGGGCAAAGACAGCAAGAGTCCACTACCAGCTCTGGATAATATAACGGTGGAAGAAAGACAGCTTTTGGGACGGTATGGTGTGTGGTTACTGGTAGGAAGATGTACCCCCACAGATGATACCCCGGTAGAAGTTTTAGGTCGTCTGCTTGCCATGATATTCCACTGGTTCCATATGACGGCATATTCTTACGATGGTGAGAGCAAAACTATGATTATCTCGTCGGATGTCTCTCAACATAGTTTTGCAGGTCAGGAAGAAAGTACTCTGGAGAAACTGAAGACCGAAACTGTATGTAACTGGCTGAGAGAGATCAGCCGTTCTCACTATACCCTTTTCATTTCTTGTTTATTACCGCACCCGCCTGAATATGCTAGGATTGGGGGGCATTGGTAAGTCCAGCGAATGCGCTCTAATTACTAAGTGATTCCGTCTGCGATTTCTTCCAGGGACACCTTATCTTCCCGAACAACTCACCTGAAAGACGGCTTGAACCGTCTCTTTTGTCTGGTGCCGTACGAAGTGATCGCCCAAGAAATCTGGGATTACATAATGCCTCACTGGATGGAAGCCATCGTCAATGACGTGCCGGAGAAGGAACTTTTCGAATTACGTATCATTTTGAGCAAAATTCTCGATTCGGAGATGAGCCCTTTAGGTTTCAACGCCAAGAAAATGTACCAGTTTGTGGCGCAGAGATTTCAGAAAACCAGCGCCAGAGTACAACAACAGGCGCTGCACTGGCTGCAGGTAGGTAATCGTGTCTAATTACTAACTAGACCGCTAATGCCATTAGAAGAGCTCATTCATTCACAAATTGACCATTCTAGCTTGGCCCTTGAGATGCACAAACGATAAACAGAGATGTTCAGTGTGAGGCAGAGATCCACTACGCCTTTTTATTGGAAAGTACAATGGTACCGTCTGTTCTAACCGATTTTCACTGAACCAGTTCCTCGACATTATTGAGCTCTCGCCCCACACCACCGACTGGTCTACTGCGCATCCAATTCTCAGAGGCCAAGCTAGAATTCAAGCTGTACGAGATCGAACTTGGTTCAATGGAGCTTGCGCAATCAGGGCCTATATCTTACTCACTCTTACTTATATTTCCGAACACCAATAAGAGACATAACTCAATTGTCATGTACGACAGTCCCTGCGCATTGAGCAGAAGCGTTTTCAGGGATTTTCAGATTGCTGTGATTGACATATATCTGTCTAAAATCTAGATAGTAGCTTTGAGTATAGTAGTTATGTCAGTGATTTCGATGAAGAAATGTATGTTATTTTTTGTAGACGTTGACGCTCCTTGATATCTTGATTCCCTTGAATCTTCTATTTGCTATTTTCGGCGATGGGGTTTCCTACATGAAAGACGGGATCGTAGAGAGTGACGGTGAAGCTTTCAAATTCTCTGAGCTAGAGGTGCCAGGGACAGCAGATACACAAAAACGGGGATCAGTTTGTAAGTCACAATTTTGAATTGAATTACAGCTCACTTTTCAATTATTTAGAAATAACACAACCTGTAAATTTTCACATGTTCATAGTTGATGATCAAAATAAAATATGGATATCTGAATTTTGTGATGTGATTCTGATCACAGGAAGCCATACATCAATCATAAGTCATATACATGGTGAAGACTTCAAATGGAATAAATTTGTCGGCGGAAAGCTGGATATTTTTTCCAAAAAAAATACCGATGTACATCAACGTTTGGATATATTCACCCACATTCAGCTAGCAATATGAAGAATATATAATTATACCTTCAGGGATAACTGAACCCACACTCGGCATGTTTTTTTTTTCTTCAAATAATGCAACCCAATGGCCTCTGACCCCTCTTTAAAAAGCTGGAGGAAACATGAATCTGATGATCAAATTTCAGTTTATAGTACGCTTTTGGGTTGCATAATTCATATAATTCATTTTCAACGTAACAATTTCTCAGAATGTGTGTTCAAACAATTCATAGCAAATTGGGACATCTGAAAAAGAAATTCAGTGTGTATGGTGAAATTCCGAAAATTTAACTGAATATTTAGAAATCATGATTTTGATTAAAATACAGGGTCTGAACAAAATCTCTGCACATATTCCTGAGGTCAAAATAAGCCGATTTAAATGAACTTTCTTCAGTCCGAGATACGAGGTGTTAAAGTTAAAAGATATCCAAAAATTTTTGAAAATTTTAAACGTATCACTACAAAAATTGGTTGCTGGAGGTTTTTTGAGGTGCGAAACCCGAATACCAACAATTTATCACTGTGACCATTAGATGGCGCCCACCAATGCACTTCCTATGGTTTAGAATGGTCTTAACTTTTATCTCAGGGTACTTTTTCACTTTTTCTGTTGAACTAATTCTCTGAATATTTTCAAGCAAAAAAAAAATGGATTCTTGTAAAAGTCCGATAAAGTGGGACTATTTCGAGATATTCCGAGTTCTAGTCTTCGATGCCGCACCGGAATATTTTAATAATATTGAATGAAGGATGTTTGCTGTTATCTTCGTGGTTGTGATTTCGCCAGTGAATAAGCAGTGCAAAAATTGATTTTTCAAAATATTTTTTTGGAGTGTACTTATTTTTTAACTTACCACCCTGTATCCATTTTTGACTTCAGAAATATGTGCTAAGATTTTGTACAGCCCTTCTAGGGACACCCTATATATTAAAATTCAAAATTATGTTTTCAGTACGCTAGCCATATAGAGTTGTATTTGACAAACACGTGTTGCTGCTGATTCTGGCTACCTCTTAAGGGTTATAATCTTCATATTGCCCGCAAAATGTAGGTAAATGCATTAAAACGTTAATGTGTCTCGCTAATTATCAGAAAAATCATTCACCTCCCCGCTAGAGAATTAATTCCAGTCATATTGCTCGCAAAATGAAGGTAAATACATTAAAACGTTAATGTGTCTCGCTAATTATCAGAAAAATCATTCACCTCCCCGCTAGAGAATTAATTCCAGTTAAAGTCCCCACCCTGTAGAAACAAACATTTTTGAATCGTTTTTTCTACTACGAAATACGAGGACAGTTACACTCTTGAAGCGAAACACACTGTAGAAAATGAGTAGTTGCTAGAGTAGCTAAAGTGTGACGTCGTCCACACCTGTTTTTGCTCTTGCAGCAGCGCCCCTTGTAGAAGAAGGAGACTCAGCAAAGACATCATCATTTTCAGATGAGGAAAGTCGCTTGTCGCAACAAGCAGAATTCGAAACCGGCGCCGAACATAACCTGTTTTGCTGTCTGCTGATGCTCGACATACTGCTGAAGCAGATGGAGCTGCAGGACACTGACAAGCACACAGGACTCAATTCGACGCTGTGCAAGGACGTCTGCTGGCTACTGAAGAGCATGGTCACGGCCGCCTGGATAGGCAACCACAGCTGCTCCTCCAAGTCGGAGTGCACTTATTGCGAGTCGAGCATCATGTGGCATCAGCTCTCGCTGGAGCTGCTCAAGTACTTGTCACCGGTTTTTCCGGCTCATCCGCCAGATGTGAGTAGGGAAATTATATTCTCAGATGAAATATCAATAGAAAGGTACAGCGATTCATTCATTATAATCTTTAAAAAGTATACACCAACAATTCAAAACGCCAAACATCGATAAACGAAAGAAATCACGAATGGTGGGGATAACTGCAGAATCATTGCTAGAGAATTGATATTCTATGGTACAGATATATTTTATATATCTATCAAATCAGGATTTCTATATAAATATGTGAATGTGCATTTATAATTTGAGTATCTTGTGAAAAGTATTCGTCGCCGGTGTTTTCAGCTCATCCAACAGATGTGAGTAGAAAGAGATGCTTATTTATTTTGCGGAAAAGACATCAGTGACGGTACTGAGCAGGTTCTGGACCATTTTGACCACTTTCTTATGTGAAAAGTTAAGTTCATAAATACTGAGTATGGTCTTTCTCGAGGTTTCGAGCTGATAATGGGAACCACAAACTGAGATAACAATGATTACCTGTCTAACCCTGTCTAACCCAACGTAATCTAAGGACCTCTGTGGAACCGCTGCCAAATCGACATTTGGAGAATTTTTTGGAAAAAAACCTCATTCAACTCGGCGTAGATAGATTTTAACAAAGAATAGAACAACCTTTATAACATAATAACAACCATAACAGCATAATTGTAAGAAACGTAGTTCCTGGATCTCTGCGGAACCCCTGCCAAATCGACGTCGGCATGAATAGATTATGACAAAAAATAGAACAACCTTTATAACATAATAATACACCCATAACAACATAATTGAAAGAAATTCACTACCTATATATAATTATAATATAAACTTATTTTGCCGTTATATGTTGTTATCAATGGCTGTTGTATAATTAGTTTTAGGTGTTTCAGTAACTCATTCAATATTATGAATCAAAAAGCAAAATATGGTTCGGCAGTATAAAATCTGTAGAGAAAAGTTAGTTCATACCTGATATCTCCCAGGTACGTAGAAGTTTGTTTCAGTGGCGGTCTTGTTTGAGAGGGATTGCTTTTGTTAATGAAACACGTGTTCAAAATATTAAGAATATCAAATAACCTCACTTAGACGTTACAAAATGACGTATCATCATGTTACATCACGTGAGGGTTTATTTATGCACACATTTACAAAACTCCTGATTTATTAGATCAGAGATTCGCAGAGTTATCCTCATCATTCGCGATTTCGTTCGTTTATCTGTGTTTGGCGTTCAGGGTTGTTGTGTAAACTTCTTGATGATTTATGAATGAATCGCGTTGTCTATAGATATTTAGTCTGAGGTGAGGAAGAGGAAATGTGTTTTTTGTTGTTGCAGCCACCTCTGGAGGAAATTTCGGAAGACGTCCACAGCAGAAAGAGTCCGCCGGAGAGCGATAAGAAGGAAGCGAAAACCGATGCGGTGATCAACATGCCGAACCCGGAAGTGCACTCAGTAGGAGGAGTTCTAGTACACATGCCACACGTGTGTTCTGTACGAGGAGTATAAAAACTCAAACCGAAAGAATTGGTTTGAGAGCGGCAGAATTTCCATTTGGAAATTCTGCTGCCTGAAACTGAATATAACAGTCGAAAGCTGACGTGATTTGCGTTTCAGATAATGACAGCCACGGTGGAAACGGTGTCAGAGCAACTTGACTTGCCTATCATACCAGCAGAAAGGGTTGTATCAGCGTACGCCAGGGCCATCACGCTCTCTGAGTCTGATGTCGGTGAGTCTTTATTTTGCTGTGGCCACATTTCCGATCTCTAATTTCCTGGATATTGTTCTAGCAACAGCTACAGCTCTGGTGGTGAGAGCGCAAGTGATTGGAGAGAATGATGAACCTGTGGAGACAGATTCTGGAGAGGACATAGATAATTTTTGGCAAACCTCAGTAGGGAAATTTAGATTCAATGTCGACGATCTACCTCAACCGCTCCAGTACATACACCAATTACTTCAGGAATTATCTAATGTTAGCAAGCCCGACATTTTGTACTACATGTTGCAGTGTTTGAATGTGCTCATTCTACATGGCGACGCTTGTACTAAAGCTTCCAGAGATCATCGGGGCTTCTTCATTTGGTGTCAGGAAAATTTGCTCATCAAGAAGTACGTGATTATTTTCTATTCTTCAAGTAGTTCATTTAGAAAAATAATTATATCAGTAGCTTCTCAAAGTAATATGACGATATGGCGTAGAGCGTTTCACAATTCTTGCAAGAAGTATCGCTTCTGAGGTGGCGTATGGGGTCAACAACAAGACATACATCAAACAAATAATTAATGCAACTATAGGGAAACCGCTTCCCTGAACCACTATCTTTCCTATGGTTAGTATACGAGATGGCTGCCAGTCTAACCTAGCTCCTATTGGAAAAGTGTGAAATTCTTTCGTTGAATTGATATAAATTACTCGATCAGTTTGGTGAAATTAAACGAACCCTAATGTTATGATTCACGATGCTATGGATTATCAAGGATGCTACCTTGTCATGTCATGTTTGTTTTATTTTTTCAATCCTTTCGATTTCGATTTCAACACTGACTTGCTATAAAACATTTTCGTATGAGTTAAATCTATGAAACATTTTCAATAAAGCGTGATGAAGCGTAAAAACGTAAAAATGCGTGAATAAAGCTTAAAAAATTAAATATACTTATATATAAATTTTTAAGAAAGACGTGATGTAGCTTTGATAGAGCGTGAAAAACGAGAAAAATCATCACGCTTGCCTGAAAACGTTTAACCAAGTGTCAAAATGCGTGAAGACTTCAAAAAAGCGTGCTGAAGCGTAAAATACGAAATTAAGAGTGAAAAACAGGAAAAAGCGTCACGCATACCGCATCACGCAAAACGCAGAAAAAGCGTATGACTCTCTTTCTCTCTTTGTCACTGGCAACTTCTGACAGTTCTAACCTACGTAAGATAGAACGGGTAAGGTGCTTGCTCGTGCATACTCACCATGGGGGGGAAAGACGCACAACGCCCACAAACGAACCGCTCACCATTCGCATCCTCCAATCTGTTGCAGCTTCTGGGACCTGTGCAACTCGGAGTACTCGCACATCTGCCAGACCGTGGTGCCGCTGCTGCTGCACTGTATCACGTTGCCTGCCGGCTCTGACGTCTTCTGGCGTGTCATCCAGGAGGCGTTCCACAGCCCCGATTGGTGCGTGAGGTTCACGGCCGTGGAGCGGGTGACGGTGATCACGCGGTTCATGGACTCCAGCCCACTGAGGAATTTACAGCAGTTGCAGGCTGCTTTGGCAAATGCGTTCTGCTATTTGATTTCCAGTATGGACGATAATAATGTGTATGTGGCGCAGAGAGCGACGCTCTATCTCGGGACCATCCATGATTCGGCTATCAGGGTAAGTATGTCTGATTAGCTACCGATGTTGACTTGAATAAGACTGTCACTAATGATCTTCAAATAGTAAAGGAATGGTGCGACTGTAACCTGCTCTCATTAAATTTCTCCAAAACAAATCTAATGACATTTAAATACTCTCTAGATAATATTATATTGGACACACAGGTTATTATCGAAAGTAAATGTTACTCTAAGTTTCTTGGGCTGTATATTGATAAACGATCAAAATTTGATAGCCATGTGATGAACTTGAATAAAAAATTGGCACCGGGGTGTTATGCTGTCAGAGTAGTTGCTAAAGAGTTAGGAGTTACTGTTGCAAGAATGGTATATTTTTCATTAATAGAGTCACATTTACGGTATGGCGTTACCTTTTGGGGTGTCTGTAACCAGAATTTATTCAATTCTGTGTTCGCACTCCAAACGAGGGCTATAAGATACATGTGTAATGCTAAATTTCGTGACCACTGCAAGCCCTTATTCCAAGCGCAAAAAATCCTCACCTTACCATGTATTTTCATAATAGAAACGGTATGTTTAATACATAAAAAATATTCGCTAACCGTAAAAGCTAATGCACATCATCAGACTAGACAAGCATCCAACTTGCCTCTACCTAAACCCATTTCCAATCTCACAAAGCATTCGATAATTTACAACGGTAAGAAGATGTATAACCATTTACCTCTGACCTTGAGAACTATACCTCTACTCAATAAATTCAGGCAAGCAGTAAAGGAACATCTAATAAGTAAATCATATTATAATCTTCAAGAATTTTTTGATGATAGGTCTACTAACTAAGAGTACGAGGTAACTCCCGATTCTAGTCTTATACTTTTATTATCATATATGCATGTCTACCTTGTTCTGTTCACGCATACATTGTTCTGTTATTATTTGATTTACCTTAGTGTTATTTTGTTCACTTATACATTGTTATTGTTTTCTACTATTTTATTGTGACATATCTCATTATTTATTTATTCATTTTGAGTGTGAAAACGAAATTCATAATATATTTTATATCATGGTTTCTTCAAGTATAGGTATACTATGTATTTCCTCACTTTGTCAATAAGAAATTATTCTTGGACAATAAAGTATATTATTGATTGACATTTTACGTGCGCCTGGATGGTTTTCAATGCAAAATTGAGCAATTTTCGAAATTTGATGGTGAAGATAGGCAACGTCGCTGTCCTTTGGTATGATTGGTGCGGTGTGAGGTCAACCACCGTGGAGCGGATGACGGTTTATCACGTGGTTCATGGACTCGAGTCCACTAAGGAATTCACACCAGTTGCAGGCGACTCTGGCTAATGCGTTCTGCTATTTGATTTCCAGTATGCACGATAATAATGTGTATGTGGCGCAGAGAGCGACGCTCTATCTCGGGACCATCCATGATTCGGCTATCAGGGTGAGTATGTCTGAATAGCTGGCGATGTTGGGTTGGACTTGTTTGAAAATTGGAATTCCGACGGTTGATTTCAAGAAACAGCCGTGCAGCTACATCATGTATTGAATCTAGGACACAAATATGTATAGATTCGGAATCTTCGCGACATTTTACGTGCGCCTAGATGGTTCTCGTTGCAAAATTGAGCAATTTTCGAAATTTGATGGTGAAGATAGGCAACGTCGCTGTCCTTTGGTATGATTGGTGCGGTGTGAGGTCAACCACCGTGGAGCGGATGACGGTTTATCACGTGGTTCATGGACTCGAGTCCACTAAGGAATTCACACCAGTTGCAGGCGACTCTGGCTAATGCGTTCTGCTATTTGATTTCCAGTATGCACGATAATAATAATGTGTATGTGGCGCAGAGAGCGACGCTCTATCTCGGGACCATCCATGATTCGGCTATCAGGGTGAGTATGTCTGAATAGCTGGCGATGTTGGGTTGGACTTGTTTGAAAATTGGAATTCCGACGGTTGATTTCAAGAAACAGCCGTGCAGCTACATCATGTATTGAATCTAGGACACAAATATGTATAGATTCGGAATCTTCGCGACATTTTACGTGCGCCTAGATGGTTCTCGTTGCAAAATTGAGCAATTTTCGAAATTTGATGGTGAAGATATGTAACGTCGCTGTCCTTTGGTAGGATTGGTGCAGTGTGAGGTTCACCGCCGTGGAGCGGATGACGGTTATCACGTGGTTCATGGACTCCAGCCCACTAAGGAATTTACAGCAGTTGCAGGCGACTCTGGCTAATGCGTTCTGCTATTTGATTTCCAGTATGGACGATAATAATGTGTATGTGGCGCAGAGAGCGATGCTCTTTCTCGGGACTATCCATGATTCGGCTATTAGGGTAAGTATGTCTGATTAGTTGCCAATTTTGGGTTGGGCTTGTTCAAACTGGTGCGGTGTGAGGTTCACCGCCGTGGAGCGGATGACGGTTATCACGTGGTTCGTGAACTCGAGCCCACAAAGGAATTTACAGCAGTTGCAGGCGGCTCTGGCTGATGCGTTCTGCTATTTGATTTCCAGTATGGACGATAATAATGTGTAGGTATGTGGCGCGGAGAGCGACGCTTTATCTCGGGACCATCCACGACTCAGCCAATTCGGGTATGTAATCTGTTTAGAATTGTCGATTCGGGGTTCAGGGCCTCTTCGGGAAAAAATGGTACGCCAAAGGATGCTTTTCCCGCCAGAAATCAAAAATTACTAATTTCGCATCAAAAACCATTTAGGCGCACGTGCATTGTCACGGGGATTCCGAATCTATACATATTTTTGTTTTGTTCCAAAGGATAACGAAGTTGTATATTTTGTCCGCAAAATTTTAAGAACTGTTTAATTCTGCATTGAAAATCCTAAGGATAACGAAGTTGCATATTTCGCCCGCCTTTCAAGATGGGCATACTATCAACTGATTTTTTTCCAGTCATTGATAATGTGTTTGGAGAGTCAATTCGATGCAGTTATAGTGGATCGTCCGATGGTGTTGCAATCCCTCTACCAACTTCACAATTCTCTGAGCGAGAGAAAAATTCTTACATGGGAATTTTTCCTCAACCGGTTCGATACATTATTCATAGAAGCACAGATAACGCTAGAAAAGACCGGTGAAATAACTTATCTGAGAGGTAACTATAGTTTTAATAATGAGGTATCAGATATTTCAGTCGAGATATTTCAGACTTGAGAAATTCGGATTCCAATAGTGAGCCCCTAATAAGAAAAGTTCAAAGGGCTCACGAGGCTTTGTCGCAATCCGATGGAAGTGGTACTAGTTCTGTGAAAACTTTGAGCGCTAGTTTCGGTACCAAATGGCCTTATAAACGCACAATGTCAGCTCCAGCTTCCATAGTGACTCGTCACGAGACCAAAGGTACTTACTATTCTAGATCTGATGATATACTGAACTGAAGATTCTAAATTTTTTACAGAAAATAAAGAAAAGGTATACAGTCGTCAATATTCTGCTCCCATTTTAAAGAGGAAAAGTTCGCGTTTTGGACTGGGTCAGTTTTTAGCCACTAATAACAGCATTCCAGGTAGAAACTAGATGTAGTGTCTTGCTGTAGTGCCGCATGAATGTACGTAAGTTTTCAATGACAAAAATCAAAGGACTGTCAACAAGGTTTCCTGCATGGAGACATTCAAGTCACGACCTTATCATCCGACATGAAAGTTTGTGGATTTTTATCTATATACGAGAAAATGTTGCTTAATTTTCCTGTAAAACGGTACACGAATATCTGCTATTGTATATAATATGGAAAAAAAAGCGATCAATACTTGATCCACTCTTTAAATTCACCCGGATGGACAATTCTTTACAGATGGCCACATGCATTCTCTGAACGTAGTGGAAGACCAAAACTTAACGACTTTCCTTCAGAGAGTCATCGATCTGGAAGAAGCCGACAAAGAGACCATGCACCTCCTTGTCTTCCTGCTGATGCAATTCTTATCTCGCTCTGACCAAGCCTACCCAGCAGAAGAAAAGAGCCTGGCGAAAATTCAAGGAATCGTACTCAGGCATCTCTATCTCCTCTTGGGCTACAGCCAGAACGACAGGGGATTGTACCTGCCTCCTCAGCGCTTGCGCTGTTCGCCTGCTTTCAGCGTGTTCCTCTCGAACCTGCCCCAGCTGATGGACCAGAATCACATGATGGGGCGGCTGGTGCTGCCCACCTGCCTCATTCTGCTGCAGTACGCCCCGTCTCCCTACTACATACCAAATGCCATGGAGTTCCAGCAGCCCACCTACAGCTTGTGGGCGATGGAGCCCCATTTCCGGAAACACTGGCTCATGGCGCTCGTCGTTCTCTTGTACAAAGTGAGTCTAGCCTGCAAGTACTACCACCGATAAAAATAACGTTACTACTACCCGCGGGTCAAATTGACGCGATGGTGATATTTTTCCTTTCAGCTTCATAAAAATGAAATACAACTAACATTTATTATCGATATAGATAATGAGAAAAAAAATTGGGTATCACATTTTGAACAGATATATTTTGCACACTGTCCACAAAGAGGAATGGAACCCTTGTAGCATCTCGTTGCACCAATTCTTCGTTGGACCCCAGGGGGTACCATGGGATGAATTGGATTCGGTATTTTCATTATACCAGAAGCAATACAGCGAACAATATATGGTTCTTTCGGATGTTTGATTTTGTACCACATATAAAACCTTCACATATAGTTCCAGAGCAAGTTGTTTTATGGATAAGTTGCTCGGAATGTGAACAGACTTCGACATCTTAGAAAGACTGTTGAAAAATTATCTTCTAAATACTAATAAACAAACATCATAAAAATTTGGGACGTCCCAGCTACCCCGGACCAAAATGACCCAAACTAACTGACTGACAAAGTCATGTGGATTTTGTCGCACGTTTGTTTACAGCAAACTGTAGTGATATAAATTCCAGGAGAATTCCAGAGTAGGCGACATATTATTCCCTTGAACAGCAAAGATACAGGATTCTTAACATATCACTGGCTCAGTTTGACCTGTGGGTAGTATCTACTTGGGGGCCAGATTTATTATTCGGGAATCGCTTATCTTTGAATATTTACCGTTTTCAGTATCAGTACAATCAGCAACCCCACTGTATGCAGTTGACATCGCTGATCAGGATAGTGCTCAACACTCTGGACTCTCAACAGCACCATTGCAGAAGGATACCAGCAACCATCATCATGGGGGCACCACCTTCAAGGTCCAGAGGTAGGCAACATTTTTTCCTGGCTGATCAAACCGCAGTTGCAACGTATTGAAAGCAGCTCATTACATTGATACCTAACTCATCAAGACACCCATTTTACCAACTACCACTTCATTCATGGGACAAAGTGCGTTCTCTTTGTGATTGCATGTACCTACATTCAAGTCTACATCGTCTCATGCGCCGCTATTTGTTTATTTACCAGCAAACAATAATAAATAAATTAGGTATTTCGGTAGGAGAGGTCAATTTTAATGCGGTGAAGCACATTTTTCTTCTCATTAGTTGTACTTCTGGCTCATATGACCCCAGACGATCATCATTTATTGTTCATTGATTTTCACCTAATTTTCGTAAACAATAATAATTAAGACATTATATCAACGGTAGGCACTAGGACCAGTCGATTCTGACGGTGTGAACGGCGTTGTTTATATGTAGTTCAAGACCAGTAGATCCCTGACTGATGCTCATTTGTTTATTGATATTCAATTGATTATTTTTAAAAATGTTAACCGCAACTCCAGGACTGAAGATGTGAAGAAAGTGAATAAGTACAAAACTGTCATCGAAACAACGAAATTCATTGTCCTTTCAGACGTCGCGTCATCCATAGCTAGGGACAGACATAGGCGAAACAACGTAATCCATTCACACGTCATAACATGTCCAATCAGTAGAGGGGCTGCAGGGTTTCTGGCTCAAGCCAATCAGAGACCAGCATCTAGTTGGAGGCCACACGACTGTCGAAAATGTAATTTACGACATCCAAACATTTTTTTTATCGCTTGGAGCACACGAAAGGAAATCCCTATAATGTTCAAAGAACATCGTGCGTTCCTAGGGAGGGTAGGGACAGGAGATAGGTATTGGAATTTGTTTTTTTCACGACATAACCTAAAATTTTGTTGAAATGGAACAAAATTCATAGGTACTTCATATTTTCGAATGAGTACTAGAATAACATGAATAAAACCTCATATTGAAGAGAATATAAGCGCCACTAAATGCATTTTGATTATAATTTTCAATCTCAAAATAACCAAATGTCATCGATAGAAATCATAGATTTTATAACGCCGTAAATGTCGCAAATGTAATAAATGTCATTAAATCAATTTTGGTGACATTTACTCAAAGTCCAATCCGTTTCAGACGTCAGTCAGCCATCGCTAGGGGCAGACATTGACCACCCAGAGCGCGCCTCTCCCCCGCCGTCGCCCATGTACTCCTCCGACGGGCAGTCCGTCCAGGCGTCGCTGAGTTCTCGCGCGGGCGGCAAGGGGCAGCCGGCGTACGGCAAGCCGTCGGCCGCCGCCGGCATGGAGACGCACTGGGAGGAGGCCGTGCAATGCGCGCATGCGCGGAGGCCGCCGAGGGGGCGGAGCGTCGAGGACGAGACGGAGTCGGAGCTGATCGCGATACCGGAGAGCGATTTGTCGGATAGCACGTTGCAGGTGCGTTGGTCCTTCGGAGTAGAGTTACTTTATAAATTAGTAGAGCAACTTTATAGATTAATAGAGTGACGACAATAGTAAGGTACACTTTTTGATTGGTCAGACATGGTGTTTGCACTGATGCGCTTTGGTCTTGCACAAACTTGACAATAAACAATTGAAAATCGCATCATAAGGTACTTGGTACATCCTATCCAAATTGATCTCGATGTACGCGAATTCTCCTAAACATGAAAATAGTAACTTAATTATCGGAATTCTACTACACTATTAGACATGAACATACACCAAGAATAAAAAAGGTACAGGTCGACCAATTCAGATAAATTTTTTGCTAGCTGTTTTTTTTGCCGGCGAGTATAGCTTGTGATAAAAAATTGAATATTTATATAGCATAATAATAGACCTATAGCAACAAAATTGTCATAAATTTACTACTAATAATTATAAAATTATTAGTTGTGGTAATAATATACACAACATAATGAAAAATATGAGTTATTTTAAAGATGAACGTGGGGACACTGCAAAGTTTCGTAGTAGAGAAATAATAATCTTTGTTATAAATTTCATTTGTCGTTTTTCTTGTTATTAATGGGTTTCTATTGTATAATTAGTTCTCAATGTTTCAGTAACTCATTCAATATATCTAGTAAATCTAGAGCAGAATATTTCGTGAATATTTTGGGGCATCACACAGGGCAGCTTCGACGAGGGCATCAGCGATAGCTGCTGCGAGAAGCAGCTGGTCCTGGTGAAGTCCCCCAAGGAGACCTACGTGAACCAGATCGTGCGCGTCGCCTCCAAGAACAGACCCGCCTGGATAATAGGCAACGAGGACGAGCTCCTCAAGTCCTGTGACAATAAGCTGGCGCAGGCGCAGGACTCGATGAGGAACTGCGCAAGGTCGAACGGAAAGCAGAAGAATAACGTGGACGCGTACCATGCGGGGAGGCCGACGCCTTTGGGGAAGCACAAGAAAACTATTGAACCGAGCATCACTCCGGTGTGCACTCCGGTGTCCGACTGCGATGATTGCTACAAGAACCACCAGGGGCTGCTGCCGACTCCCTCTCTGGAAAGGCTGCTGCCGATCGGGTCTTCCCGGGTACCAGGTACGACAAGAAACGTCAATAGAACTATAGTAACCATAACCAAACAATGAACTACCAGGAAGTTATTGGCCCAATGCTTTCTTTGCTGGGGAAATGACTTTAGCGGCAAAAATCTGTTGGCCTTCCACATTCTCGTAGTCACTTTGCCAGTGGAGCAAATAGGTATTCTGCTACAATATTCTTAAATAAAAAAACTACAGACTTTTACATGTCTCCTGTGTCTCCCGGTATAGAGAGTTATCGGTATTTTTGAAATTATATATCGTTATTCGATAAATCGATATATTCATTGATATATCGAAATATTCATCGATATATCGATATTTTTTCCCAGGCCTAGGGGTTCATCCTCGCTCGCTCCTATTTCCAGACTCCCCTCTGCGAGACAACGTCTTCTCGCCGTCGCCGGGAACCCGTCTGGAGATCTCGAGCCAAGAGCGCCTGCTGCCCATCGGCCGGCACTCCAAAGACTAACCCGATGTCGTAATGAACGAACCTGTGGTGGAAATCGGATAATTTAGAAAAATACAGACGTAGTATCCTACCGGAGTGCTCCTATTGGCAATAAAAGCGGAAAGTTGACTTTGAGCGCCGATATCTTGAAAACTATTTTTCCTATCGAGCTGATCATGGTCTCATTCGATTCAGCGTGTCATTTTCTACTGGGAAAGCGATAATTCGCGTGGATTTCCGCCGTTTTCTAGCACTTTCCGCCGTCCGAAGATGACTCGGTGACTATATCGTACGGAAGTCTTAGGTGGGAAAATTGAAATTTTTATTTGGCTTATTAAAAATCTGAAAAATTTCACATAGACTAATTCGATGTCGTAATGAACGAATCTGTAGTGAAAATCGGGGAATTCTGAAAAATAGAGAAGTAGTAGCCTACCGGAGTGCTCCTATTGGCAATAAAAGCAGAAAGTTGACTTTGAGCGCCGATATATTGGAAACTATCTGTCCTATCGGGCTGATCATGGTCTCTTTCGATTCAGCGTGTCATTTTCTACTGGGAAAGCAATAATTCTCGTGGATTTCCGCCGTTTTCTGGCACTTTTGGCCGTCCGAAGAAGACTCGGTGACTATATCGTACGGAAGTCTTAGGTGGGAAAATGGAAATTTTCATTTGGCTTATAGGAAATCTGAAGAAATTCACATAGACTTATTCGATGTCGTAATGATGGAAATCGGGGAATTTTGAAAAATAGAGACGTAGTAGCCTACCGGAGTGCTCCAATTGGCAATAAAAGCAGAAAGTTGACTTTGAGCGCCGATATCTTGAAAACTATCTGTCCTATCGGGCTGATCATGATCTCATTCGATTCAGCGTGTCATTTTCTACTGGAAAAGCAATAATTCGCGTGGATTTCCGCCGTTTTCTGGCTTTTTCGGCCGTCTGAAGATGGCTCGGTGACTATATCGTACGGAAGTCTTAGGTGGGAAAATTGAAATTTTTATTTGGCTCATTAAAAATCTGAAAAAATTCACATAGACTAATTCGATGTCGTCATGAACGAATCTGTGGTGGAAATCGAGAATTTCAAAAAATAGAGACGTAGTAGCCTACCGGAGTGCTCCTATTGGCAATAAAAGCAGAAAGTTGACTTTGAGCGCCGATATCTTGAAAACTATCTGTCCTATCGGGCTGATCATGGTCTCATTCGATTCAGCGTATCATTTTCTCCTGGGAAAGCGAAAATTCGCGTAGATTTCCGCCGTTTTCTGGCACTTTCGGCCGTCCGAAGAAGACTTGGTGACTATATCGTACGGAAGTCTAAGGTGGGAAAATTGAAATTTTTATTTGGCTCATTAAAAATCTGAAAAAATTCACATAGACTAATCCGATGTCGTAATGAACGAATCTGTGGTGGAAAATAGAGACGTAGTAGCCTACCGGAGTGCTCCTATTGGCAATAAAAGCAGAAAGTTAAGTTTGAGCGCCGATATCTTGAAAACTATCTGTCCTATCGGGATGATCATGGTCTCATTCGATTCAGCGTGTCATTTTCTACTAGAAAAGCGATAATTCGCGTGGATTTCCGCCGTTTTCTGGCACTTTCGGTCGTCCGAAGATGACTCGGTGACTATATCGTACGGAAGTCTTAGGTGGGAAAATTGAAATTTTTATTTGGCTTATTAAAAATCTAAAAAAATTCACATAGACTAATTCGATGTCGTTATGAACGAATCTGTGGTGGAAATCGAGGAATTTTGGAAAATAGAGACGTAGTAGCCTACCGGAGTGCTCCTATTGGCAATAAAAGCAGAAAGTTGAGTTTGAGCGCCGATATCTTGAATACTATCTGTCCTATCGGGCTGATCATGGTCTCATTCGATTCAGCGTATCATTTTCTCCTGGAAAAGCGATAATTCGCGTAGATTTCCGCCGTTTTCTGGCTTTTTCGGCCGTCTGAAGATGGCTCGGTGACTATATCGTACGGAAGTCTTAGGTGGGAAAATTGAAATTTTTATTTGGCTCATTAAAAATCTGAAAAAATTCACATAGACTAATTCGATGTCGTCATGAACGAATCTGTGGTGGAAATCGAGAATTTTGAAAAATAGAGACGTAGTAACCTACCGGAGTGCTCCTATTGGCAATAAAAGCAGAAAGTTGACTTTGAGCGCCGATATCTTGAAAACTATCTGTCCTATCGGGCTGATCATGGTCTCATTCGATTCAGCGTGTCATTTTCTACTAGAAAAGCGATAATTCGCGTGGATTTCCGCCGTTTTCTGGCACTTTCGGTCGTCCGAAGATGACTCGGTGACTATATCGTACGGAAGTCTTAGGTGGGAAAATTGAAATTTTTATTTGGCTTATTAAAAATCTAAAAAAATTCACATAGACTAATCCGATGTCGTAATGAACGAATCTGTGGTGGAAATCGAGGAATTTTGGAAAATAGAGACGTAGTAGCCTACCGGAGTGCTCCTATTGGCAATAAAAGCAGAAAGTTGAGTTTGAGCGCCGATATCTTGAATACTATCTGTCCTATCGGGCTGATCATGGTCTCATTCGATTCAGCGTATCATTTTCTCCTGGGAAAGCGATAATTCGCGTAGATTTCCGCCGTTTTCTGGCACTTTCGGCCGTCCGAAGAAGACTCGGTGACTATATCGTACGGAAGTCTTAGGAAATTTTTATTTGGCTCATTAAAAATCTGAAAAAATTCACATAGACTAATTCGATGTCGTAATGAACGAATCTGTGATGGAAATCGGGAAATTTCGAGAAATAGAAACGTAGTAGCCTACAGGAGTGCTTATATTGGCAAAAAAAGCAGAAAGTTGACTTTGAGCGCCGATATCTTGGAAACTATCTGTCCTATCGGGCTGATCATGGTCTCATTCGATTCAGCGTGTCGATTTCTACTGGAAAAGCAATAATTCGCGTGGATTTCCGCCGTTTTCTGGCACTTTTGGCCGTCCGAAGAAGACTCGGTGACTATATCGTACGGAAGTCTAAGGTGGGAAAATTGAAATTTTTATTTGGCTCATTAAAAATCTGAAAAAATTCACATAGACTAATCCGATGTCGTAATGAACGAATCTGTGGTGGAAAATAGAGACGTAGTAGCCTACCGGAGTGCTCCTATTGGCAATAAAAGCAGAAAGTTAAGTTTGAGCGCCGATATCTTGAAAACTATCTGTCCTATCGGGATGATCATGGTCTCATTCGATTCAGCGTGTCGATTTCTACTGGAAAAGCAATAATTCTCGTGGATTTCCGCCGTTTCCTGGCACTTTTGGCCGTCCGAAGAAGACTCGGTGACTATATCGTACGGAAGTCTAAGGTGGGAAAATTGAAATTTTTATTTGGCTCATTAAAAATCTGAAAAAATTCACATAGACTAATCCAATGTCGTAATGAACGAATCTGTGGTGGAAAATAGAGACGTAGTAGCCTACCGGAGTGCTCCTATTGGCAATAAAAGCAGAAAGTTAAGTTTGAGCGCCGATATCTTGAAAACTATCTGTCCTATCGGGATGATCATGGTCTCATTCGATTCAGCGTGTCATTTTCTACTAGAAAAGCGATAATTCGCGTAGATTTCCGCCGTTTTCTGGCACTTTCGGCCATCCGAAGAAGACTCGGTGACTATATCGTACGGAAGTCTTAGGTGGGAAAATTGAAATTTTTATTTGGCTCATTAAAAATCTGAAAAAATTCACATAGACTAATTCGATGTCGTAATGAACGAATCTGTGATGGAAATCGGGAAATTTCGAGAAATAGAGACGTAGTAGCCTACAGGAGTGCTTATATTGGCAAAAAAAGCAGAAAGTTGACTTTGAGCGCCGATATCTTGGAAACTATCTGTCCTATCGGGCTGATCATGGTCTCATTCGATTCAGCGTGTCGATTTCTACTGGAAAAGCAATAATTCGCGTGGATTTCCGCCGTTTTCTGGCACTTTTGGCCGTCCGAAGAAGACTCGGTGACTATATCGTACGGAAGTCTTAGGAGGGAAATTGGAAATTTTCATTTGGCTAATAGGAAATCTGAAGAAATTCACATAGACTTATTCGATGTCGTTATGATGGAAATCAGGGAATATTGAAAAATAGAGACGTAGTAGCCTACCGAAGTGCTCCAATTGGCAATAAAAGCAAAAAGTTTACTTTGAGCGCCGATATCTTGAAAACTATTTGTCCTATCGGGCTGATCATGATCTCATTCGATTCAGCGTGTCATTTTCTACTGGAAAAGCAATAATTCGCGTGGATTTCCGCCGTTTTCTGGCTTTTTCGGCCGTCTGAAGATGGCTCGGTGACTATATCGTACGGAAGTCTTAGGTGAGAAAATTGAAATTTTTATTTGGCTTATGAAAAATCTGAAAAAATCCACATAGACTAATTCGATGTCGTCATGAACGAATCTGTGGTGGAAATCGAGAAATTTCGAAAAAAAGAGACGTAGTAGCCTACCGGAGTGCTCCTATTGGCAATAAAAGCAGAAAGTTGACTTTGAGCGCCGATATCTTGAAAACTATCTGTCTTATCGGGCTGATCATGGTCTCATTCGATTCAGCGTGTCATTTTCTACTGGGAAAGCGATAATTCGCGTAGATTTCCGCCGTTTTCTGGCACTTTCGGCCGTCCGAAGATGACTCGGTGACTATATCGTACGGAAGTTTTAGGTGAGAAAATTGAAATTTTTATTTGGCTTATCAAAAATCTGAAAAAATTCACATAGACTAAATCGATGTCGTAATGAACGAATCTGTGGTGAGATTCAGGAAATTTTGGAGAATAGAGACGTAGTAGCCTACCGGAGTGCTTATATTGGCAAAAAAAGCAGAAAGTTGACTTTGAGCGCCGATATCTTGGAAACTATCTGTCCTATCGGGCTGATCATGGTCTCATTCGATTCAGCGTGTCGATTTCTACTGGAAAAGCAATAATTCGCGTGGATTTCCGCCGTTTTCTGGCACTTTTGGCCGTCCGAAGAAGACTCGGTGACTATATCGTACGGAAGTCTTAGGTGGGAAAATTGAAATTTTCATTTGGCTAATAGGAAATCTGAAGAAATTCACATAGACTTATTCGATGTCGTTATGATGGAAATCAGGGAATATTGAAAAATAGAGACGTAGTAGCCTACCGAAGTGCTCCAATTGGCAATAAAAGCAAAAAGTTTACTTTGAGCGCCGATATCTTGAAAACTATTTGTCCTATCGGGCTGATCATGATCTCATTCGATTCAGCGTGTCATTTTCTACTGGAAAAGCAATAATTCGCGTGAATTTCCGCCGTTTTCTGGCTTTTTCGGCCGTCTGAAGATGGCTCGGTGACTATATCGTACGAAGTCTTAGGTGAGAAAATTGAAATTTTTATTTGGCTTATGAAAAATCTGAAAAAATCCACATAGACTAATTCGATGTCGTCATGAACGAATCTGTGGTGGAAATCGAGAAATTTCGAAAAAAGAGACGTAGTAGCCTACCGGAGTGCTCCTATTGGCAATAAAAGCAGAAAGTTGACTTTGAGCGCCGATATCTTGAAAACTATCTGTCTTATCGGGCTGATCATGGTCTCATTCGATTCAGCGTGTCATTTTCTACTGGGAAAGCGATAATTCGCGTAGATTTCCGCCGTTTTCTGGCACTTTCGGCCGTCCGAAGATGACTCGGTGACTATATCGTACGGAAGTTTTAGGTGAGAAAATTGAAATTTTTATTTGGCTTATCAAAAATCTGAAAAAATTCACATAGACTAAATCGATGTCGTAATGAACGAATCTGTGGTGAGATTCAGGAAATTTTGGAGAATAGAGACGTAGTAGCCTACCGGAGTGCTTATATTGGCAAAAAAAGCAGAAAGTTGACTTTGAGCGCCGATATCTTGGAAACTATCTGTCCTATCGGGCTGATCATGGTCTCATTCGATTCAGCGTGTCGATTTCTACTGGAAAAGCAATAATTCGCGTGGATTTCCGCCGTTTTCTGGCACTTTTGGCCGTCCGAAGAAGACTCGGTGACTATATCGTACGGAAGTCTTAGGTGGGAAAATTGAAATTTTCATTTGGCTTATCAAAAATCTGAAAAATTCACATAGACTAATTCGATGTCGTAATGAACGAATTTGTGGTGAAAATCGGGGAATTTCGAAAAATAGAGACGTAGTAGCTTACCGGAGTGCTCCTATTGGCAATAAAAGCAGAAAGTTGACTTTGAGCGCCGATATCTTGAAAACTATCTGTCCTCTCGGGCTGATCATGGTCTCATTCGATTCAGCGTGTCATTTTCTACTAGAAAAGCGATAATTCGCGTGGATTTCCGCCGTTTTCTGGCACTTTCGGCCGTCCGAAGATGACTCGGTGACTATATCGTACGGAAGTCTTAGGTGGGAAAATTGAAATTTTTATTTGGCTTATTAAAAATCTGAAAAAATTCACATAGACTGATTCGATGTCGTAATGAACGAATCTGTGGTGGAAACCGAGGAATTTTGGAAAATAAAGACGTAGTAGCCTACCGGAGTGCTCCTATTGGCAATAAAAGCAGAAAGTTGACTTTGAGCGCCGATATCTTGAAAAATATCTGTCCTATCGGGCTGATCATGGTCTCATTCGATTCAGCGTATCATTTTCTCCTGGAAAAGCGATAACTCGCGTAGATTTCCGCCGTTTTCTGGCACTTTCGGCCGTCCGAAGAAGACTCGGTGACTATATCGTACGGAAGTCTAAGGTGGGAAAATTGAAATTTTTATTTGGCTCATTAAAAATCTGAAAAAATTCACATAGACTGATTCGATGTCGTAATGAAGGAATCTGTGATGGAAATCGGGAAATTTCGAGAAATAGAGACGTAGTAGCCTACAGGAGTGCTTATATTGGCAAAAAAAGCAGAAAGTTGACTTTGAGCGCCGATATCTTGGAAACTATCTGTCCTATCGGGCTGATCATGGTCTCATTCGATTCAGCGTGTCGATTTCTACTGGAAAAGCAATAATTCGCGTGGATTTCCGCCGTTTTCTGGCACTTTTGGCCGTCCGAAGAAGACTCGGTGACTATATCGTACGGAAGTCTTAGGAGGGAAATTGGAAATTTTCATTTGGCTTATAGGAAATCTGAAGAAATTCACATAGACTTATTCGATGTCGTTATGATGGAAATCAGGGAATTTGAAAAATAGAGACGTAGTAGCCTACCGGAGTGCTCCAATTGGCAATAAAAGCAAAAAGTTTACTTTGAGCGCCGATATCTTGAAAACTATTTGTCCTATCGGGCTGATCATGATCTCATTCGATTCAGCGTGTCATTTTCTACTGGAAAAGCAATAATTCGCGTGGATTTCCGCCGTTTTCTGGCTTTTTCGGCCGTCTGAAGATGGCTCGGTGACTATATCGTACGGAAGTCTTAGGTGAGAAAATTGAAATTTTTATTTGGCTTATAAAAAATCTGAAAAAATCCACATAGACTAATTCGATGTCGTCATGAACGAATCTGTGGTGGAAATCGAGAAATTTCGAAAAAAAGAGACGTAGTAGCCTACCGGAGTGCTCCTATTGGCAATAAAAGCAGAAAGTTGACTTTGAGCGCCGATATCTTGAAAACTATCTGTCTTATCGGGCTGATCATGGTCTCATTCGATTCAGCGTGTCATTTTCTACTGGGAAAGCGATAATTCGCGTAGATTTCCGCCGTTTTCTGGCACTTTCGGCCGTCCGAAGATGACTCGGTGACTATATCGTACGGAAGTTTTAGGTGAGAAAATTGAAATTTTCATTTGGCTTATCAAAAATCTGAAAAAATTCACATAGACTAAATCGATGTCGTAATGAACGAATCTGTGGTGAGATTCAGGAAATTTTGGAAAATAGAGACGTAGTAGCCTACCGGAGTGCTTATATTGGCAAAAAAAGCAGAAAGTTGACTTTGAGCGCCGATATCTTGGAAACTATCTGTCCTATCGGGCTGATCATGGTCTCATTCGATTCAGCGTGTCGATTTCTACTGGAAAAGCAATAATTCGCGTGGATTTCCGCCGTTTTCTGGCACTTTCGGCCGTCCGAAGATGACTCGGTGACTATATCGTACGGAAGTTTTAGGTGAGAAAATTGAAATTTTTATTTGGCTTATCAAAAATCTGAAAAAATTCACATAGACTAATTCGATGTTGTAATGAACGAATCTGTGGTGAAAATCGGGGAATTTTGAAAAATAGAGACGTAGTAGCCTACCGGAGTGCTCCTATTGGCAATAAAAGCATAAAGTTGACTTTGAGCGCCGATATCTTGAAAACTATCTGTCCAATCGGGCTGATCATGATCTCATTCGATTCAGCGTGTCATTTTCTACTGGAAAAGCAATAATTCGCGTGGATTTCCGCCGTTTTCTGGCTTTTTCGGCCGTCTGAAGATGGCTCGGTGACTATATCGTACGGAAGTCTTAGGTGAGAAAATTGAAATTTTTATTTGGCTTATAAAAAATCTGAAAAAATCCACATAGACTAATTCGATGTCGTCATGAACGAATCTGTGGTGGAAATCGAGAAATTTCGGAAAAAAGAGACGTAGTAGCCTACCGGAGTGCTCCTATTGGCAATAAAAGCAGAAAGTTGACTTTGAGCGCCGATATCTTGAAAACTATCTGTCTTATCGGGCTGATCATGGTCTCATTCGATTCAGCGTGTCATTTTCTACTGGAAAAGCGATAATTCGCGTGGATTTCCGCCGTTTTCTGGCACTTTCGGTCGTTCGAAGATGACTCGGTGACTATATCGTACGGAAGTCTTAGGTGGGAAAATTGAAACTTTTATTTGGCTTATTAAAAATCTAAAAAAATTCACATAGACTAATTCGATGTCGTTATGAACGAATCTGTGGTGGAAATCGAGGAATTTTGGAAAATAGAGACGTAGTAGCCTACCGGAGTGCTCCTATTGGCAATAAAAGCAGAAAGTTGAGTTTGAGCGCCGATATCTTGAATACTATCTGTCCTATCGGGCTGATCATGGTCTCATTCGATTCAGCGTATCATTTTCTCCTGGAAAAGCGATAATTCGCGTAGATTTCCGCCGTTTTCTGGCACTTTCGGCCGTCCAAAGAAGACTCGGTGACTATATCGTACGGAAGTCTAAGGTGGGAAAATTGAAATTTTCATTTGGCTCATTAAAAATCTGAAGAAATTCACATAGACTAATTCGATGTCGTAATGAACGAATCTGTGATGGAAATCGGGAAATTTCGAGAAATAGAGACGTAGTAGCCTACAGGAGTGCTTATATTGGCAAAAAAAGCAGAAAGTTGACTTTGAGCGCCGATATCTTGGAAACTATCTGTCCTATCGGGCTGATCATGGTCTCATTCGATTCAGCCTGTCGATTTCTACTGGAAAAGCAATAATTCGCGTGGATTTCCGCCGTTTTCTGGCACTTTTGGCCGTCCGAAGAAGACTCGGTGACTATATCGTACGGAAGTCTAAGGTGGGAAAATTGAAATTTTCATTTGGCTCATTAAAAATCTGAAGAAATTCACATAGACTAATCCGATGTCGTAATGAACGAATCTGTGGTGGAAAATAGAGACGTAGTAGCCTACCGGAGTGCTCCTATTGGCAATAAAAGCAGAAAGTTAAGTTTGAGCGCCGATATCTTGAAAACTATCTGTCCTATCGGGATGATCATGGTCTCATTCGATTCAGCGTGTCATTTTCTACTAGAAAAGCGATAATTCGCGTGGATTTCCGCCGTTTTCTGGCACTTTTGGCCGTCCGAAGAAGACTCGGTGACTATATCGTACGGAAGTCTTAGGAGGGAAATTGGAAATTTTCATTTGGCTAATAGGAAATCTGAAGAAATTCACATAGACTTATTCGATGTCGTTATGATGGAAATCAGGGAATTTTGAAAAATAGAGACGTAGTAGCCTACCGGAGTGCTCCAATTGGCAATAAAAGCAAAAAGTTTACTTTGAGCGCCGATATCTTGAAAACTATTTGTCCTATCGGGCTGATCATGATCTCATTCGATTCAGCGTGTCATTTTCTACTGGAAAAGCAATAATTCGCGTGGATTTCCGCCGTTTTCTGGCTTTTTCGGCCGTCTGAAGATGGCTCGGTGACTATATCGTACGGAAGTCTTAGGTGAGAAAATTGAAATTTTTATTTGGCTTATAAAAAATCTGAAAAAATCCACATAGACTAATTCGATGTCGTCATGAACGAATCTGTGGTGGAAATCGAGAAATTTCGAAAAAAAGAGACGTAGTAGCCTACCGGAGTGCTCCTATTGTCAATAAAAGCAGAAAGTTGACTTTGAGCGCCGATATCTTGAAAACTATCTGTCTTATCGGGCTGATCATGGTCTCATTCGATTCAGCGTGTCATTTTCTACTGGGAAAGCGATAATTCGCGTAGATTTCCGCCGTTTTCTGGCACTTTCGGCCGTCCGAAGATGACTCGGTGACTATATCGTACGGAAGTTTTAGGTGAGAAAATTGAAATTTTTATTTGGCTTATCAAAAATCTGAAAAAATTCACATAGACTAAATCGATGTCGTAATGAACGAATCTGTGGTGAGATTCAGGAAATTTTGGAAAATAGAGACGTAGTAGCCTACCGGAGTGCTTATATTGGCAAAAAAAGCAGAAAGTTGACTTTGAGCGCCGATATCTTGGAAACTATCTGTCCTATCGGGCTGATCATGGTCTCATTCGATTCAGCGTGTCGATTTCTACTGGAAAAGCAATAATTCGCGTGGATTTCCGCCGTTTTCTGGCACTTTTGGCCGTCCGAAGAAGACTCGGTGACTATATCGTACGGAAGTCTTAGGTGGGAAAATTGAAATTTTCATTTGGCTTATCAAAAATCTGAAAAAATTCACATAGACTAATTCGATGTCGTAATGAACGAATTTGTGGTGAAAATCGGGGAATTTCGAAAAATAGAGACGTAGTAGCTTACCGGAGTGCTCCTATTGGCAATAAAAGCAGAAAGTTGACTTTGAGCGCCGATATCTTGAAAACTATCTGTCCTATCGGGCTGATCATGGTCTCATTCGATTCAGCGTGTCATTTTCTACTAGAAAAGCGATAATTCGCGTGGATTTCCGCCGTTTTCTGGCACTTTCGGCCGTCCGAAGATGACTCGGTGACTATATCGTACGGAAGTCTTAGGTGGGAAAATTGAAATTTTTATTTGGCTTATTAAAAATCTGAAAAAATTCACATAGACTAATTCGATGTCGTAATGAACGAATCTGTGGTGGAAACCGAGGAATTTTGGAAAATAAAGATGTAGTAGCCTACCGGAGTGCTCCTATTGGCAATAAAAGCAGAAAGTTGACTTTGAGCGCCGATATCTTGAAAAATATCTGTCCTATCGGGCTGATCATGGTCTCATTCGATTCAGCGTATCATTTTCTCCTGGAAAAGCGATAACTCGCGTAGATTTCCGCCGTTTTCTGGCACTTTCGGCCGTCCGAAGAAGACTCGGTGACTATATCGTACGGAAGTCTAAGGTGGGAAAATTGAAATTTTTATTTGGCTCATTAAAAATCTGAAAAAATTCACATAGACTAATTCGATGTCGTAATGAAGGAATCTGTGATGGAAATCGGGAAATTTCGAGAAATAGAGACGTAGTAGCCTACAGGAGTGCTTATATTGGCAAAAAAAGCAGAAAGTTGACTTTGAGCGCCGATATCTTGGAAACTATCTGTCCTATCGGGCTGATCATGGTCTCATTCGATTCAGCGTGTCGATTTCTACTGGAAAAGCAATAATTCGCGTGGATTTCCGCCGTTTTCTGGCACTTTTGGCCGTCCGAAGAAGACTCGGTGACTATATCGTACGGAAGTCTTAGGAGGGAAATTGGAAATTTTCATTTGGCTTATAGGAAATCTGAAGAAATTCACATAGACTTATTCGATGTCGATATGATGGAAATCAGGGAATTTTGAAAAATAGAGACGTAGTAGCCTACCGGAGTGCTCCAATTGGCAATAAAAGCAAAAAGTTGACTTTGAGCGCCGATATCTTGAAAACTATTTGTCCTATCGGGCTGATCATGATCTCATTCGATTCAGCGTGTCATTTTCTACTGGAAAAGAAATAATTCGCGTGGATTTCCGCCGTTTTCTGGCTTTTTCGGCCGTCTGAAGATGGCTCGGTGACTATATCGTACGGAAGTCTTAGGTGAGAAAATTGAAATTTTTATTTGGCTTATAAAAAATCTGAAAAAATCCACATAGACTAATTCGATGTCGTCATGAACGAATCTGTGGTGGAAATCGAGAAATTTCGGAAAAAAGAGACGTAGTAGCCTACCGGAGTGCTCCTATTGGCAATAAAAGCAGAAAGTTGACTTTGAGCGCCGATATCTTGAAAACTATCTGTCTTATCGGGCTGATCATGGTCTCATTCGATTCAGCGTGTCATTTTCTACTGGGAAAGCGATAATTCGCGTAGATTTCCGCCGTTTTCTGGCACTTTCGGCCGTCCGAAGATGACTCGGTGACTATATCGTACGGAAGTTTTAGGTGAGAAAATTGAAATTTTTATTTGGCTTATCAAAAATCTGAAAAAATTCACATAGACTAATTCGATGTTGTAATGAACGAATCTGTGGTGAAAATCGGGGAATTTTGAAAAATAGAGACGTAGTAGCCTACCGGAGTGCTCCTATTGGCAATAAAAGCATAAAGTTGACTTTGAGCGCCGATATCTTGAAAACTATCTGTCCAATCGGGCTGATCATGATCTCATTCGATTCAGCGTGTCATTTTCTACTGGAAAAGCAATAATTCGCGTGGATTTCCGCCGTTTTCTGGCTTTTTCGGCCGTCTGAAGATGGCTCGGTGACTATATCGTACGGAAGTCTTAGGTGAGAAAATTGAAATTTTTATTTGGCTTATAAAAAATCTGAAAAAATCCACATAGACTAATTCGATGTCGTCATGAACGAATCTGTGGTGGAAATCGAGAAATTTCGGAAAAAAGAGACGTAGTAGCCTACCGGAGTGCTCCTATTGGCAATAAAAGCAGAAAGTTGACTTTGAGCGCCGATATCTTGAAAACTATCTGTCTTATCGGGCTGATCATGGTCTCATTCGATTCAGCGTGTCATTTTCTACTGGAAAAGCGATAATTCGCGTGGATTTCCGCCGTTTTCTGGCACTTTCGGTCGTCCGAAGATGACTCGGTGACTATATCGTACGGAAGTCTTAGGTGGGAAAATTGAAATTTTTATTTGGCCTATTGAAAATCTGAAAAAATTCACATAGACTAATTCGATGTCGTAATGAACGAATCTGTGGTGGAAATCGAGGAATTTTGGTAAATAGAGACGTAGTAGCCTACCGGAGTGCTCCTATTGGCAATAAACGCAGAAAGTTGAGTTTGAGCGCCGATATCTTGAAAACTATCTGTCCTATCGGGCTGATCATGGTCTCATTCGATTCAGCGTTTCATTTTCTACTGGGAAAGCGATAATTCGCGTAGATTTCCGCCGTTTTCTGGCACTTTCGGCCGTCCGAAGATGACTCGGTGACTATATCGTACGGAAGTCTTAGGTGGGAAAATTGAAATTTTTATTTGGCTTATCAAAAATCTGAAAAAAATCACATAGACTGATTCGATGTCGTAATGAACGAATCTGTGGTGAAAATCGGGGAATTTTGAAAAGTAGAGACGTACTAGCCTACCGGAGTGCTCCTATTGGCGATATAAGCGGAAAGCTGACTTTGAGCGCCGATATATCGAAAACTATCCGTCCTATCGGGCTGGTCATGGTCTCATTCGATTCAGAGTGTCATTTTCTACTGGAAAAGCGATAAATCGCGTGGATTTTGGCCGTTTTCTGGCACATTCGGCCGTCCGAAGATGACTCGGTGACTATATCGTACGTAAGTCTTAGGTGGGAAAATTGAAATTTTTATTTGGCTTATTAAAAATCTGAAAAAATTCACATAGACTAATTCGATAACGTAATGAACGAATCTGTGGTGGAAACCGAGGAATTTTGGAAAATAGAGACGTAGTAGCCTACCGGAGTGCTCCTATTGGCAATAAAAGCAGAAAGTTGAGTTTGAGCGCCGATATCTTGAAAACTATCTGTCCTATCGGGCTGATCATGGTCTCATTCGATTCAGCGTGTCGATTTTTACTGGAAAAGCAATAATTCGCGTGGATTTTCGCCGTTTTCTGGCACTTTCGGCCGTCCGAAGATGACTCGGTGACTATATCGTACGGAAGTCTTAGGTGGGAAAATTGAAACTTTCATTTGGCTTATCAAAAATCTGAAAAAATTCACATAGACTAATTCGATGTCGTAATGAACGAATTTGTGGTGAAAATCGGGGAATTTCGAAAAATAGAGACGTAGTAGCTTACCGGAGTGCTCCTATTGGCAATAAAAGCAGAAAGTTGACTTTGAGCGCCGATATCTTGAAAACTATCTGTCCTATCGGGCTGATCATGGTCTCATTCGATTCAGCGTGTCATTTTCTACTAGAAAAGCGATAATTCGCGTGGATTTCCGCCGTTTTCTGGCACTTTCGGCCGTCCGAAGATGACTCGGTGACTATATCGTACGGAAGTCTTAGGTGGGAAAATTGAAATTTTTATTTGGCTTATTAAAAATCTGAAAAAATTCACATAGACTAATTCGATGTCGTAATGAACGAATCTGTGGTGGAAACCGAGGAATTTTGGAAAATAAAGACGTAGTAGCCTACCGGAGTGCTCCTATTGGCAATAAAAGCAGAAAGTTGACTTTGAGCGCCGATATCTTGAAAAATATCTGTCCTATCGGGCTGATCATGGTCTCATTCGATTCAGCGTATCATTTTCTCCTGGGAAAGCGATAACTCGCGTAGATTTCCGCCGATTTCTGGCACTTTCGGCCGTCCGAAGAAGACTCGGTGACTATATCGTACGGAAGTCTAAGGTGGGAAAATTGAAATTTTTATTTGGCTCATTAAAAATCTGAAAAAATTCACATAGACTAATTCGATGTCGTAATGAAGGAATCTGTGATGGAAATCGGGAAATTTCGAGAAATAGAGACGTAGTAGCCTACAGGAGTGCTTATATTGGCAAAAAAAGCAGAAAGTTGACTTTGAGCGCCGATATCTTGGAAACTATCTGTCCTATCGGGCTGATCATGGTCTCATTCGATTCAGCGTGTCGATTTCTACTGGAAAAGCAATAATTCGCGTGGATTTCCGCCGTTTTCTGGCACTTTTGGCCGTCCGAAGAAGACTCGGTGACTATATCGTACGGAAGTCTTAAGACGGAAATTGGAAATTTTCATTTGGCTTATAGGAAATCTGAAGAAATTCACATAGACTTATTCGATGTCGTTATGATGGAAATCAGGGAATTTTGAAAAATAGAGACGTAGTAGCCTACCGGAGTGCTCCAATTGGCAATAAAAGCAAAAAGTTGACTTTGAGCGCCGATATCTTGAAAACTATTTGTCCTATCGGGCTGATCATGGTCTAATTCGATTCAGCGTGTCATTTTCTACTGGAAAAGCGATAATTCGCGTGGATTTCCGCCGTTTTCTGGCACTTTCGGTCGTCCGAAGATGACTCGGTGACTATATCGTACGGAAGTCTTAAGACGGAAATTGGAAATTTTCATTTGGCTTATAGGAAATCTGAAGAAATTCACATAGACTTATTCGATGTCGTTATGATGGAAATCAGGGAATTTTGAAAAATAGAGACGTAGTAGCCTACCGGAGTGCTCCAATTGGCAATAAAAGCAAAAAGTTGACTTTGAGCGCCGATATCTTGAAAACTATTTGTCCTATCGGGCTGATCATGATCTCATTCGATTCAGCGTGTCATTTTCTACTGGAAAAGCAATAATTCGCGTGGATTTCCGCCGTTTTCTGGCTTTTTCGGCCGTCTGAAGATGGCTCGGTGACTATATCGTACGGAAGTCTTAGGTGAGAAAATTGAAATTTTTATTTGGCTTATTAAAAATCTGAAAAAATTCACATAGACTAATTCGATGTCGTCATAAACGAATCTGTGGTGGAAATCGAGAAATTTCGAAAAATAGAGACGTAGTAGCCTACCGGAGTGCTCCTATTGGCAATAAAAGCAGAAAGTTGACTTTGAGCGCCGATATCTTGAAAACTATCTGTCCTATCGGGCTGATCATGGTCTCATTCGATTCAGCGTGTCATTTTCTACTGGGAAAGCGATAATTCGCGTAGATTTCCGCCGTTTTCTGGCACTTTCGGCCGTCCGAAGATGACTCGGTGACTATATCGTACGGAAGTCTTAGGTGAGAAAATTGAAATTTTTATTTGGCTTATCAAAAATCTGAAAAAATTCACATAGACTAATTCGATGTCGTAATGAACGAATCTGTGGTGAAAATCGGGGAATTTTGAAAAATAGAGACGTAGTAGCCTACCGGAGTGCTCCTATTGACAATAAAAGCATAAAGTTGACTTTGAGCGCCGATATCTTGAAAACTATCTGTCCTATCGGGCTGATCATGGTCTCATTCGATTCAGCGTGTCATTTTCTACTGGGAAAGCGATAATTCGCGTAGATTTCCGCCGTTTTCTGGCACTTTCGGCCGTCCGAAGATGACTCGGTGACTATATCGTACGGAAGTCTTAGGTGGGAAAATTGAAATTTTTATTTGGCCTATTAAAAATCTGAAAAAATTCACATAGACTAATTCGATGTCGTAATGAACGAATCTGTGGTGGAAATCGAGGAATTTTGGTAAATAGAGACGTAGTAGCCTACCGGAGTGCTCCTATTGGCAATAAACGCAGAAAGTTGAGTTTGAGCGCCGATATCTTGAAAACTATCTGTCCTATCGGGCTGATCATGGTCTCATTCGATTCAGCGTTTCATTTTCTACTGGGAAAGCGATAATTCGCGTAGATTTCCGCCGTTTTCTGGCACTTTCGGCCGTCCGAAGATGACTCGGTGACTATATCGTACGGAAGTCTTAGGTGGGAAAATTGAAATTTTTATTTGGCTTATCAAAAATCTGAAAAAAAATCACATACACTGATTCGATGTCGTAATGAACGAATCTGTGGTGGAAATCGGGGAATTTTGAAAAGTAGAGACGTACTAGCCTACCGGAGTGCTCCTATTGGCGATATAAGCGGAAAGCTGACTTTGAGCGCCGATATATCGAAAAGTATCCGTCCTATCGGGCTGGTCATGGTCTCATTCGATTCAGAGTGTCATTTTCTACTGGAAAAGCGATAAATCGCGTGGATTTTGGCCGTTTTCTGGCACATTCGGCCGTCCGAAGATGACTCGGTGACTATATCGTACGGAAGTCTTAGGTGGGAAAATTGAAATTTTTATTTGGCTTATCAACAATCTGAAAAAAATCATATAGACTAATTCGATGTCGTAATGAACGAATCTGTGGTGGAAATCGAGGAATTTTGGAAAATAGAGACGTAGTAGCCTACCGGAGTGCTCCTATTGGCAATAAAAGCAGAAAGTTAAGTTTGAGCGCCGATATCTTGAAAACAATCTGTCCTATCGGGCTGATCATGGTCTCATTCGATTCAGCGTGTCATTTTCTACTGGGAAAGCGATAATTCGCGTAGATTTCCGCCGTTTTCTGGCACTTTCGGCCGTCCGAAGATAACTCGGTGACTATATCGTACGGAAGTCTTAGGTGAGAAAATTAAAATTTTTATTTGGCTTATCAAAAATCTGAAAAAATTCACATAGACTAATTCGATGTCGTAATGAACGAATCTGTGGTGAAAATCGGGGAATTTTGAAAAATAGAGACGTGGTAGCCTACCGGAGTGCTCCTATTGGCAATAAAAGCAGAAAGTTGACTTTGAGCGCCGATATCTTGAAAACTATCTGTCCTATCGGGCTGATCATGGTCTCATTCGATTCAGCGTGTCATTTTCTACTAGAAAAGCGATAATTCGCGTGGATTTCCGCCGTTTTCTGGCACTTCCGGCCGTCCGAAGATGACTCAGTGACTATATCGTACGGAAGTCTTAGGTGGGAAAATTGAAATTTTTATTTGGCTTATTAAAAATCTGAAAAAATTCACATAGACTAATTCGATGTCGTAATGAACGAATCTGTGGTGGAAACCGAGGAATTTTGGAAAATAAAGACGTAGTAGCCTACCGGAGTGCTCCTATTGGCAATAAAAGCAGAAAGTTGAGTTTGAGCGCCGATATCTTGAAAACTATCTGTCCTATCGGGCTGATCATGGTCTCATTCGATTCAGCGTATCATTTTCTCCTGAGAAAGCGATAACTCGCGTAGATTTTCGCCGTTTTCTGGCACGTTCGGCCGTCCGAAGAAGACTCGGTGACTATATCGTACGGAAGTCTAAGGTGGGAAAATTGAAATTTTTATTTGGCTCATTAAAAATCTGAAAAAATTCACATAGACTAATTCGATGTCGTTATGAACGAATCTGTGATGGAAATCGGGAAATTTCGAGAAATAGAGACGTAGTAGCCTACAGGAGTGCTTATATTGGCAATAAAAGCAGAAAGTTGACTTTGAGCGCCGATATCTTGAAAACTATTTGTCCTATCGAGCTGATCATGGTCTCATTCGATTCAGCGTGCCATTTTCTACTGGGAAAGCGAAAATTCGCGTGGATTTCCGCCGTTTTCTAGCACTTTCCGCCGTCCGAAGATGACTCGGTGACTATATCGTACGGAAGTCTTAGGTGGGAAAATTGAAATTTTTATTTGGCTTATTAAAAATCTGAAAAAATTCACATAGACTAATTCGATGTCGTAATGAACGAATCTGTGGTGGAAATCGGGGAATTTTGAAAAATAGAGACGTAGTAGCCTACCGGAGTGCTCCTATTGGCAATAAAAGCAGAAAGTTGACTTTGAGCGCCGATATCTTGGAAACTATCTGTCCTATCGGGCTGATCATGGTCTCATTCGATTCAGCGTGTCGATTTCTACTGGAAAAGCAATAATTCGCGTGGATTTCCGCCGTTTTCTGGCACTTTTGGCCGTCCGAAGAAGACTCGGTGACTATATCGTACGGAAGTCTTAGGTGGGAAAATTGAAATTTTTATTTGGCTTATTAAAAATCGGAAAAAAATCACATAGACTAATTCGATGTCGTAATGAACGAATCTGTGGTGGAAATCGAGGAATTTTGGAAAATAGAGACGTAGTAGCCTACCGGAGTGCTCCTATTGGCAATGAAAGCAGAAAGTTGAGTTTGAGCGCCGATATCTTGAAAACTATCTGTCCTATCGGGCTGATCATGGTCTCATTCGATTCAGCGTGTCATTTTCTACTGGGAAAGCGATAATTCGCGTAGATTTCCGCCGTTTTCTGGCACTTTCGGCCGTCCGAAGATGACTCGGTGACTATATCGTACGGAAGTCTTAGGTGGGAAAATTGAAATATTCATTTGGCTTATCAAAAATCTGAAAAAATTCACATAGACTAATTCGATGTCGTAATGAACGAATTTGTGGTGAAAATCGGGGAATTTCGAAAAATAGAGACGTAGTAGCTTACCGGAGTGCTCCTATTGGCAATAAAAGCAGAAAGTTGACTTTGAGCGCCGATATCTTGAAAACTATCTGTCCTATCGGGCTGATCATGGTCTCATTCGATTCAGCGTGTCATTTTCTACTAGAAAAGCGATAATTCGCGTGAATTTCCGCCGTTTTCTGGCACTTTCGGCCGTCCGAAGATGACTCGGTGACTATATCGTACGGAAGTCTTAGGTGGGAAAATTGAAATTTTTATTTGGCTTATTAAAAATCTGAAAAAATTCACATAGACTAATTCGATGTCGTAATGAACGAATCTGTGGTGGAAACCGAGGAATTTTGGAAAATAAAGACGTAGTAGCCTACCGGAGTGCTCCTATTGGCAATAAAAGCAGAAAGTTGACTTTGAGCGCCGATATCTTGAAAAATATCTGTCCTATCGGGCTGATCATGGTCTCATTCGATTCAGCGTATCATTTTTTCCTGGGAAAGCGATAACTCGCGTAGATTTCCGCCGTTTTCTGGCACTTTCGGCCGTCCGAAGAAGACTCGGTGACTATATCGTACGGAAGTCTAAGGTGGGAAAATTGAAATTTTAATTTGGCTCATTGAAAATCTGAAAAAATTCACATAGACTAATTCGATGTCGTAATGAAGGAATCTGTGATGGAAATCGGGAAATTTCGAGAAATAGAGACGTAGTAGCCTACAGGAGTGCTTATATTGGCAAAAAAAGCAGAAAGTTGACTTTGAGCGCCGATATCTTGGAAACTATCTGTCCTATCGGGCTGATCATGGTCTCATTCGATTCAGCGTGTCGATTTCTACTGGAAAAGCAATAATTCGCGTGGATTTCCGCCGTTTTCTGGCACTTTTGGCCGTCCGAAGAAGACTCGGTGACTATATCGTACGGAAGTCTTAGGACGGAAATTGGAAATTTTCATTTGGCTTATAGGAAATCTGAAGAAATTCACATAGACTTATTCGATGTCGTTATGATGGAAATCAGGGAATTTTGAAAAATAGAGACGTAGTAGCCTACCGGAGTGCTCCAATTGGCAATAAAAGCAAAAAGTTGACTTTGAGCGCCGATATCTTGAAAACTATTTGTCCTATCGGGCTGATCATGATCTCATTCGATTCAGCGTGTCATTTTCTACTGGAAAAGCAATAATTCGCGTGGATTTCCGCCGTTTTCTGGCTTTTTCGGCCGTCTGAAGATGGCTCGGTGACTATATCGTACGGAAGTCTTAGGTGAGAAAATTGAAATTTTTATTTGGCTTATTAAAAATCTGAAAAAATTCACATAGACTAATTCGATGTCGTCATGAACGAATCTGTGGTGGAAATCGAGAAATTTCGAAAAAAAGAGACGTAGTAGCCTACCGGAGTGCTCCTATTGGCAATAAAAGCAGAAAGTTGACTTTGAGCGCCGATGTCTTGAAAACTATCTGTCCTATCGGGCTGATCATGGTCTCATTCGATTCAGCGTGTCATTTTCTACTGGGAAAGCGATAATTCGCGTAGATTTCCGCCGTTTTCTGGCACTTTCGGCCGTCCGAAGATGACTCGGTGACTATATCGTACGGAAGTCTTAGGTGAGAAAATTGAAATTTTTATTTGGCTTATCAAAAATCTGAAAAAATTCACATAGACTAATTCGATGTCGTAATGAACGAATCTGTGGTGGAAATCGGGGAATTTTGAAAAGTAGAGACGTACTAGCCTACCGGAGTGCTCCTATTGGCGATATAAGCGGAAAGCTGACTTTGAGCGCTGATATATCGAAAAGTATCCGTCCTATCGGGCTGGTCATGGTCTCATTCGATTCAGAGTGTCATTTTCTACTGGAAAAGCGATAAATCGCGTGGATTTTGGCCGTTTTCTGGCACATTCGGCCGTCCGAAGATGACTCGGTGACTATATCGTACGGAAGTCTTAGGTGGGAAAATTGAAATTTTTATTTGGCTTATCAACAATCTGAAAAAAAATCACATAGACTAATTCGATGTCGTAATGAACGAATCTGTGGTGGAAATCGAGGAATTTTGGAAAATAGAGACGTAGTAGCCTACCGGAGTGCTCCTATTGGCAATAAAAGCAGAAAGTTAAGTTTGAGCGCCGATATCTTGAAAACAATCTGTCCTATCGGGCTGATCATGGTCTCATTCGATTCAGCGTGTCATTTTCTACTGGGAAAGCGATAATTCGCGTAGATTTCCGCCGTTTTCTGGCACTTTCGGCCGTCCGAAGATAACTCGGTGACTATATCGTACGGAAGTCTTAGGTGAGAAAATTAAAATTTTTATTTGGCTTATCAAAAATCTGAAAAAATTCACATAGACTAATTCGATGTCGTAATAAACGAATCTGTGGTGAAAATCGGGGAATTTTGAAAAATAGAGACGTGGTAGCCTACCGGAGTGCTCCTATTGGCAATAACAGCATAAAGTTGACTTTGAGCGCCGATATCTTGAAAACTATCCGTCCTATCGGGCTGATCATGGTCTCATTCGATTCAGCGTGTCATTTTCTACTGGAAAAGCGATAATTCGCGTGGATTTCCGCCGTTTTCTGGCACTTTCGGTCGTCCGAAGATGACTCGGTGACTATATCGTACGGAAGTCTTAGGTGGGAAAATTGAAATTTTTATTTGGCCTATTAAAAATCTGAAAAAATTCTCATAGACTAATTCGATGTCGTAATGAACGAATCTGTGGTGGAAATCGAGGAATTTTGGTAAATAGAGACGTAGTAGCCTACCGGAGTGCTCCTATTGGCAATAAACGCAGAAAGTTGAGTTTGAGCGCCGATATCTTGAAAACTATCTGTCCTATCGGGCTGATCATGGTCTCATTCGATTCAGCGTTTCATTTTCTACTGGGAAAGCGATAATTCGCGTAGATTTCCGCCGTTTTCTGGCACTTTCGGCCGTCCGAAGATGACTCGGTGACTATATCGTACGGAAGTCTTAGGTGGGAAAATTGAAATTTTTATTTGGCTTATCAAAAATCTGAAAAAAATCACATAGACTAATTCGATGTCGTAATGAACGAATCTGTGGTGGAAATCGGGGAATTTTGAAAAGTAGAGACGTACTAGCCTACCGGAGTGCTCCTATTGGCGATATAAGCGGAAAGCTGACTTTGAGCGCCGATATATCGAAAAGTATCCGTCCTATCGGGCTGGTCATGGTCTCATTCGATTCAGAGTGTCATTTTCTACTGGAAAAGCGATAAATCGCGTGGATTTTGGCCGTTTTCTGGCACATTCGGCCGTCCGAAGATGACTCGGTGACTATATCGTACGGAAGTCTTAGGTGGGAAAATTGAAATTTTTATTTGGCTTATCAACAATCTGAAAAAAAATCACATAGACTAATTCGATGTCGTAATGAACGAATCTGTGGTGGAAATCGAGGAATTTTGGAAAATAGAGACGTAGTAGCCTACCGGAGTGCTCCTATTGGCAATAAAAGCAGAAAGTTAAGTTTGAGCGCCGATATCTTGAAAACAATCTGTCCTATCGGGCTGATCATGGTCTCATTCGATTCAGCGTGTCATTTTCTACTGGGAAAGCGATAATTCGCGTAGATTTCCGCCGTTTTCTGGCACTTTCGGCCGTCCGAAGATAACTCGGTGACTATATCGTACGGAAGTCTTAGGTGAGAAAATTAAAATTTTTATTTGGCTTATCAAAAATCTGAAAAAATTCACATAGACTAATTCGATGTCGTAATGAACGAATCTGTGGTGAAAATCGGGGAATTTTGAAAAATAGAGACGTAGTAGCCTACCGGAGTGCTCCTATTGGCAATAAAAGCAGAAAGTTGACTTTGAGCGCCGATATCTTGAAAACTATCTGTCCTATCGGGCTGATCATGGTCTCATTCGATTCAGCGTGTCATTTTCTACTAGAAAAGCGATAATTCGCGTGGATTTCCGCCGTTTTCTGGCACTTTCGGCCGTCCGAAGATGACTCGGTGACTATATCGTACGGAAGTCTTAGGTGGGAAAATTGAAATTTTTATTTGGCTTATTAAAAATCTGAAAAAATTCACATAGACTAATTCGATGTCGTAATGAACGAATCTGTGGTGGAAACCGAGGAATTTTGGAAAATAAAGACGTAGTAGCCTACCGGAGTGCTCCTATTGGCAATAAAAGCAGAAAGTTGAGTTTGAGCGCCGATATCTTGAAAACTATCTGTCCTATCGGGCTGATCATGGTCTCATTCGATTCAGCGTATCATTTTCTCCTGAGAAAGCGATAACTCGCGTAGATTTCCGCCGTTTTCTGGCACGTTCGGCCGTCCGAAGAAGACTTGGTGACTATATCGTACGGAAGTCTAAGGTGGGAAAATTGAAATTTTTATTTGGCTCATTAAAAATCTGAAAAAATTCACATAGACTAATTCGATGTCGTTATGAACGAATCTGTGATGGAAATCGGGAAATTTCGAGAAATAGAGACGTAGTAGCCTACAGGAGTGCTTATATTGGCAATAAAAGCAGAAAGTTGACTTTGAGCGCCGATATCTTGAAAACTATTTGTCCTATCGAGCTGATCATGGTCTCATTCGATTCAGCGTGCCATTTTCTACTGGGAAAGCGATAATTCGCGTGGATTTCCGCCGTTTTCTAGCACTTTCCGCCGTCCGAAGATGACTCGGTGACTATATCGTACGGAAGTCTTAGGTGGGAAAATTGAAATTTTTATTTGGCTTATTGAAAATCTGAAAAAATTCACATAGACTAATTCGATGTCGTAATGAACGAATCTGTGGTGGAAATCGGGGAATTTTGAAAAATAGAGACGTAGTAGCCTACCGGAGTGCTCCTATTGGCAATAAAAGCAGAAAGTTGACTTTGAGCGCCGATATCTTGGAAACTATCTGTCCTTTCGGGCTGATCATGGTCTCATTCGATTCAGCGTGTCGATTTCTACTGGAAAAGCAATAATTCGCGTGGATTTCCGCCGTTTTCTGGCACTTTTGGCCGTCCGAAGAAGACTCGGTGACTATATCGTACGGAAGTCTTAGGTGGGAAAATTGAAATTTTTATTTGGCTTATTAAAAATCGGAAAAAAATCACATAGACTAATTCGATGTCGTAATGAACGAATCTGTGGTGGAAATCGAGGAATTTTGGAAAATAGAGACGTAGTAGCCTACCGGAGTGCTCCTATTGGCAATGAAAGCAGAAAGTTGAGTTTGAGCGCCGATATCTTGAAAACTATCTGTCCTATCGGGCTGATCATGGTCTCATTCGATTCAGCGTGTCATTTTCTACTGGGAAAGCGATAATTCGCGTAGATTTCCGCCGTTTTCTGGCACTTTCGGCCGTCCGAAGATAGCTCGGTGACTATATCGTACGGAAGTCTTAGGTGAGAAAATTAAAATTTTTATTTGGCTTATCAAAAATCTGAAAAAACTCACATAGACTAATTCGATGTCGTAATGAACGAATCTGTGGTGAAAATCGGGGAATTTTGAAAAATAGAGACGTGGCAGCCTACCGGAGTGCTCCTATTGGCAATGAAAGCAGAAAGTTGACTTTGAGCGCCGATATCTTGAAAACTATGTGTCCTATCGGGCTGATCATGGTCTCATTCGATTCAGCGTGTCATTTTCTACTAGAAAAGCGATAATTCGCGTGGATTTCCGCCGTTTTCTGGCACTTTCGGCCGTCCGAAGATGACTCGGTGACTATATCGTATGGAAGTCTTAGGTGGGAAAATTGAAATTTTTATTTGGCCTATCAAAAATCTGAAAAAATTCACATAGACTAATTCGATGTCGTAATGAACGAATCTGTGGTGGAAATCGAGGAATTTTGGAAAATAGAGACGTAGTAGCCTACCGGAGTGCTCCTATTGGCAATAAAAGCAGAAAGTTGAGTTTGAGCGCCGATATCTTGAAACCTATCTGTCCTATCGGGCTGATCATGGTCTCATTCGATTCAGCGTTTCATTTTCTACTGGGAAAGCGATAATTCGCGCAGATTTCCGCCGTTTTCTGGCACTTTCGGCCGTCCGAAGATGACTCGGTGACTATATCGTACGGAAGTCTTAGGTGGGAAAATTGAAATTTTTATTTGACTTATCAAAAATCTGAAAAAATTCACATAGACTAATTCGATAACGTAATGAACGAATCTGTGGTGGAAATCGAGGAATTTTGGAAAATAGAGACGTAGTAGCCTACCGGAGTGCTCCTATTGGCAATGAAAGCAGAAAGTTAAGTTTGAGCGCCGATATCTTGAAAACTATCTGTCCTATCGAGCTGATCATGGTCTCATTCGATTCAGCGTGTCATTTTCTACTGGGAAAGCGATAATTCGCGTAGATTTCCACCGTTTTCTGGCACTTTCGGCCGTCCGAAGATGACTCGGTGACTATATCGTACGGAAGTCTTAGGTGAGAAAATTAAAATTTTTATTTGGCTTATCAAAAATCTGAAAAAATTCACATAGACTAATTCGATGTCGTAATGAACGAATCTGTGGTGAAAATCGGGGAATTTTGAAAAATAGAGACGTGGTAGCCTACCGGAGTGCTCCTATTGGCAATAAAAGCAGAAAGTTGACTTTGAGCGCCGATATCTTGAAAACTATGTGTCCTATCGGGCTGATCATGGTCTCATTCGATTCAGCGTGTCATTTTCTACTAGAAAAGCGATAATTCGCGTGGATTTCCGCCGTTTTCTGGCACTTTCGGCCGTCCGAAGATGACTCGGTGACTATATCGTACGGAAGTCTTAGGTGGGAAAATTGAAATTTTCATTTGGCCTATTAAAAATCTGAAAAAATTCACATAGACTAATTCGATGTCGTAATGAACGAATCTGTGGTGGAATTCGAGGAATTTTGGAAAATAGAGACGTAGTAGCCTACCGGAGTGCTCCTATTGGCAATAAAAGCAGAAAGTTGAGTTTGAGCGCCGATATCTTGAAACCTATCTGTCCTATCGGGCTGATCATGGTCTCATTCGATTCAGCGTTTCATTTTCTACTGGGAAAGCGATAATTCGCGCAGATTTCCGCCGTTTTCTGGCACTTTCGGCCGTCCGAAGATGACTCGGTGACTATATCGTACGGAAGTCTTAGGTGGGAAAATTGAAATTTTTATTTGGCTTATCAAAAATCTGAAAAAATTCACATAGACTAATTCGATAACGTAATGAACGAATCTGTGGTGGAAATCGGGGAATTTTGAAAAGTAGAGACGTACTAGCCTACCGGAGTGCTCCTATTGGCAATATAAGCGGAAAGCTGACTTTAAGCGCCGATATATCGAAAACTATCCGTCCTATCGGGCTGGTCATGGTCTCATTCGATTCAGAGTGTCATTTTCTACTGGAAAAGCGATAAATCGCGTGGATTTTGGCCGTTTTCTGGACATTCGGCCGTCCGAAGATGACTCGGTGACTATATCGTACGGAAGTCTTAGGTGGGAAAATTGAAATTTTTATTTGGCTTATTAAAAATCTGAAAAAATTCACATACACTGATTCGATGTCGTAATGAACGAATCTCTGGTGGAAATCATGGAATTTTGAAAAAGAGAGACGTAGTAGCCTACCGGACTGCCCCTATTAGCAATAAAAGCGGAAAGCTGACTCTGAGCGTCGATATCTCGAAAACTATCTGTCCTATCGAGCTGATCATGGTCTCATTCGATTCAGCTTGACATTTTCTACTGGAAAAACGATAAATCGCGTGAATTTTGGTCGTTTTCTGGCACTTTCGGCCGTCCGAAGATGACTTGGTGACTATATCGTACGGAAGTCTTAGGTGGGAAAATGGAAATTTTTATTTGGCTTATTAAAAATCTGAAAAAAATTCACATAGACTTATTCAATGTCGTTATGAACGAATCTGTGGTGGCAAACGGGGAATTCTGAAAAATAGAGACGTAGTAGCCTACCGGAGTGCTCCTATTGGCAATAAAAGCGGAAAGCTGACTTTGAACGTCGATATTTCGAAAACTATCTGTCCTATCAGGTTGATCATGGTCTCATTCGATTCAGCGTGTCATTTTCTACTGGAAAAGCGATAATTAGCGTGGAATTCTTTTGTTTCTGGCACTCTCGGCCGTCCGAAGATGGCTCGGCGATTATATCGCTCCTATTTCCAGACTCCCCTCTGCGAGACGACGTCTTCTCGCCGTCGACGGACCCCCGTCTGGAGATCCCGAGCCAGGAGCGCCTGCTGCCCATCGGCCGGCACTCCAAGGACGCGTGCCAGCTGGCGGACCGCGTGCGGCAGGCCCTAGGTGTCGGCCGGGCGGACGATGGGCGGGGCGCAGATCGACGCGGGCAGCCGGAGGGGCGGCCAAGGCGCGCGCCTGCGCCCTCGCATAGCCCGCGCAAGCTGACCAAGCAGGTGGCGCTGGAGAGCCCGCCGAATCAGTCGGAGAACGACGAGAACGGGCAGTTCTACAGGACCATGAAGCTGGATACTCAAAGTGAGTGTGCTCGTGCAATAATAGTAATATTCTTTTTACCAACTTTGACTGAGATTAACGAAAGATTCTCAGTGCAGCTCAATAGCTCAGTTGTATTACATCGAAGTATCTTCATTTGCCTGATGTACTCGTTATATACCCTTCAAAGCCATCTTATTTGGTCAGTGCGATTGTATCTGCTTCTACTAGCTGTATGCATGTCAGATGCTAAAATGCAGAGTCACAGTGTAATAAACATAGTCGAAGTTACTTATCCTGGCTGTTGTGTTCGTTAAAATCGATTCGATATCTTATATTATGGTCTTGGCGATCTATTCTGCTCGAATAGTATCCAAGTGAGATGATAGAATACAGTGTGCACACCGATGGAGTCAATGTATCTCAATTTGCCTGTTGAACTAGTTATATACCCTTCAAAGTCGTCTTATATGGTCACTGCGATCGTATCTGTTTCAACTGTTCAATCATAGTCGAAGGCGAAGTTTTTTGTTTTCTTGTTGTGTGCGTTATTTTAACTTCGATGTCGTCTCATAATATGGTCTTTTTCAACTTATCTGCTTCAGTAGCGTCCTTCTGAGAACTTATTGAGACTATTTCTTCCCCCTCGCCCCAACAAGGCCCCAACTGAGCATGCTATTCATCTGGTGTAGTGAGAAAAGGGCGAGACTGGACTAATTCTAGTAATTCTGTGGTTCTGTGCTGGAAATTGTGAGGTTATATCTTCATTTTGACATGCTTTCAGCTTTGAAGTTTCAATCCACAGGTTAAATACTTTGAATACTCACTACAATAATATTTTTATGCTCCTCATCAATTTCCTCAGCCATTTTACACTTTGGTTGAATTATGTTGGGTTATATTTTCTTCCCTTTTCCTTTCTGACAGGTAAAAACGTGTTCTTTTTATTTAATCGACAACTCAGATCCATCTCACCTCCTTCACTCAATTGATCTCAGTAGTGAGAATGTGACAAGGTAATTGCTATTGAATATTGCTATAGGAATATGGAAGGGTGACCAGACTACTGTTTATATTCACCAATATCATGCAGAGGAAAGATTTGATTGATTGTTTGTATTGAGTATGCTCCAAAACTACTGGACCGATTTGAAGAATTATTTCACCACTAGATGCCAACATTATCCCTTATGAACATAAACTACTTTTATGTGTTGGTAATATTCCTAATTCTTGATAAAAAATCTATTTCATAAAAAGAGTGTGAGAAATGTTCAAAATTTAATTTAGGTCCTTAACGACGCAGTGGAGTAATTAAATGTCAATAATTCATTATCAGTTCACTCGCCCATTATCCTTCCTTACCAATCGTTTCCACCTAACTTCTAAACGGCTGAACCGATTGGGTTGAAATTTCATATGGATATTTCGATGGTAGTTTTTTGGGCGATTCAAAAATACGATTGGACGTGGTAGGTGGCGCTGCTGTCGGTACGTCAACTACTGAAACGGCTTGACGTCATTTGACAAACTCATCTAAATGTACGAATTTTTGTTGCCTTTCCAGGAGACCTGATAGCGAACCATCGACAGCGCATGCGCAAAGCGGGCCCGTTCGCGATGACGTCATACTGCGCACGTGACCCGCGCCGCCCTGGCGCCTGGCTCAGTCCCGACACGTCCCCGAAGGCGACTTCGGAAGGGGCCGGCGACCTTCGGCAGAGCTCGTTCAGGATTGGCGAAGATTGCGTCAGCGAACGGTATGTAGCGGTTCTTTATACGTACCATGATAGTAATCGCATATGATACACACACTGGCACAATTAGGGGAACGGGTAAAATTTACACTAAGTTTGACATCAATTTTCTCTCGAACCGATCACTCGATTCAAATTTGTTTTTCACGAATTGTAGCTCCATTCTTCACGAATAAATCTGAGAAATAACCACCTCCAAACGATTCGTCTTTATATCATATACAGGGGTGTAAAGAAAGTACGGATTTTTCGGTATTCTTCAAGACATCCTGTGGAGTGAACCACTGATAATTGAAACGATTTCTCAACACCAAATTGGAGCCCAATCTATTCCGAATATTTTCGTTTTTTATTCATCTTGATATCCCAATTATCCAAGAAAATATAGAGTTTCAAAGAAGAGGTGGATATTGGTATTAATTTTACCACCTCGAAACTCGAACTGGGGAGAACGTGTCGTTTTTCAACTTGTTTCTGTGAGGATTTTTACTTCAAGATGGGAATTGTTCACCGTACACATATACGAATACCCTCATGAATATGCAGGGCTGATAAAAGTTGCTCCAATGTTCTTTTGGTGAAATGCAATTTTTGTTAATCAACGTTGGCTATTTTGTTAATGTCATTGATTATTGTCAAAGTCAAGCGATTCACTATTCATAAATTTGATTAATGAAAATTCAACGTGAGAGATTTGACTCCCAATGATGTGGCGAGGGCTGTAGCATTAATTGGAAATGACCAGTGGGCCAATGTTCTTTTAACATATGAGAGCCGCATCTGCACCAATTCAATAGATGGCAGGGAAAGACTATATCGCCGAGGTGAACAAAATGAACAATTTGATTTTACTGCTTCTGTCTCCTATGGCAGAGGTTTAGTCATGGTTAGGTTAGGTTGGTCAAGAAACGACACATTTTCAGATCCAATTTGAGTTTTGAGGTGTAAAATTGATACCAATATCCACCTTTCCTTTGAAACTCTGTATTTTCTTGAATAATTGAGATATCAAGATGAATAAAAAACGAAAATATTCGGAATATTATATTGGGCTCCAATTTGGTGTTGAGAAATCGTTTCAATTATCAGTGGTTCAGTCCACAGGATGTCTAAAAAAATACCGAAAAATCCGTACTTTCTTTACACCCCTGTATATGATGGAAAGACTCATCGTTTGGAGGTAATTATTTCTCAGATGTATTCGTGAAGAATGAAGCTACATTTCGTGAAGAACAAATTTTGAATCGAGCTATCGGTTCGGAAGAAAATTGATGTAATACTTAGTGTAAATTTTGGCCGTTCCCCTAATTGTGCCACTGTGTGTATTATACAATAGGGAATCGTAGAAGTGCCACGAATTATTTGTTTTTTCAATCGACGGAAATTCCTAATCAGTATATTTTAAAAACCTACTGATACAATAATGATGTGGATGTATATGTGGTTACAGGAAGAATCTTAGTGGATTGAATTTTTTGTAGAAAATCAGGGGGAGCAGTTTCCATACATAATTATAGAGCGGGATTATACAGCGATAATAAGATAATATCAGGAATAAGTAATAATGAGATTAGGAAGTTCAACATACTTATATTATAATGGAAACGCTTATACATGAAAGTTATGTCAAAATTTCAAGTTTCACGTAGAAATTTCGACTTTCTTCTCAAAATTTCAACCTTCATCTAGAAAGTTCGACTGAAAACAAATAATTCGTGTCCAGTGTACGCTTCCGTAATACACAACAATAACATTGTTCAATTAATTTATTTGCAAAGGTGGCCGGTTATTGTCATCTACCAATCTACCGGGTGGCCAATGAGAACCAGGCCGCCCCTGTAACTTTTTTAATCGTTCGAGATGAAATTTTTATATTTGGAGGGTTTCATAAAACATCATATTTTGCATTCACTGACAAGATTATGCTTTTCGAGTTACTTCCGGGGTCGTCGGAAATGACCTCAACTTTTAATTTTTAAATGAGACACCCTATATATTTTCAGAATTTTCGGGTGAAATTTTTCTTAGCGTCAATTTTTCAGTTGATTTTTGGAATCGTATCTAGAGGTGGCTGTTACTGCCATAAAATGTTTATGTTTCAATTCTTTTTCGAGAGAAAAATTTTAATCATACTATTTCACAACCAGGTTGCCTATAATAATGGGCACTCCGAGTGATTATAAAGGATTTTTCTAAATTGAATCTGCTTTTTTAAATAGAATGATGGTGGGCCAGGTAATTTTTTTCGAAGAATATTTTGCAACTAATTAATTGATACCACATTTATTTGCCTTGGTTCTCACGATGTTCTCTGAACATTACAGGAAATCAATTTTCGTGGGAACCAGAACATGAAAAAAACAAATGATTCAGAAGTTACAGGGGCGGCCTGGTTCTTGTGGCCACCCAGTATACAGTGTGTCTCACTTACCATGCTCACCATGGGAGTTTGTCAAGGCCAACTATAATGTGAAAAAATATTTTGATAAAATCTATTCGTTTTTGTTTTATACGCAAAAAACAGATTTTGGTCATTTTCATGTCTCCTCCGTAACTTCTTTATTTATGAAAATATTCAAATAGGAATTTCACATTCTTATGGCAGTTTTTCAAAGTGATTTCGAAAAAAATATGGAATTTATACCAACTCTTCTAGAATTTGAGATATCAGCACCAACTTTAGTTTTTCAAATGTAGGTCAGGTTATGACTAAGTTACAAATAACTTTTTTTTATCTTACAGATGATATGTCGCAGTTATAGTTTTGTGTTGATAACAACGGAGTTATCGTCATTTATACAATAACAAAAAATTATTTGGAAGCCGCCATCTTGAATTTATAAATTTTAACAAAAAATCGTGATCTCCGACCTCAAAAACCCTCACTTACCAATTTTGAATGGAATCGGACCAAATCTTGTCCGCCATCTTGGAGCAGCCATTTTTTCAAATTGATGGCGGACAAGATTTGGTCCGATTCCATTCAAAATTGGTGAGTGGGGTTTTTTGAGGTCGGAGACCATGATTTTATTGTTCAAATTTATGAATTCAAGATGGCGGCTTCCAAATAATTTTTTGTTTTTGTATAAATGACGATAACTCCGTTGTTATCAACACAAAACTATTAGGCCCTCCGCATACGGGTCGATCGGCGACATGGGCGACGCGATTGCAATGACGTCACAATTTCTGCATTCGTACGATTCAAGAGACGGGAGTGTGTGTCATCCGCATATGGGTCGACGTTTTGTGTAGTCGACTCGCGTCTGATCAACTTAGTTACTCCATTTTTTGCAACTTTAAAAAGAAATGTTCCGCTAAAAATGAGCAGTTTCAATGGCGAGGAGGACATATTCATGTTTTTGTGGCACCGGCAGATCAGGAGAAGAAGAAGACAACGAAGTTTATGGGTGCATCCGTACATTGCACGACATTTTCACACTCGACTTTTTGTTACTGCAAGTGAAATGCAAGAGAGTGACACAACATTTCTGGCATTTTATAGAATGTCGAAGGAATCATATATTGATTTAGTGGAAACTCTTCCTCCAGCCATAAATTATATGGATTCAAATATGAGGGAATGTGTCAGCGCAGAAGAACACATACTAATAACATTGATATAAGATTCATATGTTTCAAAAAATCAAACAGTTCCTAAAGTTGAGAGTATAAATTGGAAACATAAGATTATATGTTCTAGTTACTGAAAGTAAAGAACTGAGGAAGGTAACACAAATATTCACAATGATTGAAAAATTATTGAACAACTTTCTCCATTGAGACGCAAGATTCACTCGATCAAACTGCTTCCTTGCTAATCGCGTGAGACTGAAAACGAGGAGATCTTAAATCGTACGTTTCTAGACGACCACTAAACGACCCGTGTGCGAGATCCAGATGCTTTGCTTAGGAAGTCGAGTAGAGGGGAGACCGTCGTACGATTCGAATCGCGTCGCCCATGTCGCCGATCGACCCGTGTGCGGAGGGCCTTACTGCGACATATCATCTGTAAGAGAAAAAAAGTTATTTGTAACTTAGTCATAGTGAGCTATGACCTACATTTGAAAAACTAAAGTTGGTGCTGATATCTCAAATTCTAGGAGAGTTGGTATAAATTTCATATTTTTTTCGAAATCACTTTGAAAAACTGCCATGAGAATGTGAAGTTCCGATTTGAATATTTTCATAAATAAAGAAGTTACGGAGGAGACATGAAAATGATCAAAATCTGTTTTTTGCGTATAAAACAAAAACGAATAGATTTTATCGAAATATTTTTTCACATTATAGTTGGTCTTGACAAACTCCACATTTGGTGTCATTTAACCGACCTCGTATCTCTCACCGTTAAAAAGATACCCATGGTGAGCATGGTAAGTGGGACACACTGTATAATTATAGTCAAATAAATCAACTATCCTACAGATGCTCTGAGTGCGGCTTGGTCAGAGAGGAGTACGGCGACGAGGAGATCGGGCTGTGCATCGTTGCGTTGGGCACCTTCGTGCACCGCGAGCCGGCCCTGGCAGCTCCTATGCTGCCGGACATACTCAGCATCGTGGCGAAGTGAGAGTTTTTCTCATCACTTCTTTTTTATTCAGGAAAGAAAATACCCGAACTAGCATCTACAGTCTGTCCAAGATAAGGTTGAACAGCATGGGGATCTCGGAAACGGTAGGAGATACGAAGTCGCTTAAATGGGGAAAAAGTTGCGCATTCGGAGGCTCATATCAAAAGCCTTCGAAAATTTTGAAAATTATTTTTAGTTTTTGAGTTATATCGAAAAAAGTGAATTTTTGGAATTTCTATTTTATTTTTTTTTTCTCCGTTATTATCAGAGATACAGAAAAACTGAAAATACTTTTTCATTGCAACTTTTGATGAGGTTTAACGTGGTGATACCGATTTTTTTATGCGACGTTTCGTATTCGTGGAACCATCATCAACTTTTGTTTTTTAAATACGGTCCTGATAATTTTTTCACAGATTCTGACAGGTTTTTTCATTCTGAATTCAACAATGTACTATACAAGGTGATTCGAATGTGTTTCGACCTATTTCTATCCATCATCAATGTTTTTTCGAACTTCCAAAAGAAAAAAAGCCATCAGTTCCACTTATTTCTTATCATTTAGTGTCAAACTTGATGGATTAGTTATTCAATACTGAAAAGTGAATAAAAAATATTTCACTACATCATTCGATCAATGCAGCGTTTAAAATTGTTGATGAATTCTTACACGAATTACTTTAACAACTTAACTGTGACAATACCTACAGAGACATTCATAACAAATGTTCAAAATGATAACCATTATTTTCTGAACAAAGATATCCTCTTCTCACAGTTGTTTCTAAGACATTGCTAAGCATTTCTGGGGTTATTCTATTGAATGCTTCGAAGACACTGTCCCTTAGTTCTTCTTCATCCTCAAAGTTATTTGCGTGTACAAAGTTCGATATATCCCCTAAGAAAAAATCCAGCTGTGTCAAATCAGGCGACCGCGCCGGCCAAGGGATAAAAACGCACGGACTTCTCTGGAATTATGTACCGGAGCGCCATCTTGTTGAAACCAACAGAGTTCTGAACTTCCGCAATCGGTAAATCATCCAGAGCTTCCTCAAGATGATTCTCAAGCGAATTTCTATAACGTCCGGAAGTCTGTGTTTCATGGTAAATAGAAGGAACAATAATTCGTGTACCAAATATTGCAACCCACATATTAAAGCCGAAACGGTGTTGGTGTCTCGCTGTAATGCTGTAATGTGTAAATGTTCATTTTCTCGTGAACAATAATGTGTATTTTTTCTATCGAAGCTACCATGATTAGTGACCATGCTTTCATCAGTCCAGATGATTGTTCGGAAGAAATCTGCAAAATTTTAACATTTCCTGGCATACCACTCACAGAATGTCTTTCGTCATCGCCTGGTTTTAGCGCTTGACATATTCTGAATTTGTATGGATGGAATTTTTGTTTCCGCAAAATGAAATGGGTTGTTGATTGAAACCAGTTGATGAGGTATTAGTGTGTTGACTAATTTTCCTTCAAAATAAGTGGAACTGATGGCATTTTTCCTTTGGAGTTTCGAAAAAACATTGATGATGGCCAAAAATAGGTCGAAACACAAATGAACCACCTTGTATAATACATGGTTGAATTCAGAATAAAAAAACCTTTCAGAATCTGTGAAAAAATTATCAGGACCGTATTTAAAAAACAAAAGTTGATGATGGTTCCACGAATACGAAACGTCGCATGAAAAAATCGGTATCACCAAGTTGACCGTCATCAAAAGTTGCTATGAAAAAGTATTCTCAGTTTTGCTGTATCTCTAATAATAACGGAGAAAAAAAATAAAATAGAAATTCCAAAAATTCACTTTTTTCGAACTCAAAAACTAAAAATAATTTTCAAAATTTCCGAAGGCTCTTGATATGAGCCTCCGAATGCGCAACTTTTTCCCCATTTAACCGATTTCGTATCTCTTACCGTTTTCGAGATCCCCATGCTGTTCAACCTTATCTTGGACAGACTGTATACATAATTAGAACGGGTTTAAACAACGAATAAGATAAAATGAGGAATAACCCAGCCAACACATCTGTGACATGACATCTCTGAGATATCGCGTTTAGGTAACAGTAGGATATCACAATAAACGTTCCATCGCTGTGATGTTCATAAGGAAGCACATCTGCGACATGACATCCCAGTTAACACATTCATGCCACAAATCACATCCGTGACTCGAATTGAGAGTCCCACTGAAATCACAATGACTGCTATTCCTGACCCTTTTTGTCATTCTATGATTCACATTATGATGCCAAATGAAAGTCACAGTACGTAGGTATTAAGCGACTCCTCATTCAACATCAAAATTGATTGATTCCGTTTGTTACATAAATAGACAAGAATGTGAGGTTTCATTGAGTCTCTACGTTGTTAGGGAGCCTCATAAATTCACCTATATTTTAAGTCTCAAATCCAATAACATGTGACGAATATTGCGAATGTTTTCTAAAATGAAGAGTCCCCTAGCAATACCAATGATGTTTTCTTGAAATTCGCATCGTTACCTAGCGAGACATGAATGTGATATTCCAGGGATGTTTGTTTTTACTGGGATATCCTTGAGATGTCCCGATGTGACAACACTGCGATATTACGAATGTTGCATCGCTTCGATGTACACATGTGGACTTCCTATTTCAGAAAATTCGTCGAAACTTTGATATTTAGATTCTTGTTGAGTGGAAAAAAAATAATAATGGAAATACGGTACTCAACGAAGTGAAGCTAAATTCGCGAACACTCTCATTGCTATCAGACTGTTCTTGATTTGCATACTTCTCACCGACACACACTATATAATTTTTGATACAAATAATACGAGTAACTGATCTCATCCTGTTGGAAATGCGTATAGGTACTGAGGATAGTGCTCCTGATAAGACGATTGAATGGACAGGTCAACCGAGGGACCACCAACTATTTAGTCACAAAAATGCATAATCAATATTATTAGATGTCATCAGTAGTCAGTGGTGTATTATCACATCATGTTTGAGGAAACTTTTTTCGTCATCTCGCGTCACATTTTATTTTGATCGCAAAAACACATCGCTTTTACATCACAAATAACATATCGCAATTACATTGCAAAAACTATATCGCAGTTATATCGTAGATAACTTATCGCAGAGACGTCGTATGGATAAAACTTGAGTGGGACAAAATAACATCTCTTTGACATCGCAGCAACGTATATGCGACATAGAATGCGATATCGCAGGTCCAATTGTTATATCACTGCGATATCTCTGTGATGTAACTGTTTACTGAGAAGTAGGAATATGATAAAGAAGTTCAACATATGTATATTATAATGGAAACGTTATTTATACATGAATTAACATAAATAAAATGAGGAATAAAATAAAAAATGTCAAAATTTCAACGTTTATCTCGAAATTCCAACTTTTATCTAGGAATTTCGATTTTTTTCTCGAAATTTCGACCTTCATCTAGAAATTTTGACTTATTTTATCAGAAAATTTCGACCGAAAACAAATAATTTTATATGCACAGGTGGTTATATACATATATATAGTTGTAATTATTATTTTTCCACAGAGTAACAACTAATGCGATGTATCCTTGGCAAAGTGAAAGCAATATTCATCTGCCTGGCGGAGCAATAAGTGTAGCACATCAATTTTTACGATGTGTCTTACACCAACTGGCGCCAAACGGTATTTTTACGCAAATGTTTCAAACAAACGCACCAGGTATGTCAGAATCTGAACAAACTCTGGAAAAATAGAAACTAATCCATTTTTCATTTCAGAAAACATTCGGGTACAATTTTTCAAAAGTGTTATTCAAGCCCTAGTCGATTTTAATGAGTTGAATCCAGTAGCGCCTTTACATTTATTATTGGAGGTAAAACTCACAACAAGTATATACACAGTGAAATTGAACCAAACTTCTCATCTGTTTTTCAATTTCACCCTGTATATGAATACCGTGTGGTCAAGATAATGTTGCACAGCATGGGGATCTCGGAAACGGGAGGGGAATCAAATTCGGCTAAATGGGAAAAAAGTTACGCATTATTATATACATAAAAACTAAAAATACTTTTCCATAGCAAATTTTGATGCGATATTCATGGGTGATATTGATTTCTCTACGCGACGTTTCGTATTCGTAGAACCATCATCAACTTTCTTCAACACGGTCTTGATTATGTGTTCACAGATTCTGATAGATTTTTTTTGTTCTGAATTCAACCATGTGGTTTGAATGTGTTTCGATCTAGTTTTAGCCATCTTCAATTTTTTTCGACATTCCAAAGAGGAAATACCATCAGTACTTATTTCTAATCATTCAGTATCAAACATTGATGAATAGTTACTTATTTAATACTGAGAAGTAAAAAAAATATTTCATGAATCATTCAATGCAGCGCTTCCTGTTAGGATACCGCTGGATATTTTTCTTTGTGGATACGTTAAAAACTTTGTAGATATCGAAAAATAAATAAAAGGAAGTAAAGGGACATTGTTATCGAATCTATCAATAGTAGGATATATTTGTTTAGAAAATATTGGTTATATATAATTTTGAACAGTTATTGCTCTTGATGTTGATGATACGAAAAAACATGATGGCTAAAACTAGGTCGAAACACAGGTAAACCACCTTGTATAATACATGGCTGAATTTAAATTAGTAGAAACTTCCAGAATCTGTGAACATATAGTCAGGACCGTATTTGAAAAAAATAGGATGATGAAATCAATATTACCACGTTGATATTCATCAAAAGTTGCTATGGAAAAGTATCTCCAGTGTTTCTGTATCTCTAATATTAAAATATTAAATAGAGTTTTCAAAAATTCACTTAACTGGAGAACTAAAAACAATTTTGAAAATTTTCCAAGATCTCCATGCTGTGCAACCTTATCTTGGGCACACTGTATAATCAACCGTCATTCACTCAAAATAATTTTTGTAGACGTTGAACTCGAAGAAGACATTACCCATCGATATTCTACCAACCATACTCCAAAATATGGGACACTATTTGAACTGTCTGCCTCTGGAAGCTGCCTTAGGACCGAGTACCCCAATGTGGGGTACTGTATTGCAACAATTAGAAATACTGTATAGGAAAGTAATATTTTTGTTGAACACTATGGATGACGTAACACCACTATTGAGGATCATCGCTTCCGTCTTCAAGATTCCTCTTGTCTCACAATTCAAGGTGAAACGGCGTAAGGTGACATCTTGAGCTGGATTAAATTTTCACTGTTTTTTTTTTCAGGGTCTTTTGGAACCGTTTTCCAAAGTTTTGAGCTACGCTATCCAGACTCAAACCCTGGAATACAGCTGTCTTGTGGAGATCTGTTATTTGTGTTACAGAGCTTTCACGAAAGTATGTGAACTTGTTTTTTGATTTTGAAACAGAACTGATCTGGTTGTTTCAGGAGAGGGACAAAATGATACTGAGCAGAATGGTAGTGATTGAACTGGTTCAGGCACTCAAATTCAAAACAACGATACCGGATTCGAATCTTCTCATGCTGATCAACTTAATTTTGCAGGTAAAAAACCTAAATTCTAATAATTACGTAATCTCGAATTTGGTTATTTTCGGTGTATCAATTGAAAATGATAATTTTACCGTAACAATAGCTCAAACAGGGTATTTATAAAGGCAAAAATTCCACTTTCATTCTCGATTTCAATGCCCTGTAAGTATCTCGAAACAAGTCTTTTTACAACCATCCTAATAATAACGTTATTAGGTTCTTCAAATTGTCACTTGTAATGTCCTGAATTAGAAGACTTGAGGACAACCTGGGTACATTATTTCTATTTGCGAATCTAGGGACATCCTCAAAATGTTACCAAAAACTTTATTGTTAACTCTCAACTAACTACTCAAGAAAAAATATCCCTCACCACTAAACATGAAACCTTCCATAAAAATTTCAATTTTACCCTATAGTGGACTATTTGAAACGTTCCTTGAAACGTATCCCAGACGTTTTATCCAGGTTTTTCGAATATTTTTAAGTTGCAAGAACGTTTGAACGAAACCAAAATGAAACGTTTGAAGAAAGATGCACCCATGTAAGAATTCATGGTCTTATGCTGCTTCTAATGATATTTATTGTATCATAATAAAGAGATTGATATTAAAATCACTATAGAAAATCACCAATCGAAAACCAGCTGCTGCCACAGTTGTACGACAGTACCACGACGCCATTAATGTTAAATGTACTCATAATTATATTTTACCTTAACGCTCTTATTCAATTTTCAATATTGTTGATGCGCCATACTTTGTAGAGGTATATGTATTTCCTATGTCGAATGTCGAATTTCTTGTTGCTAAGTGAAAATATGTGAAAGGATCGGTACAATGTCAGAGGAAAACGAGACCACACGACCACCAACGACAAGAGTCAGTGAGAACTTGTCAGCGTGAGCGTGTGATGACGTTACCATCGAGACTATTCACGTGGGTATATAACGGTGATGATCGTGTGAATCGTGTCCGGAGTCCGGGACTCCGGGAGCTCATTCCTAAACAACATTCAATATTCATTGACAGTGGTAACCGAACCTGAAGAAGCATCTTGCCCGTAGAGAACATCAATCAAAATACATCCAGCATAAGGAGAATATTAGAGAAAATGGTGTCTTTTAATGACAGCAAGACTGCTGCAATGATAGTAAATAACGCAGATTGGTTGGATAACATAAAATACATAGATTTTTTGCGTGATATAGGAGCTTATTTTTCTGTAAATCGTATGCTAAGTTTTGATAGTGTGAAAACCAGGCTGGATAGAGAGCAAACCTTAAGCTTTCTGGAATTTAATTACATGCTATTGCAGGCTTATGATTTTGTTGAGTTGAATAAAAAGCATGGCTGTCGTCTGCAGATTGGAGGGTCAGACCAGTGGGGAAATATAGTAAACGGAATTGAGCTTGGAAAAAAGTTGAATTTACCTGAGCTGTTTGGCCTTACTGCCCCTCTTTTATTGAATGCTCAAGGGGTAAAAATGGGCAAAACTGAAAGTGGAGCAGTGTGGCTTGATGATAATATGCTAAAGCCTTACGACTACTGGCAATATTTTCGCAACGTTGATGATCAAGATGTTGGACGTTTTTTGAGATTGCTCACTGATGTGTCAATTGATGAGATCAAAAAAAGTTAGAATCCTTAAAAGATCAGGAAATAAATGAAGCAAAAAAAGTTTTAGCAACAGAGGTGACAAAAATATGTCATGGTGACAAAGAAGTGGAACTTTGAGAATGAAGATAGCTCACTACTTCCTGATTACATCATAAAAAAAGCACAAGTTGCAAGCGGCATATCCTTAGTAAACCTACTGCGTGACACCGGTTTTGAACCTTCAAAAGGCGCAGCAAAGCGTTTAATACAGGGCAACGGGTGCAAAGTTAATGATAATATTATAAATGACGTTAACTATATAATAAATTTCGAGAGCTTTAAACGTCAGCCATTTATAAAATTATCTGCAGGAAAGAAGCGCCATATTAAAGTTGTGGTAGATTAGGTCTCGAAGTAAGAAAACAAATTTTATACAAGTGAGAAATTAGATAATGATGATATGAATGACTTAAATCAAATATATTTATCTAATCATAAGCCTATATCGAATCTCTTTTTAAATTTGGATATTATTACGTTACGTGAAGCATTAGAATATGTACATGAGCTGCCTTATGGACGCAATTTTGACCGCACAGATTGTATATCAGTATTCAATGAAAGACGAGGAACGTCAGAAGGAGCTTTTTTAACTTTTTCTACTTTTTCATATAGTGTATTAAGTATCGTATTCGGTGAGTTATTTTTGATAAGATTATTTAAATAATCCGTTTTACTTCCTGCTTTATCAAAACAAAAACCATGCAATTTTTCAAAGGCAGAACAAATACTAAGTCCTACTCTATGTAACACCCTAGATAAATTTTTTGGTGTAAAAAGTTTTTCCTCGGCTAAGAAGTGATTTAAGTAATTCCTTTCATTAAAACATGATTTGTGGAAATTTTTTAAGATAGAAGCTGAATTATTTCCTGCCATGTCTAATATTGCGGATAAGTGACTTGCCGTAAACCCTACGCTATAGAAATCATTCAAAAGATGCGTATTGTTCCCTTGCTCATCAAAACAAACATTGTGAAAATCTTCCAGAGCAGAACAAATGCTAGCCCTTGCTCCATGCAGTATATCAGATAATTTGTTAATAGTAAAACCTGCCTGTGAGAAATGGATTAAATACGCTTTTGCTTTTTCTGTGGAACAAAAATCATGAAACTGACCTAAACTACTTACTGATGCGCTTAATATACTGCACAGACTCTGAGGATTAAAACCTATCTTACGAAAATCACTTAAAAGTCCTGTTTCCTTTCCTTTATCGTCAAAAAGAGTATTATGAAATTTTTTTAATCTATGAGAAGCGCGAGATCCTGATCCACATAACATAGAGGATAAGTTACCTGGCTTAAAGCCTACATCATAGAAATAATTTAAAAGTTCTGTCTCTTCTCCATTGTCGTTAAAACAAACGTCATGTAATTCTTTAAAAGCACTGCTAGCTTTGGCTCCTGCCCCACTTAAAATACCAGACAAGTTACTTATAGTAAAATTCCTTTCCTTATTCTTTTTTTCAGTAAAATGTTTTAAATACTGTTTTTTATTTCCTTGCACATCAAACCAAAGATCATATAAGTCTTTAAAAGCTTTTTTAGTATTCGCTCCTGCTCCACTTAAAATACTGGACATATTAGGTAAATTTATTTCTTCTTTTTTTAGAGTTTTTAAATATTGTGTTTTATTTCCTTCTTTATCAAACCAAAGATCGTATAAGTCTTTAAAAGCTTTTGCAGCATTAGCTCCTGCTCCATGTAAGATACTGGACATGCTAGCAAAACTTGTTCCTTCTTTTTCTATAGTTCTCAAATATTGAGTTTTATTTCCTTCTTCATCAAACCACAGATCATATGAGTCTTTAAAAGCTTTTGCACCATTGGCTCCTGCTCCATTCAAAATACTAGATATGCTAGATAGATCTATTCCTTCCTTTTCTAGAGTTTTTAAATATTGTGTTTTATTTCCTTTTTCATTAAACCACAGATCATATAAGTCTTTAAAAGCTTTTGCACCATTAGCTCCTGCTCCACCTAAAATACTAGACACATTAGTAAGATTTATTTCTTCTTTTTCCAGGGTTTTTAAATATTGTGTTTTATTTCCTTCTTCATCAAACCACAGGTCATACAAGTCTTTAAAAGCCTTTGCACCATTAGCTCCTACTCCGTGCAAAATACTGGACATATTAGTTAGATTTATTTTTTCTTTTTTTAAGGTTTTTAAGTATTGTGTTTCATTTCCTTGCTTATCAAACCAAAGATCATATAAGTCTTTAAATGCTTTGGGAGCTTTAGCTCCTGCTTTACTTAAAATACCGGGCACATCAGCTAGATTTACTTTTTCTTTTTTTAGAGTTTTCAAATATTGTGTTTCATTTCCTTGCTTATCAAACCAAAGATCATATAAGTCTTTAAAAGCCTTTGCACCATTAGCTCCTGCTCCATTAAGAATACTGGATACATTAGTAAGATTTATTTCTTCTTTTTCCAGGGTTTCTAAATATTGTGTTTTATTTCCTTCTTCATCAAACCACAGGTCATACAAGTCTTTAAAAGCCTTTGCACCATTAGCTCCTGCACCATGCAAGATACTGGATATACTAGCAAGACTTATTCCTTCTTTTTCTAGAGTTCTCAAATATTGTGTTTTATTTCCTTGCTCATCAAACCACAGATCATATAAGCCTTTAAAAGCTTTTGCACCATTAGCTCCTACTCTATGCAAAATACTGGATACATTAGTAAGACCCATTCCGCTTTCTTCTAGAGTTTTTAAATATTGTTTTTTCTTTCCTTTTTCATCAAACCACAGATCATATAAGTCTTTAAAAGCCCTTGCACCATTAGCTCCTGCTCCACCTAAAATACTAGACACATTAGTAAGATTTATTTCTTCTTTTTCCAGGGTTTTTAAATATTGTGTTTTATTTCCTTCTTCATCAAACCACAGATTATATAAGTCTTTAAACGCTTTGGGAGCTTTAGCTCCTGCTTTACTTAAAATACCGGATAGATTAGTAAGATTTATTTCTTCTTTTCCCAAGGTTTTTAAATATTGTGTTTTATTTCCTTGCCCATCAAACCACAGATCATGTAAGACTTTAAAAGTCTTTGCAGCATTAGCTCTTGCTCCATGCAAAATATTGGATACACTGGCTAAGCCTATTCCTTCTTTTTCTAGAGTTTTTAAATATCGTGTTTTATTTCCTTGCTCATCAAACCATAGGTCATATAAGTCTTTAAAAGCTTTTGCAGCACTAGTTCCTGTTCTGCCTAAGATACTAGAAACACTAGCTAGATTTATTCTTTCTTTTTCTAGAGTTTTTAAATATCGTGTTTTATTTCCTTGCTCATCAAACCACAGATCATATAAGCCTTTAAAAGTCTTTGCAGCATTAGCTCTTGCTTTACTTAAAATACTAGAAACACTAGCTAGATTTATTCTTTCTTTTTCTAGAGTTTTTAAATATCGTGTTTTATTTCCTTGCTCATCAAACCACAGATCATATAAGCCTTTAAAAGCTTTTGTAGCATCAGATCCTGATCCACTTAAAATACTGGACATACTGGATAGGTTTATTCCTTTTCCTTTCAGAACTTCTAGACATTCTTTTCCTTCCCCTGCAATTAAAAAATCTAAGAACTGATTAAATCTAGGTGTCCCTTCTTTACCGGCAACACTTTTAGCAAATCTAATTTCTTCATTAATATTGTGTACATCCACACGCGACCTCTTCAATACTATATCATCTTTGTCTGTAACAGAACGTCTTCGTTTTCTACTCGTTTTACGATCTTCCTTACCTGTACTCCTTGAATGATCGTTTTGCTCGTGTGAGGAATTTTCAATATCTTGTAATGGTGTAGAAATGTAAGATTGAGAAATATTGTTTGCTACCACATTACCGTAAGCTTCCTCTCTAGAAACTTTTATGCTTCTCTTTATATCTTTTTCAATATTACTAAGAAGTGGTACAAAATGGTTCCTGTAATTTACTATGTAAATAATATTATTACCTGTACCTACCTTACCTTTAGTAACATGTAATCCATCTATCTCTTTATCTCTCAATTCTATAGTCCTAACTTTCACGCCATACTTTTCGCATATCATTTTTCCTTCAACTTCAGGTCTTCCCCATATAGCGTTTTCCAACTTTAGAATTTTTATTTCTGAATCAGAGCTTGTATTTTCAATGTCTTCTGCAGTAAATTCAATACGCGGAATATATTCACAAAGTTTTTCACCTTCTCCTTTTAAAGCACTACCCAACCATGAACCTTTTTTTAGTTTTTTTGATTGATTAACTTGTTGTGCATATTGCTTACAATTTTCCCGCAAAGACTTTACACTAAATCCTTTACTACCTGCAATCAGACCTTTATCTTTTAGCTCGTTCAATCCTTGAGCTATGGAATCAAAGAAACAATCCCCTTCACCTATAGCAGCTCCTATCTTAAAGCCCTCAGGCAATTTCTTCCTTAGTGTCTCTAAAAGTTGATTAAGCTTCTTTTTTTCCTCTTCATCACTTGCATTTTTTATCCTACTAAAAATGAAAATAGGTTCTCTAGTAACAAAATCTGACTTTTCTAGAGTGCTCTTACTATTAGGTGGTTTACCGGACTCTTTATTCCCTGCTAACATATTGACTCACTATACTAAATTAATATGAATAATTCCACATCCGAAGGAAATGTGAATAATATTGTTGAACGGATTACCATTGAGACGGAGCACGGCGAGACCGCTCTCAGGGATGTAGAAAGAAAGTAGGGCAGAAATCCAAAACCAAAAGTATCTCGAAGGTATAGAAACGATAGGTCTATCGTTCTTCGCAAAACTTTATTTAATAACGGCTAAAAATAAGAGGAAGACGCCTTTGAGACGGGATCCAACATCACGACGTGCAGTTAGGTTAAAGTAATAAGTGGATGGCGAAAAAGTGGCACTTACCTAATAATGCAGGCCATCCAACGACACCGATTGACGCCGAAAACTAAGCCAGGGAGCACTTTGAACCATATAAAAGAATAATTTTGTGAATTACCACATTCCTTCGCAACTTTCACGAGAGTTGACCAAAGAGAAAAACCCGCCAATTCCTGACAGATCAAATTAGAATGACTTTAGTGACAATATTGACAACTCCTACTGACGGTGACATTCCCGAAATACTAACCCTGCATAACGGCACCTAGTCGTGTGCTACCGTGGCTCGATGCCCGACAGACAGATCATAAGAAAGCTGTTTATATTAAAGGTTAAAAGGTAGGACCCATCCTTTTGGCAATCGAATTAATGGCTGGCTGTACATTCTCCCGACGTTTTGGGGACATTATATTGTGTTTTAGAGATATCAATTGAAAGTGTTTATCTGGATATTTTGGGCTAGTGTGGATTTGATTAGACTTTTTACGTTTGTATTTCCCACGATTTGTGTTATGGGCAATTGCCTACTGTTCGTCAAATTAGAATAAGTAGTAATAACTAATAAATTTGTCTGTTGCTACTGTCTGTGTAACATTATTTCTACACCATATCCACTTTCTTTGAAAAGTTGATAAAACTATATACAAAGTTGGAATCCATTATTTGAAACGTTGCCAGGACAGTTTTGTTGAAACGTGGTCAAGACAGTTGTTGAGACGTGTCCAGGACTGTTTTGTTGGAACGTGTCCGAACGGTTGTATTGAAACATGTCTGGGACGATGTTGTTGAAACGTTCCATAAAACTTCACTGAGGTTGGACATTCACATTATCTGAAACGTTTCTGAAACTCCAGAGAAACTTAAGTGGGAAGGTTTCAGATTCAGATAACCGTCAGACATTTCTGAAATGTTTCTGATACTGAAATATGTTTAGTGGGTCAATTCCTCATAAGGACTGTGAAACTTCTCAGACGTCATATGCATGTAGAAAATAATAACAGGTGGACGTCCCAGAGACGTCTCGCGGCTGCCACTGGATATTATAAGTGTATATATATCATTCAGAACTTCCTCACAAAGTTCCTGAGACGTCTTCAGACAGCAAGCTCAATAAACTCGGGACCGATTTGATTCCAGGACATAGGCGGCTCGATCCCTTCGAACGTCGTCATAAAAGACTGCCCCTCAATAGCCCTGGACTACGGTCCGTCCTTCAACACTGGCATATCCGAATGCATGAAGATGAACTTGACCGACATAGTGGACTTCCTGACTGATTTCCACGCCATGTCGAAAATGAAGAGCTACTGCAAGGGGGCTCACGTCGGCCTTAACGATGACACTCTCGGAGGCATAATGAAGTGCAGCATCGCGCAGTACCTGGCCCTGGAGATGACGAAGGGCAACGGCAGGGACAACAGGGCCGTGGCCAAGTACTTCCCGTGGTTGTGCAACACTTCGGCGACCCAGCAGGTTTTGAATTCAGATATAAGTAGCACAATGAGCTTGATGACGAATGTATCTGGTTGCGAAATATTCGATGTTTATTGTGGGAGTCAAAAACAACATAAGACTACAGAGTGTTACGATTTCAACCCGCAACACCTTCCAAATTTGGAACCCGTCGACCAATTTTCAGAAACAAAAATTCCATAACATATAGTACTCAACGAGCTCAATTCGAAAATGTGTGACTAGCCAATCCGATTCAGGCATAGCTGAAATACTTCCATACAAAATTGGAACGCAATATCTCATTTAGGGTGTTAGTTATTCAATGGCAAATTTCAAAATTCTGGCTTTTTCGGTACAACTTGTAATGAAATCTGTGTGTGTTGCTGGTTGAAATCGCAAACACTCTAGAAAGATTTTAACTGCTATTTTTCATTTTCTGAACACTATGGCTGTCAATGAGATTATTTTCCTTTGAACAATAAAGTATATTTTGATTCGATTTGAAAATCGATAAGAGGACGGATGTCGGTTTGCTGCAAAAGATACAGCGAGGCAAACAATGAATACCAAAACACTTTTGATTCTAATAAACCATCGAAATATTAACTTTACCTTGACGCTAATAATTTGTATGGTAAAGCTATGAGTGAACCACTCCCCTATGGAGGTTTCACTTGGGTCGATATGACACCAACATTTGTGTCAAGCAGATTTGGAGTATCCAGAGAGGTTGAATGACTAGCATAAAGACTTTCCATTCTGTCCCAAACATATCGCACTCTACAAATTCCAATAAATTATCAAAATTAACGGCCACCCTTCACAAGAGAGAAGAATAAACTTTGCACTACAGAAACTTGAAGTACGCTTTGGAACATGGATTAAAACTCACAAACATACATGGGCCGGGTTTTGAGATTTGAGCAAATTCCGTCGTGGCTAGCGTCTTACATCGCGTTAAATACACGATTGAGGACTTTAACTATATACAAGCGACTTCGAGAAAGATTTGCGGCAATTGATGAACAATGCGGGTGTTCGGGAAAAGCATGGAAAATATCCGTAATCATCGCGTTGTAAAATTAGTTCAAAAATATGAAGGCCGTTATGGTGCCAAAAATTTGATTGCCAGTCCCAAATTTCACAATCGTAGTTTTCGATGACAGCTTCATGGCCACAGAATTGAGAAAGTCTGGGTCAGTATTCAATAAAGCCTGTATACATTGGTATCACTATTCTAAATTTGTCGAAAATTGTATACTTACGATGTACATACATACACCGACACAGACGATTTCATCTATGAAAAAATGATAATCGCCACACATTTTTGGTTATATCTTGGAACACACAATAATGCATCATGAGGAATAAGGAATGAAGAATAAAAAATGATATTTCTGTAATTGACGAAATTGTATTCCATATTCTTATTCCGTCAACCTTTTGATCAATCAGAACAGTGTATAATCTCAATAAAACACAGTACATAAGAACAGTAACCTATTTACTATTCATGATGATAATGAGGTTTGCCTCATAAATAGGTATATACTCGAAAATACTATAAAAACACCCAAAATATCAGAAAACTGACAATGGTAACAAACGTCATTTGCAAGCTGTTTATTGGTCAATATTTAACTCTATTCCTGCTTCATTTCATCCATTCTGCCTTGAAGAAGAATGACATCTATATTCTTTATTTCTCATTCCCAGTTCTCTATTACTATTTCTTATTTCTATGCATTAGTAGCGTTTTATTTACCCGATTTCGCCACCGGAATCACTTTTACTCACCCTCCATACAAGTAGAATCTAGCACTGATGCCAATCAGCAGGGTCCCAGGGAGTTCGTCGAGTGTATCGGCCACATCCGACTGCTCTCCTGGCTGCTGCTGGGCTCCCTGACGCACACGGCCCTGCACGGCCACGGCCACGGCCAGCTGCCGAGTCTGCCCGTGCCGCACGAGGTCTCCTGCCAGATCGCCGACCACATCCAGGTTATTATGGCGGGGTTCGCCGAGCAGCCCAAGGTGTCTGTGCTTCATATGTCTTCGTTGTTCCATACGTTCATCTTGTGCCAGGTATGAGTTGACTTTTTTTTTAACACTCTTTTATGTGCTTTTATTAGCTTCACTCATACATTATCTACTATTTCTATATATGGCGCATCGCCCATACGATTTCTCAACAAAAATTGGACCAAAATGAGAGGTACTTTTTGAATTTATAAGGACGGAAAGTGAAGGATGGAAACTGCTAACGTGAGGATCAGATTTTAAGTTAGGTTAGGTTCGTAAATAATTATTCGATCATAATAAAATATTCAAAATCATCATTGATAATACCACAGTATAATACCGTCAACTTCGATTTATTCCTTCATAATGTGGTTAAAATATAGCAAAGCATAATTTCAGTAACTTTGAGGAACAGGAAACAGCCATTGCAGATGATAATGAAATAAACTGCGATACTAATTTCAGTCAGTTCGGTGGAATCTCGAAACACACCATTTAATCCAACATTATTGCTTCAGATCTTGGTATTGAATATTGAATATAGGTCAGGGTTAACCTAGGTATATGTATTCTTTTTCAATGTGGTGAGTGAACCACTCAAATCTGTTTAGCGTGATAGGACTACACTCCAAGGAGATTCCCATTATATTATGCTAGTTGCTGGATGATTGATTACTCCATTGATAATGTAAATAAATGTGTACCTTTGTGCAGGTCAATATAATTATCTATAAAACAAGATAAGATTTGAAAATTCAAATTTACTTTCGAAAAGAGGATTCCTGTCTATTCTTTTCTCCGCAAATACTGCATTTCGTTCCACTAGACATGGTTAAAAAAGTTCAGTCTATGAAAAATAAACGAAAACACAAACACTAAAGAATTGTACAACTAAAAACGCAAATATTCGAATTTCAATCACATACGCGCTAAAAGCAATTTAAAAATTTTAAATTCGTAGCCATATTGGTTTAACAAGTTTCGTATTATTTTTTCCCTACGTCGGCATCAACGCCTATTGGTCGATTTTCGTTACCCATAGAAACAAAAGTTGATCCCGCTTTGAGAACAGCTATATGCTTCATAATAATATATGAGCTATATTCTTTGATATGAGTAGGAAATATATGGCTTCACGAGGTATGTAACTTATCTCTGATGTGTATGTAACCGCAAACCGACTCCTTTGGACTCGAGTTTGACAAACTTCAAACTTCAAACGGAATGATTGATTTGAAATTTGGCAGATGTACATAGTTCGGGTGGCAATGCATCATGAATTTTTTGTTAGTAAAAAAACAGAATGGCGGCCCCAAAATGGCGGACGAGTTCTGTAATTATGATCCGGTTCTATTCAAAATTGGTATCTGGGGGTTTTCGGGGTCACAGATTATATTATTTTCCTTAAAAATTTGGAAATTCGAAATGAGGAATCCAATATGGCGGACGAGTTTTGTATTTGGGGGTTTTCGGGGTTGGAAATTATGATTGTTTCCTCAAAATTTGAAAATTCAAGATGACGGATCCAATATAGTGAACGAGTTATGTAATTATATGATTCGAGTCTATTCAAAGTTGGTATCTGGGGGTTAACGAGGTCGGGGCTTATGATTCGTTCGTCAAAATTGGGTACTTACTTACAAAAAGATAATAAAATTGAAAACACGCTTTTGTAGTTAGCCGAACTAAAAAATAGAAAATAAGTAGAGTAGTTTAAACACTAAAGAAACACCCTTTTATACATAGCCAAACTGAAAAGAAGTAGAAAATAAAATAATGTGTAACGTGAAAATTGCCTTTCCTCGAATTTTCAGTTCCATCTTTATAATTCACATATAAAAGCATTGAGACACTGTATCTGAAATTCTTTATTTATATTCAATATTTACATGACACTAGATAATAGTGATGTTCCCTTAGTTGATCAGACTTCTACGACCTGAAAATACAAGTAAATATAACAATTTGATTAAATAACAATTGGAAAGTACTCACCTGGTTCAGGATGTTCTTTCAGTCTGGGTGTGATTTTTGTGCTTCAGGGATTTCTTCCAAGACTTTGACTTTGGTGGGTGTTTGGCCTCTGTGCATTATTTAGCTGGTATATCTTCTTTTTCTACCATATTGGATGGTCCTCATACTTATATCAGTAATTTCAATGATTATTGTTTTGTTTACTATTGTTGAGCTGTCATTGAAATATAGGAATTTCATTAGACGTTTTCATCAAGTTGATTGTCAATTGTCAGATGATGAGGGCAAGGGTACCTGCACCTGACCTACACCTAACCTGCACCTGACCAACGCCGAACCTGCAGCGAATAGTTGGACGGTAAAGTGAATTATTGCAGCCAGGATAGTTTTATGACTTTCAGGGTACTGGCGCTAGTCATCTTTGGAAGGCGAAGAGCAATGTTCCGTGTATTTTTCAAGGTCGTGTCGCATCTGTTCATTCTGGCCCTGTGGAATCCAAGTCGGAAGAAGTCGGGGATGCTCGGTTGTTTCGTAGCTGTCATTTCATTCTGGGCGAATCACAAGTCAGTATTTCAGTCACATGTAGGGCGCTTAAAGTCATCCTGTATTTCCTCTAGTGCGCAGAGTTTGCATATGAGTTGTATCCTGTTTTTTATTGTTAGTTTTTGGGATGTAAAGTTCTGAAAAGGCGCAGGAGGCTATCCCTCCCAAAGTGTCGAGACGCCACTTCAACATTCATTCTCGTCAAGATGGGCATCACCCATTATTTTGTGGTGAACCTTTTCAAAAGTGAGGCCTTTCCTTCTTGGGGTAAGTGTTTGAACATTGAAAATCTAGCGGTCAATTCCTCCTATGATATGAGGCTGGTTATTTATTTGGATCTATTCCGTTAGATCTGTGGGCCTCTTTGGTACCCCGTGTCGACCACGTGGCCATTTTATTCTCTCAACGGAGAGATTCCACCTCTGGAGCAGGAGGCTATATGAAGCCTCATCAGACGTCGCAGGATCTCTCGTCGCTGCAGGCACCTCAGGCTCCTTCATCCCTGCAGGCCTTCCAGGCCCTTTCGTCTCTGCAGGCATCCCAGGCTCTGCAGGCTCTCCAACCGGCGCTGGCTCATCAGGCTTCCCTGCCTCTTCAGACTACTCAGTTTCACCAGGCTTCCCTGCCTCTTCAGTCTGCACAGGATCTTCAGGCTGCCCTGTCCCTTCAGTCTGCGCAGGATCTTCAGGCTGCCCTGTCCCTTCAGTCTCCACAGGCTTATCTGTCTGTGCTGAGTCATCAGTATTTGCTGTGTCACCAGGCTTCGCAGTGTCATCACCTGGAAGCTGCCTCTTGCTGGCTGGGACCTGGACCTCACCTGCTAGACTTCATCAGAAGGGGGCCATCTTTCTTCTGGGGACTGGCCATTGAATAGTCTGGCCAATCAGGCTGAGAACGCCATCAGGATGCCACCCTGCTAGATTGCCCTACTAGCACGTGGCTTGAGTAAGAAAGCCATCCAAAAATTTGAGTCAATACTTACCATGAAGTTTACCATCATTTTTTCTTGAGGGTGTCTCAATGTCTAGTATTCTTCACCATTATTTCACCATTATTTTTTTTATGATATTTAATAGGTTGCTAAATGCCCATTTTATAATTTAAGCATAATAATAATATGTGCATCCGGCTTATAGTACTATAAAAGGGATTTTAGGGTTTTTGAATATACTGGTCATACATAGTAACTTTTACTGAGAATATTTTGAATTCTATCATATTACTTAGACAGCAATCTACCTTGTAGGTAATAAAAAACTGAATTTTATCCTCATTAAATAATATCTGAGTTCACACAGTGTTTTTTCTTCTATTTCTCTTTCAGGAAGCTAGACTGAATTTTATTATAACTTTCTTGGTTTTGCCTATAACAAATCAAGTGGCGCCCTTTGTCATTCAATAGTCTGAATTCACTACCATTGCTCGCCAGACGAAAAGCTGCTGTGCCTTGTAAGCTCTTATGCATTTTTTTAATTTGAACTTCACAATATTTTTCCAAATTTCATAAGTTTGCTACAAGAATTTGGCGCCCAACGTGCAGTCAAACAACGGCAATATGTGATGTCTCCTTATATGCAAGGGCATCTAAATAAAGAACTTGACAAGATGTTGTCGTTGGGCGTAGTTAAGCCTTCAAAAAGTAATTGGTCCTCACCTGTACTCCTTGTTAAGAAATCAGACGGAAATTTTAGATTTTGCTTTGATGGAAGAAAATTGAATTCAGTTACTAAAAAAGATAGTTACCCTTTACCTGTGGTTGATAGAATTTTGTCAATGCTAGGCCATTCTAGGTATATGTCGTCGGTTGATTTGCGCAGCGCATTCTGGCAAATTCCCCTGGACGAAAGTTCCAAGGAAAAAACCGCTTTTTCAGTTCCTTCACGTGGACTTTTTCAATTTGAGGTAATGCCTTTCGGTTTAGCTAATGCAGCTCAGTTTCAACAGCGCCTAATGGACGCCATTTTCGGGCCAGAATTAGAGCCAAATATTTTTGTGTACCTGGACGATTTAATCATAGTAAGTTCCACCTTTGAAGAGCATATTAAATTACTTCATGAAGTAGCCAAGCGTCTAAAAGACGCCAAATTAACTGTTAATTTCGAGAAATGCGAATTTTTCAGAGATTCATTGAAATATTTAGGATTCATCATTGATAAATTTGGTTTACGGACTGATCCTAACAAGGTCAAAGCGATGGTTGAATTTCCACAGCCTCGCAATACTACAGAAATCAAACGGTTCACAGGTATGTGCAGTTGGTACCGAAGATTTATTCCTCATTTTTCTACCCTTATGGCTCCTATCAATGATTTATTAAAAAACAAGAAAAAAGGTCAGAAAATCAGTTGGTCAGCTAATGCAGAACAAGCATTCAAGGACATAAAGCAAGCTTTAGTTTCAGCACCAATTTTATCCAGTCCGGATTTTTCACTCCCATTCACAATACAGTGTGATGCATCTGACTCAGGCCTAGGTTGCGTTTTAACCCAGATTCAAAATGATCATGAGAGGGTGATAGCATTTGCTTCACGAAGTCTTTCCAAAAATGAACGCAATTATACAGTCACTGAGAAGGAATGTTTAGCATGTATCTTTGCTTGTGAGAAATTTAGAGGGTATATTGAAGGGGTGCATTTCACTTTAATTACTGACCATGCTTCACTCAAATGGATGTTCAACATCAAAGAACCCATTGGTAGAATTGCCAGATGGAGTGTTCGTTTAAGTCAATTTGATTTTAGTATACAGCATAAGGCTGGAAAATTGAATGTTGTACCTGATGCTTTATCTAGAAGCCCAGTAGAGCCAGCTACTGAAGAAACTGATATTTGTTTATTAGATAGGGAAGATGAAAGTATCAACCTTGAAATTAGTTTGGACAAATTAGAGCCGTTCTATGAAAATTTGCGGAAGAAAATTCTAGAAAACCCTGAGGACTATCCACAGTGGTCTGTGAGAAATAATTTTGTTTATAAGCTGGTACCTTCCAAATGTCCTGTTAGCTCAAATATTTCAGATTGGAAACTTTTAGTGCCGAAGTGCCAACGTACCGAAATTATCAGGTTATGTCATGATGTTCCAACTTCCTCTCATATGGGTTACTACAAAACTTTCAGTAGAATTAAATTGACTTATTATTGGCCAAAAATGAGGCAAGACATTTTCCGGTACATAAAAACTTGTAAAGTCTGTTCTGCACAGAAGTCACCGAATTATGCTAAATTTGGGTTAATGGGGGCTGAGAAAAAGGTCCGATTTCCATGGCAAGTGATAGCACTTGACCTCATGGGTCCTTTACCTCGTACTTCCAGCGGTTATCAGTATATTTTAGTAGTTAGCGATTGGCTAACCAAATACCCGGTTTTGTGTCCTCTTAGAAAAGCTACTTCAGCCAGTATAATTAAATTTTTAGAAAACGAGATTTTCCTTGTCTATGGTGTTCCACAACATATTATCTGCGATAATGGGAGGCAGTTAATTAGTAAATCCATTAAAGAACTGGTTAAAAGTTATGATTCTAATATTTTTTATACTGCCTACTATCATCCGCAGGCAAATTATGTTGAGAGAACAAATAGAACAATTTGCACAGCTATACGCAGCTATATAAATAAAAATCATAAACTATGGGACAAAGAATTGGCAAAAATTGGTTATGCTTTACGAACTAGTGTGCATGAGGTGACTGGATATAGCCCTGCATTTTTAAATTTTGGGAGAGAAGTACCAGGTAGTGGTCAATATTATGGGAAGGGTAATATGGATATTAATGTAGTTAATCGCGATTATTGGATTCAAAATTTAGGTAAAATTTCAGAAATTTATGAAGATGTTCAGAATAAAATTCACGCTGCTCATCAGAAAAACGCTAAGTATTATAATCTACGCAGACGTGATAAAGAATTTTTTGTTGGAGACAAAGTTTGGAAGAAAAATTTTGTTCTTTCTAATGCAGGTAATAACTTTGCTCAGAAACTTGCTCCGCGTTTTGTACTTTGCACAGTAGCAAAGAAAAAGTCGAAATTAGTTTATGTCCTTAAAAATGAAGATGGCTCTAATGCCGGAGTTTGGCACATACAAGACTTAAAACCTTATCATGGGTCGATGTCCGATCTCTCTGGTGAAGATGAGACGGGTTCTGTAGCATCAGATTAAACCTTTTGATCAATCAGCAATTGCTTTATGCAGATTTGAAGTATCCAAGTTGTATATAATACTAGTTAAGGGTAGGTAAGGACTTAGCAAAAGTTAAGATTTAGGAGTAAGGTAGTATAGGGCGCGCCTACTTTAAGTTGTATATATGTAAAAATGAATTCTCTATTTTTAATGAGGAACTTTACGACCTTTCCTAGGGGTAGTATTCAGACGAAAAATTTCTTTGGCAGAAATTTTTCTTTTTTTCAGTAGGGGGGTGAGTGTAACGTGAAAATTGCCTTTCCTCGAATTTTCAGTTCCATCTTTATAATTCACATATAAAAGCATTGAGACACTGTATCTGAAATTCTTTATTTATATTCAATATTTACATGACACTAGATAATAGTGATGTTCCCTTAGTTGATCAGACTTCTACGACCTGAAAATACAAGTAAATATAACAATTTGATTAAATAACAATTGGAAAGTACTCACCTGGTTCAGGATGTTCTTTCAGTCTGGGTGTGATTTTTGTGCTTCAGGGATTTCTTCCAAGACTTTGACTTTGGTGGGTGTTTGGCCTCTGTGCATTATTTAGCTGGTATATCTTCTTTTTCTACCATATTGGATGGTCCTCATACTTATATCAGTAATTTCAATGATTATTGTTTTGTTTACTATTGTTGAGCTGTCATTGAAATATAGGAATTTCATTAGACGTTTTCATCAAGTTGATTGTCAATTGTCAGATGATGAGGGCAAGGGTACCTGCACCTGACCTACACCTAACCTGCACCTGACCAACGCCGAACCTGCAGCGAATAGTTGGACGGTAAAGTGAATTATTGCAGCCAGGATAGTTTTATGACTTTCAGGGTACTGGCGCTAGTCATCTTTGGAAGGCGAAGAGCAATGTTCCGTGTATTTTTCAAGGTCGTGTCGCATCTGTTCATTCTGGCCCTGTGGAATCCAAGTCGGAAGAAGTCGGGGATGCTCGGTTGTTTCGTAGCTGTCATTTCATTCTGGGCGAATCACAAGTCAGTATTTCAGTCACATGTAGGGCGCTTAAAGTCATCCTGTATTTCCTCTAGTGCGCAGAGTTTGCATATGAGTTGTATCCTGTTTTTTATTGTTAGTTTTTGGGATGTAAAGTTCTGAAAAGGCGCAGGAGGCTATCCCTCCCAAAGTGTCGAGACGCCACTTCAACATTCATTCTCGTCAAGATGGGCATCACCCATTATTTTGTGGTGAACCTTTTCAAAAGTGAGGCCTTTCCTTCTTGGGGTAAGTGTTTGAACATTGAAAATCTAGCGGTCAATTCCTCCTATGATATGAGGCTGGTTATTTATTTGGATCTATTCCGTTAGATCTGTGGGCCTCTTTGGTACCCCGTGTCGACCACGTGGCCATTTTATTCTCTCAACGGAGAGATTCCACCTCTGGAGCAGGAGGCTATATGAAGCCTCATCAGACGTCGCAGGATCTCTCGTCGCTGCAGGCACCTCAGGCTCCTTCATCCCTGCAGGCCTTCCAGGCCCTTTCGTCTCTGCAGGCATCCCAGGCTCTGCAGGCTCTCCAACCGGCGCTGGCTCATCAGGCTTCCCTGCCTCTTCAGACTACTCAGTTTCACCAGGCTTCCCTGCCTCTTCAGTCTGCACAGGATCTTCAGGCTGCCCTGTCCCTTCAGTCTGCGCAGGATCTTCAGGCTGCCCTGTCCCTTCAGTCTCCACAGGCTTATCTGTCTGTGCTGAGTCATCAGTATTTGCTGTGTCACCAGGCTTCGCAGTGTCATCACCTGGAAGCTGCCTCTTGCTGGCTGGGACCTGGACCTCACCTGCTAGACTTCATCAGAAGGGGGCCATCTTTCTTCTGGGGACTGGCCATTGAATAGTCTGGCCAATCAGGCTGAGAACGCCATCAGGATGCCACCCTGCTAGATTGCCCTACTAGCACGTGGCTTGAGTAAGAAAGCCATCCAAAAATTTGAGTCAATACTTACCATGAAGTTTACCATCATTTTTTCTTGAGGGTGTCTCAATGTCTAGTATTCTTCACCATTATTTCACCATTATTTTTTTTATGATATTTAATAGGTTGCTAAATGCCCATTTTATAATTTAAGCATAATAATAATATGTGCATCCGGCTTATAGTACTATAAAAGGGATTTTAGGGTTTTTGAATATACTGGTCATACATAGTAACTTTTACTGAGAATATTTTGAATTCTATCATATTACTTAGACAGCAATCTACCTTGTAGGTAATAAAAAACTGAATTTTATCCTCATTAAATAATATCTGAGTTCACACAGTGTTTTTTCTTCTATTTCTCTTTCAGGAAGCTAGACTGAATTTTATTATAACTTTCTTGGTTTTGCCTATAACAAATCAAGTGGCGCCCTTTGTCATTCAATAGTCTGAATTCACTACCATTGCTCGCCAGACGAAAAGCTGCTGTGCCTTGTAAGCTCTTATGCATTTTTTTAATTTGAACTTCACAATATTTTTCCAAATTTCATAAGTTTGCTACAAATGAATAAAATGTGCTGACAAATACACATCTCTTTATGGAATGAATTCAATTTAATCAGTACATTACAAAAGCACTGTTTATTTATTTATTCCATATTTTCTACTCACTTTTGCACAAAAAGTGTCTGCTGCCATCACAGGATTAAATATATTGATTTATCTATATTTCAGCTTTGGACAATATATTTGGAACAGGGATTGAACAGTAACATACCGATCACAGAAGCCTACAACGTCACGATGAATATCCTGTTCGATTTTTGGGGAAAAGTAACACCTTGTATATTACAGTTGATCCAACAGTCCAAGATGGTATTAGCAAATATCTGGGAAATAATGTTTCAATTAAACAAAAGATTTTCAATTCCAGCTGAGTGAAATTGTGAGTCTCCATTTTTTGAGTATGATAGAAGCCCTATTGGAATGCCAGTCAACATTTGTAGGGAAGTTAATGCCTCTTTGGACCCCTGTTTTATGTTCAAATCAAATACAAGTAAGTGATATGATAAGCCCCAATTTTGCTACCTACTATAGAAGAGTGCATCTTAATACAAGAAATTTAGTGGAAATTTCTTTTTATTTCAATCTCATGGAGTTTCAAACTTTCACCAAAGTTGAAAGTAAATGTAATAATTCAGTTGTTTTGCGTAGATACTATACTACATATCGTCGACGAAACCCGAAAAGTGTGTAACTCCATCTCGAACTCCATATAAGTAAATTTTGCAGGAGAGCAATGAGAGCATTAAAAAAAAAGCCAGACAAGGAAATGAGGAAAATTGTTCTTCTTCTTCCCTTCAGTTTGAATGGCCTTAGCTGGAGGAAAATTGTTCAACTCCTCTTGTATAATTTCTTCTTCTTCGAAGTTGTTTCTTCAAGGTCGGCCATTTTGTGCTACTGAGGCTAATCACCGACGCCGGTGAGCACACTAACCTCAACCGGAAATTTTGCCGAATCTTTAACGAGTCCTACCTTGTGCTCATTGATATGGTAGCTATGATATGATATGCTATTTCGCTGTATAATTTAACGCGTTTGAATGAAAAGTAGGTATATAATGGAAAAAGGAGGACGATGAAATATTCTACCACCCACCTCGAGTCTCATATTCATGTATATCAGCAGTTAGATGCTATTGATGACCGTTTTATTGTATATTCCACACCCTTCAGGAGCACAATTTTTCCAGTACGGAGTTACACGGTTTTCTGAATGACCGTTTACACAGATAAATATGAATTTGATTCATCAGATGTCCTTGAAATCTCAATTTCAGTTAAAAGTGGAGTTGCACTTTTCGGGTTTCGCCAACGATTACTCATGTGCTTTTTTTACTCTTCATTGAAAATTATGAATGAATTACACGAAAAAATCAATTATATTAAGTTATGAGTAAGTAGTTAAATGTTGAAATCATGCACAAAAATCTCTGAACACCTCTTTATAATCTATGTTAGAAACAATCTCATGCAAGTTAAGATGGCATCAAGAATACCTACTGAAATTTGGAGTGAAATGTTAGCATAGTTATAATAAGAGGCATGCAACTAAAATAATATACATTTTTGTCATGAAGTTGCCAGGACATCTGCAGGTGCGACTTCAGAATTGCCGGAATTTTCCGCCTACCATTTTCCAAGAGGCTAATCCGGAAAAATTGAAAATCGCCAATCATCACAACCCCATGCTACTGAAATGGTTGCAGAGGCTACAGTTCAAAATGGGACAAATTGAGTTGCAATCATCAACAGCTACACAATTTTATTCATTGTAACTCAATTTTGTTTTAACATTGTTATATAAACTCTTCAATTTGTAAAAAAACAGTTTTACATAAAAGTTGTGATAAATTAAAAGAAAAAAAACTAACCAAGGGATTTTCAAACAAATCAACATATTTCCTTCTTCAACTTATCCATAATTTCCTTTGAATCCTTTGAACCCAATGGACATAACTGAAAAACAAAACATCAACCTTCTGAAATCTACCAAAAAAATGTTTTGCTCACCTTATCAAGAAAATAGGCCACATCTAATTTGATTTGTTCCCTGATTTTCATTTCATCAGAGTCAGTCTGTGGGGTAGATTCATCACCAGCATTTGAAGTCCTATTTTTCAATCTTCTCAATGACTCTTCAGTTTTACAAACGGATTGTAGAACCCCTTGAACAAGACTAAAATACCTGAAACACAAAACACATCAAAGAGTGTATAGGAAGCTGATAATTTATATATCTTACTGTTGACTCACTTGCAGGATCACTTTGTTCACAATGTCCTGTGTTTTAGTCCTCATACAGTCTTGGAATGTTTCTTGGAAGACTATAATTGGTTTGAGTGCTTCTATCATGTAAGTGCTAGGCTCTTTTGGGGTGCTCCTGTTTGTTCTTCTATAAAGTCTTGGAATAGAAGCAACATTTTGTAGCTGTGAAGAAATATTGCCAAATTTGATGTTAACTAAGTGATTAGTCAGATGACTTTGCACTTTCTCAATGCTCCCTTTATTTGACTTCAATACTCTCAGAATCACTTGGCTCATGCTATGGTGTACTATTTTGAAAACAGTGTTTTCAATATCAGAAAATTTGATTATATCAGCTGCTAAGAATTTTTCTACTACTCTGAAGTCTGCAAGAGAATCCATTATGAACTTCTCTTCAGCTTGCTGATCTTGGAAACCAGCCTGAAAAATGCAAACATGTAAGGAAGAATGAATACCAATTATTGATAAAAAGTTCTTACTTTTATGACTGTTTCAAACCAAATAAGGTATCTTGACAGTAACATCATTGAGAGTTTCAAAAACTGATCAGCTAATTGGTCTAAATAAATATGTTCATGAAAGCATTGAGAGACAGCAGTCCATAACCCCAAAGTAGGCCCTAGTTTGCAAGTCAGCTCATTGGGTGAGCAGTACATTTCACTATGGTCTACCTGTATATTATTCTCAAATGTTCCAGCAATCTGTTGATAGCGAATTTCAAAGTAAACAGGTAGATTGAACCTTTTTAGATGCTCTTGGAAAGTTGTATCTTGGTAAATGAGATTTTTGTCTTCACATTTTTCAGCAATTCTGAGAAGGACAGCCCAGGTACTTTTGAAACGTTTTTGAAAAAGTTCTGGATTACCAGGAGCTGTGATGTTGGGTAAACCTTCTCTTGATTGCCTATCAAATTCTTTCCAAAAACTGTTTAGTGCAAATTTGTAGGACCTGAGGTCTGGATTGGTTACTATGATTTTCAAGAGAAGTGACATTTTGCTATCCAAGAAATTTAATACCTGCTGGTAAATTTGGCAGAGGTCTTGATTCAATTTTTCCAAATTGGTTTCTGTGATAATGTTTTTCATAAATGGGCGAATTACTTTAACCTTCAATATTTCTTCAGCTTCTTCCTGTTTGTGTAAATTATCATACATTCTCAGACATCTTGTCAGAATTTCAGAATCATCATTTTTCACAGCCTCCAGGAAATTAACATTCACCATATGCAGCAGACTGTTCTCTATGTTTCTAGTCAGATCCTTTATATCTTCTGACATCAGGCCTAATTGAAATATGTGGTTACATTGGAAAGAATATTTACAAACAATTCTTTCCAACACAAATAGGTCTTCAAAAGAATCCACAGAAGCACACAGCATTTTTTCTATATATACTAAAGATGAAATAATTCCAAGTTTTAGATGAAAATGGTTTTTCTTCAGGTTATTATTCTTCATTTCATTCACCATTGTCTTGAATTCATTTTCAATGGAATCAATGACTTTGAACAAGGTCTATAAGGAAAATACATTAGATATTCTGTGAAAACACACATTATCAAAATATTCACCCTAACTTCTTCTTGCAATTGATTCACAGGAAGGGAGAGGTTTTCTATCTTTGAGTTGAGATTAGTCAAATATTCAGCTAAATTTACTATAGCTTCTGTTTCAGTTTTCAGGATTTCAGACATCTGCTGATGTAAATCAGCTCCATATGTCTTCAGGTCCCTTCTCAGGGTCTCCAAATCTGATTTTTGGGTATATTTTGACAAACATTGATCAACACTGAAATTATCCTGAAATAAAGTATTGTCGTCATTTAGTACTTATTTGATTGAAATCTACGAATATTCACTTTGAAAAATGATTCTTTCCATGCCAAATTCTCCCTTGGATCCATTTCAAATATGTTTTTTTGTTAAATGTTTACTTTATTTTTGTGTGTTGTTTTGATTGAAAAGTTAAATAATTCGGAATTTGACGTACAGTTGTCAAATGTCATAACAACAAAGGTGCCATAGAAATCAGAATGATGGGTTTGAAAAAGAATGACATACGTTGTCCAGTAGTGTCTGTGACTTGACAACGATTTCTATGCCTGGAAGCTTGTCAGTGTGGCATTTTTCAAACCAAATCTTTTGATTCAATTTTAAAAAATAGTGATGTGATTAGGTGAGATACACATTTTTTCATTTTTTTTTCTCCACAAATAATATGCGCTTCAACCATTGTGATAATTGGTGCAGGAAAAAATAATGGGTACACACTACACAGTATCCATAATTTAAAAACAGATTTAACAAAAAAACTTTATTTCAACAAAAAATTAATGGTCAATAAAATACAATGATATAATTCTATAAAAAGAATGTTTGAATCAGTAAAAATTGATTAGGTATAAAGAAAAATATTTTCCAATTAGGAAGGTCTATTGAAACAAAAAACATTGACTAGATTATTCTTCTTGTAGAAATATAGACTGACCCTCAAATAAAATGTACTTCAACAGATCATCAAAATTCAACAATTTCTTGGTATTCCACATTGAAGCATAATAATTGTTCCAATCTGGGAATACAAAAATTATGGGTATATCATTTATATTTACAAACCAAATAATGAAAATTACTACCTCTTTTTCTGAGGATATGCTTCACTGGAACAAGAATTATCATTTTTGAAAAAAGGTCTTATGTTATGACTGTTCACAAAATATTATCCACTTTAGATGAACTGATCTCCATATTCTTCACCACACCTATGAAATAAAATCAATTCAGTTTGATGACAGGATAATATTTGTTTTTCATAAAATCAAATTCTGGCGGTTTCAATGATTCCTTTTTATGACCACCAGCCAACAACTTGAGTACAATAAAATTTGTTTTACATATTTTCAATAATTCTGTAATTTCGGAATCAGCGGTTATGCTCTCCAACAACTGGCGGGCCTGATGAAAATGTTTACAGCCCGCTATATACAGAAACACGCTGTCCACCGGTTGCTGTTGAAACCTTTCAAAGGAAGTCATTTCCCTGAATTCCGCATAAACAACTGGTGGAGGTGTGAGCAGATTCTGGAAAGGGGCGAATCTGTGTTCATACCTAACTTGTTCATTGTCAAAACGAGGATGAGGCATTGTCAATTTCCCTTCTAAACGGAACCCCATCAAAGCCTGAAAGACAATTGAGCTCTTTTCTATCTTGAACAAGAGAGAGGAAAGTTCTCTCCTCTTCCATCTCTCTCTGCAATGCTACCAACGTGGCCGCATTGAAATATAGAGAGGTCCGATAAATCTTTCCTTGTCTAACATCTACTTTGTGCGCAGAACTATTTTTCAATTCAGCACAGTGTCAAATTTAACGATATCAACAAATTATGTCAAAATAAGTATGATATAAATCAAAAATTTCATTTCGAAAATTCGTAACGTCATCAGTCAATGACATTCATGACATAGACATATCACGTCATTATAATATCGAAAATAGTTCAGTGGCGCAGACTAGAGGTTAGACAAGGAAAGATTTATCGGACCTCTCTTTATTTCAATGCGGCCACATTGGTAGCATTGAAGAGAAAGATGGAAGAGGAGAGAACTTTCCTCTCTCTCGTTCAAGGTAGAAAAGAGCTCAATAATTAGAATAGTACAGCATTAATTTCAGATGAATGAGACGAGTACCAATATAGGCAATATAACATTCACAAATATTGTATTCTTCCGAATTCAAGAATACAAATTATGTGTACACAAAGTGTCCCAGAACAACGTATCATAAATTCAACAGGAAGACCTAGAGACGAAAATAGGCGGATTGAAGTCAACTTACCTTTTTATGAAAATGCACCATTGAGCTGTGAGAGAGCCTTGAAGAATAATTTTATTCACAGATTTTCTTGAATATTTCAAAATCCTTCAGAGGTACTGCTCTAAAATTCGTATGGCTATTTACTACCGTGAATGTGCATTAAAAACATGTCATATTAATTCAATTAATATACAGGGAGATACGTATTTCGCTTTTTTTATGAAATTTGATATAACTTTTAAGCCACTGACTATATTTAGATATTTCAATGAATGACAAAAATGATTATCTAAATTTTTTCCAACTGCAGTTTTTCTTATAATTTTTCTTGGCTTTTGAGATATATAACATAATTAATGTTGGTGCTTCTCCATACTTGTTCATGATGATGTCTCAGGATTATCATATTTTGCAAGTTTCTACCTCATTTATGCTGAGTAACTAACAATTAATAATCATGTTTATGAACTACTTCAGCACATAAGGTTGTTGGTCATCTTCAAATTAAATGTTATTTCTTGAAGTTTTTTGGAGGTAATTCTGACATTATAAACAAGTATGGAGAAGCATCAATATGAATTTTGTTAGATATCTCGAAAACTAAGAAGAATGATAAAAAACTGCAGTTAGAAAAAAGTTTGATAATCAATTTTGTCGTTCATTGAAATATTGAAATATGGCCAGTGGCGTAGTCCAAAGAAGTTACATCAATTTTTATCAAACAGAATGTGAAATACTCATCTCCCTGTATATTGAATGAATTGTTGACATGTTTTCATGCACATTCATATAAGTAGTTTGCCCTACGAATTTTAGAGCAGTTCCTTTCAAGGATTTCAAAATATTCAGGGAAATTATGTGCATAAAATTATTCTTCATGGCCATGCATTTTTGTATAGAGGCTATGATAGAGGTAAGTTGATTTCTATCAGTCTATTTTCGTGTCTAGTTCACCCTGTAGAATTTATGGTACATTGTTCTGGGACACCTTGTATATACACTAATTTTCAAAAGAATTCCAGAAATTAATCATCAATAAAAAAAATAAACCTCACCTTATAGTACCCTCCACACATATTCTGTAGAGCCTGTAAATAAATGATATCTCTGTTGTAGGGTCTAGTCCGCTTTTTGTATTTAGTTTTCTTCTTAGAAGTTCCTTTATTCCTTTGTAATTCATTGAGAATCTCATTTTCAACCAGAAAACTATCAGCTCTTGATAAAGCTGATATCAGCCAACCATATAAAAATTCATATAAATACCTGAAATATACATTGTGAGCCTGCTTTGTGTAGGCATGTGTGAGCAACTCACCAATAAATATAGTAAAATTCGTGTACACTGTAAAGTTCCAATTCAAAACCTGCTAAAAGGTACATTATCATTATCCTCAATGTGTGGTATAATACCCAAGTTCCAAAACAAGCAATGTGTGGTCTTGATAATGGAGAGTTAACAGAAAGATTGTGTAAATATGCATCCACACGTTCAGCCTAAAAATACAGACATACTATTTTTCATCCATAAAGACAAGACATTGCTTTACATCAAAATACACACCTCATCTTGTAGTGTGGTAAATTCATCTAATAAATGAGCTAATTTGTCTCTCTGCCTTGCTCTGTTGTGACCACAGAGTTGCAAAAAATTTATGAATGGCCGGGAACAATGAGTAAGAAATGTGTCAACAAAGTACTTAGCCTGAAATATTGGATTTTAGAAGGGTGGGTATCTTTGGTTTATAGCGTACTCACTTCCACATTACTCATTAGTGTTTTTGATAGTAGAGCAGGGGGACAGATGAATGCTTTCACAGCTTCTTTCAATATCTCTTTGGAGTTTAAAGGATTTGTACCAGGATACAGCAACTGTAAAGCAGACCTTGATAATATGCATGGGCTGGATTTGCTGAATTCGATAAAAAAATCCTAAAACACATTTGATTACCTGTTTTTTTAATGGCAAGAAGCTGACATTATTCATACCAGGGCTTGGTGCAAAGAAGATATCATTTGAATTTTACTAACTATTTTGAAACGCTCTGTCATTTCAATGAAGTATGATATAGCTTCTGATCTGGACTTGATTTTAGTATATCTTGGAAAAGTGGGAGGTAATAGGCGCTGGTTTATAGATGGCTCAAATCCCAGTATATATTCATGTTCAGCTGGAAAAATATCAATACAAAATAGTCTGATATTGTCATTGTCAGAGTCCTATCACTAGGAAGATGACAATATATGGCATAACCATATTATTCTTCACATCAATTGGAATATCAAAATTAAAAGAATAGTTTAACAGAAACAATATCATTTCAAATTAGGGATGTGCAATGTAGTTCTGGATGAATGTATGGATTGTGTTATTTTTTATAGATTTAGCTGATTGAGCTCATCTAAACATACATTTTGTAGATTATGGTAGGTACAATATTGTATATCTTTCAAATCATACATACAGTCTCTATTTTGTACACCCAACTCAACAGTTTCTTGAACCACATAAAGCATTTCTAAGCAACTGGCTAACAGTCTTTGACTGTCAGGTATAGATGGTTGATCATCTTTTTTGAAAGAAATCAGAATTTGCAGGAACAGTCTCAAAAACTTAATTCTTGCAAATAAAGCTTGTGTTTCAAGATTAGGTTTGGATCTAGTTTTTCTATGGAGATCTTCTTCAATTTCTCTAAGCATCCCAATCATACGTTGTTCTGAGACTTCAGGATTCAAATGATAACCATACTGCATGGGTTGGAAATCCTCTTCCTCATATACCATTGCACTACAAAAAAAGAACATGTTTGAATCACACAAAACCTACTCAGTTCCATCATTCTTGGCCTGTACTACTTACTTATGAACCAAATCTTTGATTATTTCTAATAGTTTATATATAGCTAAGCAGAATGCTCTCAATGTCCTGTCTTCTATCATGTATGGTTTGTGCAGGTACAAATTGATGAAAACTGTTTGTGCTAAGGAATGCCCTTCCAACCAGGAAACAACACAAGCAAGAGTACCATCAATTACACCTATTATTTCTGCATCTTTGAAATCATGAAGTTTGATGATATTATCCTTGAAATTGAGAGAAAATGGGAATTTCATATTATCATTCATATAATGCATGCCAACCTGGACAGCTTGATCAAATGATATTATTTTCCTGACACCACGATTGCACAACATCCCAGCATCCATTTTTGGGTCCATCATTTCTATTGCAGACATGGCCTCAAAGAGCCCAAACAATTCGTCATGAAGCAGTTCTCCTAATTTCAAATCTGCAAAAATATGTTTCCATGAAAATGATATCTTAGAAATACCTTATATATGATTATTAATTTAGTGTTTCTTCTTTTCAAAATGATTGATACATTTACATGCAATTCTATTGGATCCTGCTTTTATTCATCAAATTCCACTTTCTAGCAGAGCTGAAGAACAGTGAGCCCTGCCCAACTGTAATCTAATCTAATGGGGTAGAAATGTTTCTGTAATTTAAATATTGCAGCAGCCGTATCCAAAATTCCAAATGGATGCATTCTTTCGAAATTCTAGTAATTGCATGGTATCACCTTTTACTGTTTCCTGAAATGTGGCTGTAATATCTGTCCAATTTCCATAGAGCCTCCATGATGCACAGGAATGAGAACTAAAATCAGTTTATTAACCAATAATTGTTATTCGCTTTGATAAATGTTGAATACACCTTACTATTCATTTTCCATATTCCACAACAAGAAGTCCTGTAGTCCTGACCCTTAGAAACCTCCGAATTCCTAAAATTTATAGGATTGTAAAACGAAAACCCTAACCTATATCATCAAACATCAAAAGTTGATGTTCGAGTTCGATGCCTATATTCAGTCCAGTCCAGTTTGGATTCTGTGCTAGTGTGCTGCTGTGGCTGTGGCACGCTTTGTCAAGAATCCTTCCGCTACCCCACCTACCACGTCCTTGACCTTCATCAACATTTGGAATTGGAAAATGAAAATTAGCATGTTAGCAACTAAAGTTGTAAAAGGCATATTTTGATACAGTATCCTCTTCCCAGCCTCTTATTTTGAATCTGAGTATTCAGCAGTATCATAAATTCTGATTACCCAATTTTTGGATTCGATGATTGAGAATTTGAGAATTTATTTGATAAGAGTTTTAAAAAATCCCGCCAAAGCAAATGTCATGCGTCTACAAAGTGCACCGAACTTCAGGTTATACTGGGCATCGAGAAATCAGAGAATGAAAACGTCGCTGGATCTGGATATGTCCAAATTCGTTTTCTACCGCCGTTAAAAAGAAAAAACCAGCATAATCGTGTTAAAATAATGAGAGGTTAATCCCCCGAGAAGAGGCAAAGTAAAGTACAGTAGCGGTTTATGTTCCAGTGAGCCGATTCAGTTGAGGAAACAGCAAGAGGATTACAACCACATTGATAAGCAAAAAATGGCAGCCTTACCACGCAGGATAATTAAAGAAACCCAACGATTAATGCAAGAGCCAGTGCCGGGAATCAGCGCTGTACCTGATGATAGCAATGCCCGTTATTTTCACGTCATTGTGACTGGCCCAGAAGACTCCCCCTTTGAAGGGGGCCTGTTCAAACTAGAGTTATTCCTCCCAGAAGACTATCCTATGTCGGCTCCTAAAGTAAGGTTTATAACGAAAATCTATCATCCTAACATTGATAGACTTGGTAGAATATGCCTTGATATTCTTAAGGATAAATGGAGTCCAGCACTTCAAATTCGCACTGTTTTACTGTCTATTCAAGCCTTACTTAGTGCTCCAAACCCGGACGATCCTTTAGCAAATGATGTTGCTGAACTGTGGAAAGTGAATGAATCAGAAGCTATAAGAAATGCCAGAGAGTGGACTCGCAGATATGCTATGGACAATTAAAGTGTGCTCTGAACAGACACCAGTAATAAACATAAGCATTCTACTTCTGAATTAGGTTTATGATTATTTAATTTATATTGTTACAAGAGTAGAATTTTTATGTTTCCTACTATAGCTGTATCCAACAATTCTGATACTAATGTGAGACACTTGTCAACATTTAATGAGTATCTTAATGTTTCATTTTCAATTGTAAACAAAACTATGTTTAAAATGTATATTATCAATTATCTTAAGTTTTTGAAATCAGTTTGCTTTGAATCAGGAATCCTTTTTTACTTCTTGAATTTCATCCCCTGATCTCTGCAAGTTTTGATGTTCAAGTTTCATTATTCAGTTCAATCATTATGGGTGGAGAAGTATTAAAGGATATTTTCTCTTAAGCTTATATCCTGTATACTTTAACAACAATTCCATGCTTAGTTGCACATGAAAGATGGATTTGTAGTTTGTTGTGTAAATAAAGGTATGTAAGGCTTTTTACAAATAAATTCTTTTCACAAAAACCTTCAATTGTTGTCCATTTGAATCATGAATTCATAGCCTTACAACATCCATAACAATCTGTGCTTGTAAGAAGAAACTCAAAATTTGTTATTGCCTCTAGTGCAAAACAGACATACATCTGTAATTGGGTCTTATGACCTGTTGGATGTATTTACAAATAAATAAATAAAAACAAAATGAAATTCTAAAACTAAAGTCATCCACTGTATAAAGCACAAGTTACCAGGTACATGGATAGCCCTGTGTCAAATAGCCCCAATGTATTCTTATTATGTAAAATGAGTTTTTTAAATAAATTTTATATGATGTCACAATTTTATTCAAAGAAATCTTATTCCTATTCCCTTTTTACAAAGAAGGTGCATAATTGACCTCTTCAAATTAATCTCCATCAGATAAGCATGTTTTCATATACCTACTCTGAAGTCAGATGATACTGGATAGTCTAATATTGCAAAGTGCAAATGATTGGATAATTATTTTATGGCCCCCTTCAATTTTTTTACAGACAGATCCATATAAATAATAATGATATGTTACAACCAAGTGATTCACCCCTTTTCAATTCATGCAGGTGATAAATAAAACAAGATTAGTTTGTAATTATTGTATTTTGTAAATATTTGTTACACATTAAGTTTGTAATATACAGACTAAAGGAATGCTAAGTAGGTATATAAGTAAAATAAATATTACTCCAATTGTTCTGTTATAGGCATTGATATGATTGGATAAAAACTGTTCAACAGGTAATAGAAATGAAAAATATATCTAGAGGTAAAGAATGTTGTCTATTCAATACAAGAATTTGAATAATAAAAAAAAATCGTTTCTGTACAGTAAACCATAACGTTCGATAAAATAAGAGAGAAATTCAACTAAAAGAAATGTACAAATAAATAAAGTATCCACAAAAACAAAGACTTCATATCACATTTCTCTTGACGAAAAAAATATATTTAGCTACCTACCTATTCTTTAAAATGTGATGTGAATCACTGGATTCAAATGAATGAAAGCGACAAAGCTTACAGTAAGTAATAAGGAGTCCCGGCAATTCAGTGCCATATGACGAATATAATAATATAATAGCCTTCTTGTCAAACAAAAATATATTTTTTAGAGGATCATACAATGTGTACAGGACACTGTTCACAATTCACTGTGTTATTTCTCAGTTACAATAGGAATTCGCTTCATTTTTTGCTATACACGTCAATGTAAAACTATATTGATGAATATAAAAATAGTGATTTTTGTTTAGTCTAGTAGATTCCGAGCTAGTGAGCTAATTCTTCCCCAACTTTTCACTACAAAGAGCAACAATTCCATTGAAAAGGTTTGCATCTTACTACCACAATATCTAATGAAATGAAAACACTAGCCAACAAGTTTTTTATGGATATTTATGCATGAGGCATATTATATTACCCCCAAACATCAAGATTGGAACATTTATACAGGATAGGTTTTTATTTTGAAAAATAATCCATGCATTTTATAGTGGAAACAGCACAGTGACCTCTGAACATAACTAAATAATATGTAAAATCATTATAAAAACTCATTTATATATAACCTCTATTGATGCTGACTAGATATATTACTATATAATAAATTTTGAGCCAGCATATTGAAGGTTGGGGTAAATTGAATATTTCTTCATAAAATCAATAAAGTTACTAGGTACACATATAATACTCAGTTATTGATCATTTCAATTTGATACAACTCGAAAATATCATTCTACTAACATATATCACAGGAACCATCTAATATAGATTTTAGAATTGATACATCTGAGATTTTACTACTTGATTCATTTTAATAATCTCATGTTATCTAATATTTGAGAAAACTTGTTGAGCCAACATTTACTATGCAGAGAAACTGTAGGTATGGGTAAAACATTAAAACACACAATTATTAGAATATTGGAACACTGACCAAGGACACTTGTAAATATTTTCTTCTCTCTGATACATTATAAAAATTGATATTCAAACTAAATTTCACATGAATTTTGTTTGAATCTTCATGTTTATAACAATCCAAATCTCGTTATATCAACTCTTAATCAAACTATTTGGTGATCTTTTTCAATGAACCAGAAACTTAAATTCTAAGGAAATGACGCATTTGTTCTATGGTCGAGTTTTTTTTTGTCCGATCATAGGAAACATGGAAGGAAATATTCTTTTATGCCAACCAACAGTCTTTGGTATGCTCTTCACATTCACGACAAATAAATAAGTTTAATGCAGTCATTTTAGATCAGAATTTGACGGATATAGAAAAAAATCTCAGTATTTCATACTAACAATTCTCAGAAGGTAGGATTTGAGTTTCACAAAGAGACAAGTCTTTAAATTGAGTTTTGGAGCATTTCAAGGACGAAAGAGGTATTCATTAATATTTAAATAGATATAGAAAACATCTTTGGTTTGTATTTCACGTACTTGTTATTTTTTTATCTATTATCTATACAGGGTGAGTCAGTTTTTTGTAGCAGGACTTCCAACAGTTTAAAGAAGACATTTTTTCAAGATGAAGATCTTCTATAAACATATATGCGTGGGAGCATCGTTTCCGATATACATATAGTTTCAAATTTTGCACAATTCTAGAAGTGTATCATTCTGTAGGTATTCAAGAACGCTCGATAGCTCTAGATATTGCGTTTCCAAAGTGTGATAGGTGTACTAAATTTCAATTCATTATTCTGGAAATTGTAGTAAGAAATTGGAAAAACACACAAAAAATCTCAAACTTTGATATCCTGTATATCGGAAACGAAGCTCCCACGCATATATGATTACATAGAATCATCTTAAAAAAAATTCTTCTCTCAGCTCTTAAAGTCCTGCTACAAAGAACTGACTCTCCCTGTAAACAGAGGGTGTTTCAAAACTGAACATCAAGATTTCAGGAACTCATTTTTCAGATCAAAATAAGACTTTTTTCCTATAAAAATGTGTTCGTAAACGTTTCCTTACCGATCTACAGATCGTTAAAATTTCAAGATTTTTTCTTTTTCCTTATAGGGATTCCCTTTCGTGCGCTCCAAGCGATAAAAAAAAAGGTTTGAAACATAGGTTACGTTTAAAGGGTAATATAATACAGTATGCTGAGTGATTTTAAGAAGCTACAGAGAGATATTTTTTGAGATGAGTTTAACGTTGGGTCAGGTTCGCACCAGATAACGGTCAAGAATGCTATCTGGGACAGCCCTGAAGAGAGCCAAGAGCTCGAAACCGGTCTGTAGGTAGTGACGCGTTCCTGAACCACGATTTTAGGGAGGAAAGTAGTTGTTTTTCTCTCTTTATCTACCATTTTCGTTCATTTTATGAACTATTGTGGTGATGACTATGACGAATTTCTCTCTCTTTGTGACCATTGCATTCTACTTTGAGTATTTGACTTTTTCCTAGTTAATAAATATTTTTCATAGTTCACTAAATTCGATTGAATTTTTGAACTAAAGATTTAGTTTGTGATTCTAATTACAAGTTTCCAAACATTACTTAAAGAATGAAAAAACCTAGCGAAGCATGACTTTTTATAAAAGATGCTGGAAAAGAAAAAATCTTGAAACTTTGCTCTGTAGATCGGTATCGGAACGTTTTTGGACAGATATTCATAGAAAAAAAAGCATTATCTTGACCTGAAAAATAATTCCCTGAAATATCGATACTGAATTTTAAAACACCCTGTATAACACAAATTAGAGCGCATTTTTACACGTCAAGAGAAACCAAGTTTCATGAAAACCAGGAAGGTTTTTGTACCTACAAGAAAAATGGCTTTACAATTGTTTGAGTTCGGAATTCCAATTTTGGATTGTGAAAACATCAAGATGAACCATGATCATCGTATGAATAAAAAAATGATTTCATGTGCTAGAATCTAGATGATCAAGAAAATGTGAGCAATAATTTTTAAACCTATACAACTCCTAGAAATAAGTATATTGAGATATTTTCGCACAACCAGGGGTATATGGACGAATAAGAATCCTCTGAAAACGAGCAACAGAACCTGAGATTTTTTTCTCAACGTGAGCTAAAACGAATGAACTAATGACGCGACAAAGCAGAGATATGGTCTATCACGAAAGCTCAGCGCAAACGATTTTGTGCAGAGCGCAGTTCTTTTGCTTGTATTGTCTTCAGTCTGTAGAACTTATACTAACAATAAAAAATATATCGATCTGCGACTCAAGCATTATCAAAATCAAAACAATTCCCAAGGACAGTTCAATATCAACTACAAGTAGGCACTTTCGAACCTTGGTTTATTTCAACTTAGATGTATACAGGATTCTCTTGACCAGTAAGCAAACGAAACATGGAAGTCGGCATTGTTTTCATCAGGATCTGGAAAATAGTAGATTGTTCTATTAGGATCAAAAGTGACACTTTGTTTGACAAGCGAATTTTCGAGTCAAACAAAGTCACTTTTGAACCGAATGAAACATGCTATTTTTTCTGCAACCGAAAGAATTAACTAAAATAAATATTAGTGGAGTAACCACCAATGTGACTCACTTGACAGATTATTATAATGAAGCAAGACCTCAGACTACTTCACTTTGTTAGAATTTGTGTTGACATGCATCATGTCATCAGATACTACAGGCACGAATTCAATACAACCGGAAAAACGTGGATACCGAGCCCCATGTATGCAATGCAACAAATAATCCGTGTGGTGAGAATATCCTACCTGCATTTACAGATCAGGTTTATTCAATTTTCAAGGATGTTCGAATTAAAGTTTCGATATAAATACAACCACAGAGTGGTCGATGAATTCATTTGGGCCAGCCCTAATAGAAATAATATAATAATAATAACGATTATTTAGTTCTCTCCATATTCCATTGTGTTTGGCTCGGTTATCAAATGAAGCTAAACAATATCGTTGTGTGAGGCAAAATAGTATTGCTGGCCGTGATTATTCAAAAACAAGTTATCCAATCAATCAGATCCCGAGAATAAAGGAATGAACTACAGATCGAGCAAGAATGTGAATCTTGAAGGCTTTCCTGATCAAAACAAAAATTTTCAACTATCTGCCAAATCTGCCGAAATCAGAAACAAATCAGGTATGCGTCCCAACCCATAAAACCAACGGTCGTTTATTCTTGATGACCTAGTACATCCTTTTTAGTTCCTAGGAGCCAAAGTTCAACTTTAGCTCCTAGAAACTAAAAGCGTTGCCTAGCAACATAGCTATGTTTGGTATCAGTAATAGAAACGTCAATTCAAGAGCTAATTTTGGAATTGAATTGGACGACTTTTGTATATTGGCATTCAATTTGCTACACCCTAACCCCGATGATCGTCTTTATTGGGCGATTACCCTTTTCTTCCCACTTTCTCAGTATTTTTGGACCGTGCGACGTGATCGGATTAATTTTGCAATTCAAAATTTTCCGAAAAACTGTGGTTTTGAATTATTAACAACAACAAGTCCCTTTGAAAAACAGTAGGGATTTTCGATAATCATCAATGAAAGGAGATGTATTAGTTAGGATTGCTATCTAGTAGTTGACAAACAACTAGAGACAGGACGAACCAAATATTGTCGCGAATCTCCTCTCTCATTGGCCGGAATCGCTCGCAATATTTGAAGCGTTCAGTCTCTAGACGCTAGCGGCTAGTGTCAAGTTGTGAGAGGTCAAGGTTAGGTTTATATAGAAAATGTTTGTTTGAAATGCCGTTCATACTAAAATTCTTCGATCAAAATTCAGTGCCTATCATCATTTTGCCTGAAGTTTAGAGTTGTGTGCTATTTATCCCTGAAGTAAGTCTTTTCTATTTCATTTTGTTTTATATTCGATCAAATTACCAATGAGGAAGCAAAATACAAAAACGAAAACATCATGTTTTCGCTCATCAACACAAATATTTCAAAACAAATCAAGAACGTGTATTTTGAAATGACTGGAATAATTGAGTTAACAGTTTACGTTCGCAAATCTGGTTTGAGGAGCCCGTTTTTTGATAACCCTCAATAGAAATTGAATGGAAGTTTAAAATTGATGGGAAATTTAGAACATAATTAGTTTCATAAATGAACATTTTTGCTCTGCCGGGGAATCGATCTCACACCCTGAAGATCGTGAATAGAAGGCCGCAATTGAAAAACAACCAACTAAAATGCTAATATTAATGATAAAAAATACTTGTTCGTCGACCTCTACAACAAATTACATCTTACCTACTAATTTTCGAATTAAAAATCGACTGTTGCCTTCGAAAATAGTGTTTTTTTTCAATCAAAAATTATTAATTTTTTGTAGAGGTCGACGAAAAAATTCAATATGCACCTCGGCGAAAAACTGCCAATTGTCTCGCCTGCTCCATTATAACAGACAGTTCTTCGTCCTTGGTACATAAATAACTAATTCAATCTACTTACTTCTCCCACCGAAGTGGCCAATAGGTTGACAATTTTCTCATGAGGAACTGCAACTACACTTTGATTATTTATCTCGATAATCCTATGCCCCACTCTCACGCCTCCTCTCTCTGCAATACCACCACGCAGCAGGCTGCATATCTACGACCGAAATACTAAAACAACACAGCCAAAAAATGACCTTGAAAACTTACGACCCCGTTCTGCACGCTGAACCCAAGCTGATACTTCGTGTCCGGCCTCTTTATCTTGACCTCGACCACCGGAGCGCACGGCACGACGGTCAACTTGACCACGGTTTGGTTCTTGGAGTTCTTTATGTACGTTTGACAGGTAGACAGGGGCAGTCCCACGAGACTCACGCCGTTTATCGCTATGATTTGGTCGCCGATGTTCAGTTGGCCGCATCTGGCGGCCGCCCCACTGGGAGCGAGATTCGCTATTACAACTGTTGGCAGCATCGAGCCCCAGCCCGATTCCACGATGACCACACCCAGGATCTCCCCTTTTGCTTTGGGCACCACAACCTGGAATAAAATTCGGGATGCATATAAGAATACATTTAGATGAAACCTTGAGAAGTCTTAGCGAAAACTGAAACAATAAATCATGAAACATCATACATTATCCGTAATTATGCAATACTACTCGATTTTCTAGACTTATGAATAGGATTTTTCATAGTATTGAACATCGGCGACCAGATGTTCAGTTAGCTACATCTGGCAGCCGCCCGGCTGGGAGCGAGATTCGCTATAACAACTGTTGGTAGCATCGAGCCCCAGCCCGATTCCACGATGACCACGCCCAGGATCTCCCCTTTTGCTTTGGGCACCACAACCTGGAATAAAATTCGGGATGCATATAAGAATACATTTAGATGAAACCTTGAGAAGTCTTAGCGAAAACTGAAACAATAAATCATGAAACATCATACATTATCCGTAACTATGCAATACTACTCGATTTTCTAGACTTATGAATAGGATTTTTCATAGTATTGAACATCGGCCACCAGATGTTCAGTTAGCTACATCTGGCAGCCGCCCGGCTGGGAGCGATATTCGCTATAACAACTGTTGGTAGCATCGAGCCCCAGCCCGATTCCACGATGACCACACCCAGAATCTCCCCTTTTACTTTGGGCACCACAACCTGGAATAAAATTCGGGATGCATATAAAAATACATGATGATTTTCTAGACTTATGCATAGGATTTTTCATAGTATTGAACATCGGCGACCAGATGTTCAGTTGGCCGCATCTGGCGGCCGCCCAGCTGGGAGCTAGATTCGCTATTACAACTGTTGGCAGCATCGAGCCCCAGCCCGATTCCACGATGACCACACCCAGGATCTCCCCTTTTGCTTCGGGTACCACAACCTAGAATTAAATTCGGGGTGCAATTGATAAAAATACATTTAGATATATTCCACTGATAAATTGATCCAATTAGCAATTTGAAAACACTGAACATATTTCAAAATCAAATATTTTGTTGACTGTGGACTAGTTGCCAAAACGTATAAAACGACGCAAGTTAGATCGAGATTGCGGCGACGAAACCGAAAGCTCAATTTTGCTCAAAATATTAAGAGACTACTTTGGATACATCGCCGAAAGTAGTCATATCGCCGAAAGGAGAGTATTCATAAATATGGCGGTACCTCCTCTGATAAAGGAATATAATCTATTACATACCGGGTGTCCCAGATATTTTCTTACAGTCAATACCTCAATTATTCTGCTCAGAATTTTAATAAGGATAAACACAGAAGAGGAATCATTATGTTATAATGTTCATAATCTTTGGTTTAATTTTTTTTTCATTTTTCAAGTACAGAGCCAGACATGATAAAATCCGATACTTTTGACCACCTATCCACTGGAGTTTTTCGGCATAATGACCGTTTCAATTCCATTTATTCCATAAAAACATTTGTACAATACAACGTGTATAAACAAAACTCTTTCAAAGGGGACATTGGACATGATGAAAATGTAAAACATACAATGTAGAACACTTAGATACGCCACAGAATTACCCTCCAAAGGAGCCCTCAGAGGCGGCCGATGCAGGCCTCGCCGATGATTTAACAACCCTGATGAAAGTCATGGGGAAGCTGACTCCTAGGAGTATACCTTCAATCCAGTTCATGTCAGTGAGTTGCCCAGGGCAGAACAGATTGATCGTCAATTGCTACCTTGTTCTTTCTAATTCAGCATTTTTGTGTTGGAAAATAAAAATGAAGAACCAACTTTCAAAAATTCTCTGTGGAAGACTCATACATAATGACCATTTTTGGCAGTGTCCCCCAACCTGTTTTGGCGTTTTGACCAAAAATTCGGCGACTTGTACATTTAGCGAACTGTCATGGACACCCACCCAAAGTCTACAAACAAGTAAAATACTTCAGAATAAAGATAATAATATCATCATGTTGCTTGCCTTCTCTGTGGCTCTCACTGTGATGCATACTTTCAACAATTTCCTCAACAACTTCCATCAGGAAATGTTGAAATGAAATTCAAGCAGCCGTTACCTCTTACCTCTTTTTGCATTTCTTTCTTGGCAAACATCTGCAACTCATCACCGAATATTTCCTGGGAATTCAACACTTCTTGGTAGTCCATTTCTTTGACGAAGCTGTGGTCCTCGATGCCGTTGGCTTTCAAAAATTCCATGTAAGCCACCTGGAATGCTTGTCCGATCGACTGGGCGATGAATTGGGCCTCTTCGCTTTCGAAAACGTGGCATATCATTTTGGGGGTCCGATTGATTTTCGGGGCCTCTTCCATTTCGTGAGGCACAAACCTACGTCTGGCCATGAGAACCACCAAGTCGCCTATATCTGCTATATAGGAGATGGTTCTCAGAGCGTGGTCCATCATGATTTCCTTGAGATCTGTGTTGAGGACCATTATCTTTTCCGTTGAGATAAATAGGTCAACTTCTGTGCTGGGCTGGGTTTCGCCATCAGGTGCCTTAAAAGAGATCGTTTTGAGTCCGGGTTATTTTGTGATGATACAACAAATGCTTACCAAAGCCTATGAATCCGTTAGAAGCAGCAACAAAAAATTTTTGGTTAGTAACTTTTAGCATAGTTAGTAAACATAATGAAATAATGTCCATGAGATGATAGAAATTAATGTCAACTATTATCGAAGGTATTGGTATCAATAAATTGAAACTAGTAATTCAATTATGTGATTCGATAATGTATTTCATTTTATGAAGGAATGTTTTCAACAGGAAATTAAATAACCAATGAAGTGAACTGTTACGGAATTGCCTATTGAACCATATTGAACCTGTCATTGATGAGTTGACAAAACAAATTCTTGAAAATAGTCCCTCTGTGAACTTTTTTGAAAAACTACCAATTTTGATATTGATATTGGCGGTTGAAGAATCATCAAGTTGACATAAAACAGACCTTAATTTTCGTTACAGCTACTTCTACCATATTTTTCTTGAGCCTTTTTCTTCTTTTTCTACCCCCTTCCTCATCGACCTCAACAGAACCGAGGAAATGCAGATGGAAAACTGTCCCGGTTGTCCCAAGCGGATTGTCGTTAAAGTGTGGCAAACCCTCTGTATAATTACTTTTCATTTCTTGCATTCACAAAAAAAAATACATGAAAATATTGGCATTTTCGTAGATATAATAATCATTACATAGGATACTTGCAGAATGATTTAATGTATTAGCAACATTTGAAAAAAACAATAATCGAAGAAGAAGAAGCAAAAATGTAAACTAGAATAATTCGGATAAATCAATTTGTACAGAAAACTCCTGCACTAATTTTTCATGACTAATGGAAATATTTTTATTATTTCAGAAAATAGTTAGAATACAGAAAATGTTCCTAATGGCTTTGGACTTCCACAGTGGGTAAGAGAATACCATTTTTATGATTAATCAGACATTCTACAAGAAGTAATGATATTTATATCATTCAAACATTGTTAATTGAATTCAAGTTTCTATGTGAATGACGAACATTAAATTCTCACCAGTGTTAATGGGTTGCAAGGTATTATCTGTGATCATTGCAGATTCCTGTAAGCTCTGTGACTCATCTTCAATACTATCACTTTCTGGGCTACTTGGTATGAACTGTTGCCCATAAGTTTGAATCATTTGGTTGGATACCTCCTGCAAGGTTTACCTTCTATCACACTACCAATTTTTTTCATATTATGTTTGCAATCTATTTTTCAATCTATTTTTTAACATCTATTACAACATTTAAAAACTGATATTTGGGGTATACAAGACTGACTGTATTTTATTTGGTGCATTTCTATGTACAATTGGAAAAAACATCCAAAGCAATGGACAGAGGGAGTGCGACATAGTCTCTCTAGTGAAACCCAGGTAAAACATGAAACAGGCAACCAACCAAAGAGCACAAAGGGATTGCCAACTGCAGAAAGGTAGAATACAAAAAAAACAGATCCAATAGGCAAAGTTACCTAATACTATCATACTAATAATACTAATACTAATACTATACTTCATTCATAAATTCCCGCAGATCAATTTTTGTACTCGAATATTTGTTCCATTCGCGATAGAAAATAAGCGTACGCCACCTATCGGAGTTCTTGTAAGCTGTCAAAGCGGCATGTTTACTTTGTTTTCATTGGTTCACATTTGTTTTTTGTGTGCTAATTGGCCATTTCATCAAAATAAACCGCTCAGAAGTGTCCAAGTTGCTGCCGTCAGGTGGGGCGACGTGTTATTTTCTATCGCGAATAGTAGTAGTAGTGCCGTTGAATTGTTTCATCAAAAAATAATTTTCCTCAGATGAAAAATAATAATTGAATAATCAATTGAGTATAGAAATTATTGAATGATAAGAATAGCAAATGTTTGGATCATTTTATATCGAAACCTGAATTTTCATTTCTTATTCAATGTATTTCAGTCTTTGTGCAGTTGGCAAAAAGCGTGAACCCACATAAATATATACCGGGTGTCCCAGTATACCTGTTCCAATAGATTATCTCAGCCATTTCGGAAGATGAAAATTTGAAAATCACATGATCTACTACAATTCTAATAACTTGAAATTATTGTTGACGTCGAAATGAAGATTACAAAAATATCGTAGCCTACTGCAATTCGGTCAATTTGAAATTTCAATTGTCGTTTTCTCCATCAAATCAAATTTAAAATACGAAGTGTGATACATCGTTGGGACGGTAATTTTGAGTAGAAATCAAAAGTTGCAACAAATATACAGGGTGCCATTTGAAATAAAAAAGTAAGACCGGAAGTGACTTCCAATTTTTGGTTGTCCTCAGTTGAAGCTTCCTCGAACGAATTGGAGATCATGAAATTTTCGAATTTTTATTTCTCGAAATGGCTGAGATAATTCATTGGAACAGGTATACTGGGACACCCCGTATAGGCACAAACGTTGCACATTTGGGAAGGGGGGGGGTCAATTTTTTTCAACACCCAATTTTCACAGTTACATTTGTCCGTGCTGCAACATGCTTCCTTGAAGTTTGGCAATTCTTAGGGTAGGAGCAGCTTTAACGTTTAAGGGGATACATAATGCTGTTTTGTTCACAAATGACAGGTTGACATGCTTTATCGATATGTACACATATTTTTACCATCAAGTTAACAGTGGGTATGACATTTATCAGTGTGAAATACCGTTTCTGCCATCAATTGTTTATATGCATTTTGTTATACTGCTATGATTATTTAGTTCATATTAAGTAGATTCATTATATCATAATAATGATTCAAGAAGCAAAAGTTTAATGAATGGGCTAGTGGATTGATAGTGAATAATTAGCATTCAATTACTCCACTGTGCCGATACGGACCTGAATTAATTTTTGCATCACTTCTTACGCGTTTTTTATGTAAATAATGTGTCTATATGCGATGTTTGAAATTGTTGAATTTCAGAGTTCATTTTGAACGCGCCGTCATGACCGCCATTTGGCATTGTTCTCGAATACGTCCGATATACAGGGTCGCTGATATGTATGGAAACAGGTGAATATCTCGGTAACCTGTTGTTGGATTTTTTTGAATTTATGTACTGTGTGATTTCAAAACGAGGCAGATTTGAAAATGTTATAGCCAATGTTGCCACTTTTTCAGTTATACCGGATTTTCTATTAACTTCCTTATTTTGAATAGAACACCCTGTAATTTATTGGATTTTCAGATTCTCCCTGAAGAGCTAATTCCATCGATCTATCACACTTGGGGTCTAGCAGGAATGAATACATAGGTATAGGGTGTTTAAAATCTAGATTTTTCAACTTTACTATTTTTTTGTGTCGAAACTATTCATTATCGATCAAAACCGCTCCAATGTTCCCATCTTTACTTCTGATTTACTATCTACTGACATTTGATTGAAATAAATACAGGGTGGTTCAAGATTCAGAATTCTGATCACCCTCAGTATCTGTTCCAATTAAATAGTCAGTAGATGGTAAATCAAAAGTGAAGATAGAAACATTGAAGCGGTTTTGATCGATAATGGATAGTTTCTACACAAAAAAATCTTGAAGTTGAAAAACCTAGATTTTAAACACCCTATACCTATGTAATCATTCCCGCTCGACCCCAAGTGTGATATATCGATGGAATCAGCTCTTGAAGAAGAATCTGGAAATCCAATGAAGTACAGGGTGTTTCATTCAAAATAAGGAAGTTACTAAAAATCCGGAATAACTGAAAAAGTGGCAACAGAGGCTATTACATTTTCAAATCCGCCACGTTTTGAAATCACACTGTACATAAACTCAAAAAAATCTAACAACAGATTGCCGAGATATTCACCTGTTTCCATACATATCAGCGACCCTGTATAGTGACGTCAGTTATTATGCTGTTTCATTATTGTTCAGATAATCTTCCATTCCCACTCATTATGCCAGGTTGCCAGTTCACCAATCATAATCAAGTTATCAAATAGTTGTTAAGAGCCCTATCGTTGAATAAAACTACATCCAAACAAAATAGTTCATTGGACCTAATAGGACGAAGCCATGATATTATAGTTATTAATTTGGGAATTTTTCGAGCAAACAGCTTGTCAAAATATTTCTTATACTCCATAACAAAACATTATGTAAATATTGGCTATAGAGACTTGGCAATGCTGTGCTGAGTGCTTTGAACTGACAAGACAACGGCCACAATCCTGTGTTGTCACGTTTACAAAACCAAATGTCCTCTTGTGTGAATTAATATAATCATTACCAACACAAGTTTATCATAAGCAAATGACACAACATATAAGAGGTACAATTTTGAGACAATGGATATTACTAATACATAATTAAGAATTTATGAATGAATTGATAAATGAATGATATTTCTGAAGTTCTCCTTCGTATTTCAATTGCAACTGTGCTATGGTCTGCCTCTACTTACGAAAACGTGAAAGCGGTTTGAAAATTACTGTAAGAATATTAATGATTTTAGCTACTTTAAATCGATCGAAAAAAAATTGAAACATATGGAAATGAAAGGTAGTTGAGTGGATTCTATTTGAAAAAAAAAGTCCACTAACCCATTCTGAAAAATATTGAAAACAATGTTTAATCCACAAAAAATCATAAAGCAGATATGGTTTCGTGTTTATCGAGTGCAGCAAATTTGATGACAAATGAATTCCATGCATTACCTTTATTCTAGATACTGCTTCTTCAGCTTGCATCATTCTGGTAGTTTTCGTAGGTTGTCCTTCACAGACCAATTGAGTCGAACCCAAGTACTTTGCCCGAAACAGCACGCCCTCTATCAATACTGAACGTTGTATGACATCTGCAAAAAAGGCGAATGGTACTTTGGGAGAATTTGATAGATTCTAACACCGAAACAACTGGACGTCTATATGATGCATGGAACTAAATGGTGTTTTTACCAAATCGATACAAACCTATTCCAACCAAATTACGAGATCTTCATAATCCGTCTTTTGTTTCTCATACCTTGCATTCATTTCATGCATTTTTTTATACATTCTGATTATGCTGAGTGTTATATACAACGTAACATACAGTAACATACGAAAAACTTAAATGATCGACTCGACCTCCTTTCCTTTTTTCTTTGCAAAAGAAATACGGAAATTTGTTGATTCATTTGGGAATTCTTGCAAATACGATCCTGCTACCATATCTGAACAAGAATACCAGAAGCTGAAATTGGCCTTTCAGCTTTTCATTTTATGAATCTAATGAAATCAATTATTCCTTATAAAAACGCTCAAGAATACAATAGAGAATTTCTTGATTGACCAAACACAAGAACAAATTGAGGTGCAGTGAAACAATTTTATGATTAATTTCATCAGTTAAAACCATGAGTTATTTTAGTCATTTTTTCAGTTCATGTAGGTGGAAACAAGCTGATTTATTTTTCGTATCTTGATGTAAATCACGTGGAATAATATCACACAGAATCGACGTGTGAAAAAAACATCGGATGATAGTTTGAAATTTGCATTTGTTCGGAATGTATGGATTTGGAATTGATCCATCAAAAATGTGGGTATGAAAACATTCTTTTTCACATTCCGAGCAACTTACCATAAAATTCCAAAATGTTTCGCAAGTTAAATAAAGTAGTTATATTGTGACACGAGGTAGTAAAATTAGATTAAGTGAAAGACTTACCTTCTTTATTTCTCCCTTTCTTTTTATTGTCTTTATCCTGAAAATAAAGATGTGTTAAAAGATATTTATGTATACGTGTAGAATGTTGAAACTGGTTATTTACAAAAGTTATAAGCATCTAAATGTACATTCTTATTTTATTAGTGTTGAATATTTATCAATGTCTTTATTGTGCAATCACTAGACTGGGTATGAGGAAAGATACAGGGTGTTTCATAATATATGCGCAGGGTGTGATAGCTCATTCAAAAATATGAGAAAAAGTTCCTATGAACTCACCTGTGAAATGCACCATCTCCGAGAGACAGGGTAAAGAAATTCATTTAAAAAAATAGTTTTTTGAGAATGACTCTGGAACCGTTCATCGCACACAAAATAGCATTTATAAGCATTTTCTACTCATAATAGGCTGTTTTGTGCGAATTTTTTTATTTCTAATTGGTAGGGGGGTAAGGGGTAGTGGGTGATTTTACGCCACTGGAAAAAGTACAGTTTTGAGCCGCCCATTCAAACCGGCAATGTTTTCTACACAAAAAAGATACTCTTGGTCATTAGCTCTAAAGTTGACCGTTTTCGAGAAAAACCAACTGTTGTATTGAAAAACATGGTAAATTTTTTGAATTATTTTTTTTTATCAATTGAACAAAACAAAACCAAACGTTAACTTCATAATAATTGCAAAATTGAAAAAAATAATAACAAATCATACTCAAATTAATTGATAGAAATAATGTTCGCAGTTAGCTTAACTACACGCAGCAAGTCTTCAAAAAATTGACCAAAACTGTACTTTTTCCAGTCGCGTAGAAGTTGTGGAGAAAAACACCCACTAACCCTTCAAAATATCCAATTATGACTTGAAAAAATGATAATTCCGCACAAAACATAGCTTATTATGAGTAGAAAATGCATACCGGTTCCAGAGATATTCGCAAAAAAAATTTTTTTCAATTTCATCACCCTGTATCACGAAAATGGTGCGTTTTAGAGGGTTAATTAATAAAAACTTTTTTTCATATTTTTGAAGTCTTGCGTATATATTATGAAAAATCCTGTATATTAGTAGTAGTAGTAGTATATATATTTCGTTGGCCATCGACCGAACGAGAGGTTCTTCAGCCCATGGGTGTTATGTGTTGGCTTTGCTACTAACTCCATACGTCACCTTGGGAGCAGCACTGTTAATTGGAACGCAACAGCGAATCGTGCGGAATCGCTGTTGCGTTCCAATGGAATATATTATTTCCAAAAAGAACTTTCAATAAATCAACAACTTAAACCTAAAGAAGTGACAATTTTACAACCCTCAAACTTGTTTGGTTTGTAAATATGTACAGTGTGATTGGATTAAACTAAACTTTCATTACCTTCGACTAAGATTAATAAATGAATGGAATACAGTAAGTGCAAATATATTTAGGACTGTGTATCACTGTATGGAGTAACGTAAATTTGAAGATTGTTTTATACCCAGGCTAGCATATCCTATTAGTAAAATTACATTCTGCTGCATGCAACTCTTTCCATTCCATAAATGTTATCTACATATGAGTCGCATTGAGAAACCAAGTGTTAGGTTATCAGTGCCGGCTTAAAGTATTTCGGTCCCCAGTCCAAAATGCAATTCTATGACGAAAAACCATCCGTTTGATCATCAAAAATCAAAATTTTCCTACCCCCCCCCCCCGTTAAGCCGGCACTGTAGGTTACCAAGGAAGATTAGAAAGATAATATAAGCCTCATCTAATCTAAAAGAAATCTATTTCATGCGCAGTCTCACACCTTTTTGATTTTATTCGAAGAAATCGATCCCTTTTGGCTTTGGGGCGATTGGCTTTTTTCGGAAACAGCAGTCGGGGATGGGGGTTCGGATGATTGTGTTTCAGGGGGGACAAGAGGTAGGGTACCTTCATCCATACTGTTTAGAATTTGTTTAGGGTTTGATAGACTTAGTGGAGGCATTATAGTCCGACTTTTAGGTTTTCTCCAACCCTGACAATATAAATATAAAAAAGGGGTTAGGGAGCATGCTTCATTTCAATTCCAAAGTTTTCTTATCTCAGCAAAGGTTATAATCTGTTCATACAAAATAAATCTGAGCAACTTGTTTTATCCTTTACCTAGTTAATTTGAAAGCTATTCTAACAAAACATTTCGTACCTTGTCATCGTAAAAACCTTGGTCATCTGTTCTCTGTTGCCCCAGAAGGCGGTCTGTTTCCAAATCTGTGTCATTCTCTTCTAAAATTCAACAAATTCCATATGACGTTACGATAACTCTCGAACTCAAAGAAAATTATTATCAATCCAAAAAGTAATACCGGAAATTTCCCATGACCACTTTTCAACTACTTCAAATTTCTCATTTAACTACTGTTTGTTCAGTCTGAAACTTCATTCGCATCATGAAAAACTAGTTGTTGAATACAAATTGTAATTTTATTTTGACGGAGGAATCATAATCTCCGACCCCGAAAATCCCCAGATGACAATCTTGAATAGAATCGGATCATAATTACAAAACTCGTCCGTCATATTGGATCCCCCATCTTGAATTTCCAAATTTTGACGAAAGAACCATAATCTCCGACCCCGAAAATCCCCAGACACCAATCTTGAATAGGATCGGATCATAAATACAAAACTCGTCCGCCATATTGGATCCACCATCTCGAATTTCCAAATTTTGATGAAAAAGAACCATAATCTTCGAGTCCGAATACCCCCAGATACCAATTTTGAATAGGATTGGATCATGATTACAAAACTCGTCCGCCATATTGGATCCGTTATCATGAATTTCCGAATTTTGACGAAGCAATCATAATCTCCGACCCCGAAAACCCCCACATCCAATTTTGAATAACATCGGATTACAAAACTCGTCCGGCATATTGGATCCGCCATCTCGAATTGAAAAATGCCCAGTCGCCAAATTTTACACCTTGAAACTTTTTTAATTGGAAAGATACGAAACTGTATCTGCTTCAATATTCGATATACGACAGAGAATATGATAAATATTTGTGGAAATATCGACGTAACTGTGTTCGAAAGTGTTCGGCGTGAAATATCGAATATGCTGATATGTCAAGAAGTTCAAGGTAACCATTTCTAGCACCTTCAGAACCGAGTGGTTTTGAGTAGACACATTCAAAAATAAAAGGGGGGCGACATTGAAGAAAAGCACTGTATCAAAACATACAAAAATTTGAAGGAAATCTGTTAGGGTAGAAATGACTAAAACATTTCATGATTTGACCCAGACAGGCAGACAGACAAGTCTTCAAGTTAAATAAAATATTGAATTTCCAGTGTTACTTTAAAGAGTTGTCGAAAATTTTTGAAATTGTTAAATTAACCTTCTTCAGCACCACTATTAGCTTTCCTCTCCGAATCACCGCTAGCAGTCGACATGCCCCTTTGCCTGAAATGACTTTTATAAATATTAAATAAACCGTTTTTCTTATACCATCAATAATACCTCGGTATCCATATGGGACTCGCTGCAATCTCTTCATTCTCCTCCTCAGGATGACGCTGCAAAGGTAATGTCTTGGTTCTTTGCAAAGTCAGCCTGATATCCTTTATAGCTGCCTCAACTTCACTAGGTTTTTCCCCTTGAATCAAGCGGTGGGGTGCTGGAGCTGGAGGCGGAGGGGTTTTTTCTGAAAATTCAATAGCAGACAAGAAAATTATTCGAAGGACAATACAATCGTTGCCTACTAAATTGCATTCCTGTTACGAAAAACGGTAATGGTATAAATACAGTGGGTCCCACTTACCATGCTCACCATGGGAATCTTTTTAACGGTGAGAGATACGAGGTCGGTTAAATGACACCAAATGTGGAGTTTGTCAAGGCCAACTATTATGTGAAAAAATATTTTGATAAAATCTATTCGTTTTTGTTTTATACGCAAAAAACAGATTTTGATCATTTTCATGTCTCCTCCGTAACTTCTTTATTTATGAAAATATTCTAATAGGAATTTCACATTCTTATGGCAGTTTTTCAAAGTGATCTCGAGAAAAATATGAAATTCATACCAACTCTTCTAGAATTTGAGATATCAGCACCAACTTCAGTTTTTCAAATGTAGGTCATACCTCAGTATGACTTAGTTACAAATAACTTTTTTTTCTTCTTACAGATGTTATGTCGCAGTAATAGTTTTGTGTTGATAACAACGGAGTTATCGTCATTTATACAAAAACAAAAAATTATTTGGAAGCCGCCATCTTGAATTTATAAATTTTGACAAAAAAATCATGATCTCCGACGTCAAAAACCCCCACTTACCAATTTTGAATGGAATCGGACCAAATCTTGTCTGCCATCTTGGAGCAGCCATTTTTTTTAATTTCAACAAAAGTTCCATAACTCCGATTAACTTGAAATTTGGCAGGTGTTCATAATTTTGGTGACAATACATTATGGAATTTTTGTTGAAATTGAAAAAAATGGCTGCTCCAAGATGGCAGACAAGATTTGGTCCGATTCCATTCAAAATTGGTAAGTGGGGGTTTTTGACGTCGGAGATCATGATTTATTTGTTAAAATTTATAAATTCAGGATGGCGGCTTTCAAATAATTTCTTGTTTTTGTATAAACGACGATAACTCCGTTGTTATCAACACAAAACTATTACTGCGACATAACATCTGTAAGAAAAAAAAAAGTTATTTGTAACTAAGTCATAGTGAGCTATGACCTACATTTTAAAAACTAAAGTTGGTGCTGATATCTCAAATTCTAGAAGAGTTGGTATAAATTTCATATTTTTTTCGAAATCACTTTGAAAAACTGCCATGAGAATGTGAAATTCCTATTTGAATATTTTCATAAATAAAGAAGTTACGGAGGAGACATGAAAATGATCAAAATCTGTTTTCTGCATATAAAACAAAAACGAATAGATTTTATCAAAATATTTTTCACATAATAGTTGGCCTTGACAAACTCCACATTTGGTGTCATTTAACCGACTTCGTATCTCTCACCGTTAAAATGATACCCATGGTGAGCATGGTAAGTGGGACACACTGTATATCTCGGAATATGTGGCTCTGGAATACCTTAAAATACTTTTTTTAGATTTTTTCCCATCGATTGATCCTACAAAAAATTATTGAAAACGCCAAAATGAACAAGCGAATTCAAAAGATTCTGTCAAGTAATTGAAAGTGGATTGTGGCAATCGGAAATTAGAATGATTCAAATTTGAATGACAAATTTACGTGCCATCTTATTTGTATATAACGACTGAAATCTTACCAAGTGAATCGGTTTGTGAAATAGTCATGGGTTCTTCAAAACTACTAGCACAACCATTGATGATATCGATTGGTGAAGCATTTTGTATTTCATTTGTGGGCGACAAACCATTTTCGTTCGTTTTTGTGGAATTCGATTTGCAAATGCCTTGGTTTATTTCACGTTCAATTTCCGTAATTTGCCGCTTCATGAGCATCACTGTAGGATTATTGTTATCAGTGTCACTAGCATGACCTGACGATAAACCATCTTCTAATACTGGCATACTAGAGTATAAGCGTAAAGAATCACTAGGAATAGCTAAGTCTGCGTTTGACCCTAAAAGATTATGCCTATTGAACACTACCGTGTTATTTTACATCTAGATAAATGCTTACCTAAGAGGCCACCAGAAGGTCCCATGTCATTTTCCATAAGCATTAGAGATACTTCACTATCTAAATCTCCACAATTAGAGTCACAGTCTGTTGTTTCTGGGGAAAGGGTAAAATTCCTACTATGTCCTACTTGTAGACCTACCTCGGTCTCACCTAATTCACCACTAGAACCTGTCCCAATAGACAGATCCAAAAAATTGTTGTCATGCTCTGTAATATCATGATCCTAAAAAAAAACGTTTTGATGAAAATTTTCATGCACTTTCGTTGTGTTGATGAATATTCAGGACAGTCTTTTCATTTATTTTCATCAGTTGAGGAGGAGACATGCAAAACGCATTTTGTCAATATTTTCCATATTTTTGATATAGGTGGCGCGGCATTTTAGGGTTGAATGGTACCTTTTTTATGAGCACTATTGGTCAGTCAATGAGTCATTCGATAAGACGATGACAAAAAACGGAATTTAGTCCATGTAGTCCTTACTTTCGAAGTGCATTTTGTCCAAAGCCAAAAACAAGGACAAAATGCAATCTGAATAGAAAGTCTTTTGTATGAAATAGAAGATCTAGAAGGTGAACTAACTGGTCATAGGGGAATATCAAAAACCCTTCAGGTGAACAATAAAAGTCGTGGGAATTAGTTCGAGTCGAAGAATAATCATTGAATGAGGAAAGAGTCCTGGAGCTGTGGTGAAATTTGAAATTTGGATATCGATTCGATGATCCTATAAAAAAATACCAAACTATGCTAAAACTTCGTAAACCTCTGAATCAAATTCAACTGCTTGAAGTATCATTGGGATATGGAAAAAATAAGAAGAACTAAAAAAATTGTGAGAATCATTTATAACATTATCTGAAGATTAATATGGTATGACACAGATACATAATTAAAATGGTTTACAGAAGTATTTGAAAAGGTTGCAGAAAATTGTAATGTAGAGCAAGGAAATGAAAATGCTTATGAATGCGCCCCATTCAACAAGATGACGAATGGTCACGTCAATGTGACGTACTCAATTGGTGATTTATCGTCAGTGACGTCACACACCAATTTCTGACGTCACTATGAAGTACTTTCTATGACGTGATAATCACGTATCATTACGACGTAGAGTAAACGTTACTCGGATGAGTAAAATAAGACGTCAGTTTCATGACGTTGCAGGGACATCGTGTCAACGTCGTGTTTGTATATAATTCGGTATGTGAGTGTATAATATATATACAGGGTGTCCCAAACTCGATGGCCTACTAAATATTTCTGGAGACAGGAACACAGGATCATTTTGAAAATTTGGTTTCTTCGGTAATCAGTTCTGTTCTGATCTAAAATATTTTTAGCGCTGCGGGGTTGCCGCTTTTATCGAAAAGTAGCAATAACTTTGTTATTTAGAATGCAACACCCAGTACCTATTTTATTTCATTTTTGGAATCTTCCTGGAGAGCGGATTTCACCGATCTATCACACTTGGGGGTCCAGCGGGAATGATTACAGAGATATAGGGTGTGAAAAATCGAGTTAAATCATATTTAGTAATTTTATGTGTCGAAACTATTCATTGTTGGTAAAAACGGCTTATATGTCCTTATCTCAACTTATGATTTGTCATATCTATTGTTGGTAAATGAAAAGTTAAGATAGTGACATGAAAGCCGTTTCAACCAATAACGAATAGTTTCGACAAAAAAATACCTAAAGTTGAAAAATACCGATTTTTCACTCCCTATATCTCTGAAATCATTCCCGCTGAGCCCCAAGTATAGCTGATAAAATCAGCTCTTCAGGAAGAATCTGAAAACGCAATAATATACAGGGTGTTATATTCGAAATAGCAAGCACTCTCAACAATGCATTAATCAATTTTAGATGTCATTTTAGGTCAGTGGTGTTTATGCACACCATGTTTGAGGAAACTTTTTTACGTTTTATCACCAAATTTGAACCTCATTTTGACGTCAGTTCGACCTCACCGTCAGGTGAGTGACTGACGTCCATATACGTGAGTAATATGACATCATTGGGCTGTGACTTATTCACGTCATTCATAATGTCATATGACGGCAACTCCTGACGTCACCTTGGTCATTCAACTGACGTAAAAATACGTCACTGAAACGTCATCTGGTTGCCTGGGGCGGATAATGATGTCAATGATTTTGTTTGAAATGCGTCAGATTATTTTTCGAAATTATTGAAATATTCAATTTTCAATTCAATTTCTTGCGTCAAAACTCACGATTGAGATACATAAAATTATAGCAAGCAGTCTTTTTCGTGATTAGTTTTTTTGTAATAGTTTTCTGCTCACCCTGAAAATATGTTACAATGGACAAAATGCAATTTGCAAGTCTGCTCCTCAGTTGTGAATTTACCTGTATGCTAGGTATGTTAGTGTTGTTCATACATTTTCTTGGGGGGGAATCAATCCGCATACAGAATTCATTCTCCCCCGGTAGATTTTTAGCGAGTCTCTGTCCCACATACGAATTGCCGGAGTCGCCGGCTTGTCGTCTAAGTTCGTACTCTAAATCTTGGAATTCCACCTCTAGTCTGTTTTCTTCCTCGGATGGGGGACATTTGAAGAACTCTTCTAGGACTTTTCGTGTTTCGGAAAACTCGTAAAGGTAATCAAAAGTCGAAGTTGCAGTGTTAGGTGGTGAAGTCTTATTCTGAAAGAATCTTCGATTGTACAGGGTGATTCACAAAATTTTTGAAATTATGTAAATATGCATAATATCAAAGTATCGGGCGTGTTTTTCATTCCATCGAAGAAAGTGCGCACTGATAGATGCGGTTTTTTGTCGTGACGTCACCAATTGTTCTGTTGGAATTTATGCTGGAAGGATTGAACAATGGTTTATACAACACATTGATGGAAACACGGATTTTGTTGTGTGTCAGTCATCATGTATCTTGAGAATCAGAAGGGGCTAATTAGATTTTATTGATTAACACTGACTCTTTCTTCTAAAATCTCTCGAGAATCTCAAAAATCCTCAATATTAATTGTTTTCTATCAAATCAAAACAAAAAACAACACTAAAATGTGTCAACTGTCATGACAATCTCCTCCAAACTGCTGGATTCTCCAAAAGCGATTTAAAAGTGCGCATTTTATTACAACAGTTTGATGGATGTCCATCAACAATCCAGCGGAATTTTGAAACAGTTTGATGGTTTCTTCGATTCATGCGCATGATAAAATGTTGGAATGAAAAACGCACCCATAATATAGAGGTTCTGAATTGACTCGGCCGTTACTTGATGAAAATCCATAGTAAATGTAGAAACTTCACAAACGATAAGATTTACACAACTTCTTGAGGTGAAATACAGGTACAATAAACTAAACTTACATTGACTCGCCTAATTTTTATATCTTACTTTCCGGGTGGCCGTCATATTGAACATCTATGTCACTATATTTTGTGTTACAATGTTATTAAACTGGTACTGGGAATATCTGTTGGCCATTATTAAATAAACATTTTTTTCCTTCGAAAATATGGGGAGTACGAAGTTTTTACAAAAGTTACAAAATGAAGATAATTGATCTGTCTTCTCGTTAAAAAGATTGGAGAACCGTATTACCACCCTTCAGAATGTTCTGAAGAAAATGTCATGGGGTGAGGGTAGTGTCAATCCTACAATTTCTTTTGGGTTTCTTTGATTACTGAAAGGAGAGTGACCTTCTTAAATGTCCATTTGTCATATTTCATTGAATTTGTTTCACTCTTCTCGCTTACGTTAATTATAATATATATAGTGTATTTCTTGAAAATTTGGAAAAGTTGAAAGCGATCCAAAAAAATTCTCTCCAGCAGAAAAAGCAGCATAAAGTACCTAATGAATATTTTTCCATGAAGTTTTTCGATGTATTCTGAATCCAGTGGTGGAGTCGAAATTCTACAAAAAATTGCCAATATTTTAGTATAGGTATTTATTGAAATGTAAAAAATATCATAGCAAGCCCTGGAAATAGAAATTATTTTTCGCCCATATGTACACCCAGCTACCACATCTCTGAGACGACACCACGGAGATATCGCGTTTAGGTAACAGTGCGATATCTATCACAAACGTTCCATCGCTGCGACGTACAGAAGCAAACTCATTTGCGAGAATTCTTCAAAAATTTGTTATTTAGATTCTTGTTCGGTGAAAAAGAATACATGAATATACGTTACTAAACAAAGTGAAGCTAAATTCGCAAACATTCGTTACATTGCTATAAAAAATAGTCTTGGTTTGCTTACATCTCGCCGACACACACTACATAATTTTTGAAAATACGAGTAACTTTGATCTCATTCTGATATAGATACGTAGGTACCAAGGATAGCACCGTTGAAAAGACTATTGAATGGACAAGGGACCTGAGGGACCACCAACTAGTCTCAACAACACATAATCAATATTAGATGTCATCAGAAGTCAGTGGTGAACACTTTTTTTTTTTCGTTTTACGCATCATACCATGGTTTTATCGCAAAAACACATCGCTTTTCCATCACGAATAACATCGCAATAACATTGCAAAAAATATATCGCAGATAACTTATAGCAGCGACGTCGCATGGATGAAACCTGGATGGAACAAGATAACATCCCTCTGACATCGCAGCGACGTCTATGCGATATCGCAGGTCACAATCGTTACATCGCTGCGATATCTCTGTGATGTAACCGTGTTTGATGGGTATTAACTGTATGAAGCTCTTTCTGCTGAGAGGGAAGTTCTTGAGATCGGTGTAGATGTGGATTTGATAAGGGTGCTCCAGTCTTACTCACGTTATAGGAATTATTTTCCATATTGAGGGTGGTTTCTCTGGATTCATTCTCTATGGGACTAGGTGTGCTGATAATTCTTTGTGGGAAACCCGGCCTGGGTGGGTAAACGCTAGGAGAGGCTAATAAGCTTTGTGCACTAGGAAGCTGCGGGTGAGAACAAATCGATTCCGTGTGTCTTTGACCATATCTCCGAGGTGAGCCTTCGTAAACGGCTATGGGCAAATTCCCTATGACCTTGGCGACTCTCTCTGAGTCCGTGTCGCTAGCATTGAACATTTTCGTGGCAGTGTGATTGGATTGATCCTTGTGTATCCGCCTCTTATCGTCCACATGCCAATTCTCGCCGATGTCATCGAAGACGACCACTTCTCCTGGGAACGTCATGTTTACAGGGCTGGTCGTCTCTACGACGGGCTCCTCATTTTGTTCATGTGCCACGGAACAAACTTCGGATGAAAATACTGTTTCGGTGTAGTCTCGGGAATTGCGTAGTTTTTTAGCCTCGTTTCGGCTACGTAATTCCCAAACCCCCTGTCTCATGGGCGATTTCGGGCTCTTCTTCTGCCCATCTTCGCTTGCTAGGGAGCTGCGAGACTTTCTCAACGCCTTGCTTCGACTCTGGGAATATATTTCTCTTCCGCCAGCTATTTCGATTATCCTAGAGGCAAAGTTTCGGTCCAACAATTTGCATTTTCATAAGTATACATGCAAACAATTAAAAATAACAACTCTTCTGAAACTTAATTGAGTTCTATTCCAATAAAATGAACTTTCAATGTTTCAAGATCTTACAATGATTTGGAACTTCATGACTGTAAATGGAAAATGCAAAAATTTATACGATTTAAGAAAGATGAATGGAAACTCATCATGATTCGAAAAACACTACGAACTGGTGAAGTGAAAATCGCTATTTTTTCATGATGGAATGATAGATTATTTTGCTTCGTCTAATTCAGCTATTTTTCCAAATTCCAAACACTTATTGAAAAGGAATATTCCCTGATGAATTATGAACATGAAAAAATGGACATATACCGGGTGGCTACGGAAGTATTGCCTACGGAATATCTCAGTTATTGTATGAAGTAGGTTTGTGAAATTTGGAGCGTCGATATAATGACATAAGAGCTAGAATTTGAAAATATTGACATGTCGAAGTTAACTTCCGGTCTGACCGGAAGTAACATCAACTTTCTTATTTTGAATGGAAACTCTATTTTTTTTTTCTTCTCGCTTCATTTAGCTGGTTAATACCAACTTGTGATATGTCATTAGAAAGGGAATTGAATGCTGAATAAAGCGAAAAGAAAAAAAATAGGGTTTCCATTTAAAATAAGAAAGTTGATGTTACTTCCGGTCAGACCGGAAGTAAACTTCGACATGTCAATATGCTCAAATTTTAGCTCTTATGTCATTATATCGACGCTCCCAATTTCACAAACCTACTTCATACAATAACTGAGATATTCCGTAGGCAATACTTCCGTGCGCATTCTCTATGTGATGAAAATATCAATTTTTTCTCGGTTTATTCAAAAGAAAACAACTACTTCCTAGTCTATATATGCCACGACGAACATTGCATTATATCTATTGAGCACACGATAAGAATTTGAAAACAAAATCTTCTGAATTTGAGAATTTTCATTCTCCTTCAGATAAAAATATGTGTATATGCACATAATATCATTCTGAATATTCAACAGAAAATAACTACTTTCCTAGCTTTTTGCCACGTCGAAAATTGAATTATATATGTTGAAAATCTAAAAGGAGAGCAAATTCAGAAGATTTTGTTTTCAAATTCCTATCGTGTAATAGATATAAATCAATATTCGTCGTGGCATATAGCCAATCAAGGGGTTTAAACTTGAACGATGGAAACTTGTTATTTTTTTCCACCTCCTGCATGATGAATATCAATTTGTCATACATCCAAAAACAAAAAAATATCCAACACTCTTGATAAGTTGATTTTTGAGAACTATCTTTTTCGGATGTGTCAAAATTATCGAGTTGGCCATGAAAAACAAAAAAATCAGTTCGTACAGTGTGTTTCGTCATCAATAATGCTGGTGTTCTATCTTTTGAAATCGTATGAAACGCCGCAAAGTCGTAACTCCGGAATTATTCGGGATTTCTATAAATAACCTGTATTTTGAGCCCCCCCCCTAAACACCATCCCTTGCATGGTCCAAATTTTTTTTTTTTCAAAAACGCTTACTGATTTTTGTATCAACAAAATAATATTCTTTCTATTAAAGCATAGATTAACCGTTAATCCATGATTAAAGTAATGATCTTTCAGTTTAAGATTTTTTCAATTCTCAAAATGTGAACGTTCATATTTTTCTCTATACATATAATACAAATACATACACATAATCGAATAATAAACTTCGTGTACCTAATTAAAAACCAGCCCTCTCCATACTGTATACAGGGTGTGTCCCGTGTCAGCTTTTATTTCATGAACTCCCGGTTATATCCGAATAAGTGATCGTGCATTTTTTTGTTTTTTTTTTTTAATTACGAGATCTATGAGTCAATAAGGTTCTGAAACAATGGAATCATGAATCGCCACAATTCTGATTCTACTGATGGTTACCAGATCCACATTAGCAGTGGAATAGTTCGATATACTCGTATGAAATATTACACCGGAATAGCTAACTTACGTTCGTTTTATCGGTTTTATTTCCTGACATCAAGATATGATATAAAATAAGACAACTGAGCTAATGAATAGGAGTGCTTTTTTTATGATATGACAGTCCTTATTATTGCTGCATGAATCACTATTTTCCCCTTAAGACTTAAAACTCAAGATGTACAACTGCTGCAATAAGTGATTGTTATTATTTGGTCCGACGGCCATTAAGAATACGACGATATCAGCGCCTCTTACGGATTTTCTAAGAACAAGAACCTTGAAGTGTCGTCAGTTTTTCTCGTAGAATTTCACATTCTTACTTCCCATTCGGCCTCCCCTGGACATTAGGTCAGAGGAACCCACATCCAAAAAATGTGGTGCAAGTTCAAGTATCACAATCTATGGAGTCAACATTGACATTGAAGGAGAAGGTATATCAAGTTTTTTAGCACATGTTTATGGAAAGTTTCCATATCAAATTGAATTTATCAGCATTCTCCGAAGAATTCGTCCAAATAAACTAAATCACCCTGTTTTTTGAAAACTTAAAAATTATCTCTCTGAAATGGTAGAAAAATTGATTGAACGTTACCTCAAAAGTTGCATTTAAAAAAGAAAGAGGTTTACCCAGTTTTCTGGGAAGTTCAGAACCAATTTTTTCTTAATGAATTTGAATGGTACTTACAAGAAAATATTGAAAATTCACATTCTGAGCTTTTTCCAATTCCAGAAAAAAAAGTTAAGGGGGCTCAATTCAAATTCGGATACAAAGTTTCTCATAGTGATGCAACTCAAGAAAAAACTCATGCAAAAAAAATGAATGGAATGAGAGATGATGTCAAAAGTTCCTGTTTCATGCATTCAATACCATAATCAAACAATATGCATATCATATCTAGATAATATTACTGAGTAGAGCTAAGAAGAGGTGCAAATTAGAAAGGGAATGTAAAGATTTCATCAGTATAAAAGTACCTAGAATCTCGCAATTTATAAGTTCCCCCTGCATGTTTATGTTCTATAATAACATCATCATCATCATCAACATCTGGTTGTGCTGAGTGTAGTTGACTTACATTCTCTCTATCAACATTACAGGAACTATCAGCTAGCCATCTATTGAAAATTTAGAGTTTAAATAAAGTGATTCATTCTGAACAAATCTCATAAGATTGCTTTCGAAATTTCATGGACATGAGATGTGGAAAAAAGTGTATGTCAGTCATGTGTATGGTGTGTGCTTTTCAATACATTTTTCACCATGAAATAACAACAATGCTTTTATATTCAAATTTTCTCTCAAGAAAACTGAGTCACTGAAATAGGTAGGGTATCTGCTAATTGATATCCTGTGAATGACTAATTTCAGAGACATAGACGAACCCATGTTAGATAATAAATTAATTGAGTACATGATGATGTTATAATATGATAAAACGGTTACTCTATATTTAAGTGGCTATGAAGAAAACATCTGTTCATTATGATCCATATATATTCTGGGGTCAGATAGTGATGACTAATATAGTGCTATCGGAAATTATAATAGGGCAAAGAACATGGATCGGATAATATGATATAGGATATATAGGTACCTATTTTGACCACATAAAACTCTTCATGAAGCTGATTTATGTTCGAAAATGAAAAATGTTCTGAAATTAGTTAGAAATCAAATGTTCTGTTTCAATGGGAAATGTAGATGTCAGCGTGAAATAAAATTATTGTTTCTGTTGTTGAAGGGATGAAAATAAACACAGCTGTATGACTAATGATGGAAATAGAAATAGAATCAAATACCTATCATTTTCACTGTCGATATTCATGACAGTATTTGTCGTGTTTTCAATACATTCATGGTCTCTTCCCGAGGCTATTATAGGATTTAAGTTAATGTCGCTTCTTGGTCTACACTTTGGAAACAGTTTACTAATTTGTTCGGTATTTTCAATAACATCAATATTATCTAATGCCAAAGTCAAACTGGTCATTTCTATTTAGATTTTATAAATATAACATCCATAATACTCTTCTTGAAGACCTACGAATAAAATCAAACACTGTCTAGAAATTCAGAGAAGCCAGATAAAAAGGGAAGTGGTTATGAATCATTAAGCAATTAAGACAATGTGGCTGATGCATCTCCCGAATATAAGGAAACTCCCAATAATTGAAGTATGATCTTACCAATTTTCTAATAATATCAACACTTAACAGTCAAATGAAACCAAAGTAATCAACATTTGACTTAATTCACTCTCACTTTTAACGAAGATTATAATATCTATAGAGAATCAATAGTCAAGAAAACACTAGGACATTGATTTGGTCAACATTATAAATAGGGTACTACCCAATATGTATGATTTGTTGACAACACATAACTCAGTCAATTAGATTGTTGTTAGTAAAGTTATAAAATATTTACATGCTGACAGTTTTGTTGCAGTGTTCAACAGCAGAACACCAGTTTCTTTCGGTCACCAGACGATAGTCCAGCCCAAAATCAATATTTGAAGAGGCGGCGCACAAAACGTTATGAGTTCACCAAACTCTTTCTAAGGCTTCCTTAAAAATCACAGTTCTCTAGTGTCGATTGAGAATAATTTCAGTACAATACAAACGGCCTTTCATTACTGCAATTTTCGTTTCGAAATTTTTTGGTGTATTTGACGCCATGCGCCGATTTTCGCGACGTCGCGTCGCAATATGTTTGGTCAATTGCAAATGCAAAATTATTGAACGCATGTGTAGTAGTATATAAAGTTCTGCTGTTATATACGATTCATGAATAATGAGAAAAACAAATAGTCTATTATCGCACAATTTTCAATTTGTTAACTTCAAAGGGGAGCAAAAACCCGTGGAGCATTTCAAAACTATCGTTGGAAAACAAATCAGATTAGATTCGAAAAATGATGTACTACTGATCAACTTCTGATCACATCACAACTATACACTAGACAACCTACAAACTAAACGCCAGCTAGTTCAGTTCTAGTATGCTAAAGGGTGGTTAAACATGCATTACCTTTATTTATAATGAAATAGCCACTTTTCATTGAGAAATTGAATCAAACAAAAATTATACACAACTTTCACACCAAAGATGCCTGTTTGTTTATGACATTATGACAATGACATCTTATCATCACAATGACATGACTCACTCGGTGGAAGACTGACTTTGACATGGTCAAGTCAAATGTCACATAGTAGAAACCACAGAAAATTTCTATTTCTATTGTGGAAGTGGGAATTTTAAATTTCAATTTTCTGATTCCAAATTGAAGATTTAAAAACAAGTGACCGTTTGTCTATCTCTGCTTTTATACATAGAAGAAATCACATTTGGACTGTCAATTCAATCAATTAGTGAAAACTCACATGATTTCACGTCTTTCATCTTGGTTTGATTCAATATTGAAATTTTGTTTGAAGAAAATAATGAAATTGAACTAATAATTTATTTGGGTTCACAGTTCATATACACATCACAAAAAATCAGAAGGAATTAATCATCAACCATTATTTGATGAAGAATGTGTAGCTTTAGACATCATATGTTCAACTCTATTGGCAGTTTCTCTTACAACATCAGATAACTCTGGTAATTCTGGTAAGTCTAAAGTGATATGAGCAGATAAACGTTTGTAAACTGAATTGTTGTCTGCCTTTTTTCTACGAGATTCTTCATATTTCAATTGTTGTTTCAAAAATATTGCATTTTTCAGATTGTCTTGGATATTCTTGAAACTCTCCTCTGCTTTACCCATTGATCTCAGTGCACTGAAAAAAATCAGCTTCAACTATTTTCACCTCAGCTGATAACACTGTGATGTGGTGCTGCTAATAATACCCTATTGCATATTCCATATCATAGCATCTTCCTTGTAATTCAGTATGTAACTTGTTGACATCTACTCGTCGATCTACCATAGGATTGAGTGCTTTCCTAACATGTTCTTGTAGTCTATAGAAAGCCAGTGAGGGTTCATTTGCTACTATATGCATGTTCTCTGAAATCCTTTCAGTTGCTGAAATCAAAGAGATACTATGGCTGTCTATTCTATTTCTCAACAGGTAATACCCACTTTTACGAACTCTTGTTTCCAAATCAGAGTCGGCATTGAAAGACATTTTTCAAAATTATTGGTTCGAACTGAGTTCCAACGATCAGAGATCACGAAAAATAAATTTTCATTTTGAGGTTAAAACAATTTGAATGACACTGTTTTGATTTGAATTTGACATTTTATTTTCGTCTATCACAAAGTCACAAAATTTATGTGACTTTGTTTTGAGTTTTGACCACAGAACAATAGTTTTCACCGAGACCGAGACTTTGGGCGTGTTTTTCATTCCATCGAAGAAAGTGCGCACTGATAGATGCGGTTTTTTGTCGTGACGTCACCAATTGTTCTGTTGGAATTTATGCTGGAAGGATTGAACAATGGTTTATACAACACATTGATGGAAACACGGATTTTGTTGTGTGTCAGTCATCATGTATCTTGAGAATCAGAAAAGGCTAATTCGACTTTATTGATTAACACTGACTCTTTCTTCTGAAATCTCTCAAGCATCTCAAAAATCCTCAATATTAATTGTTTTCTATCAAATCAAAACAAAAAACAACACTAAAATGTGTCAACTGTCATGTCAATCTCCTCCAAACTGCTGGATTCTCGAAATGCGATTTAAAAGTGCGCATTTTATTACAACAGTTTGATGGATGTCCATCAACATTCCAGCGGAATTTTGCAACAGTTTGATGGTTTCTTCGATTCATGCGCATGATAAAATGTTGGAAAGAAAAACGCGCCCTTTATGGTATGTTCCGTAGGTTCACTTGGGTTATCTCATCTCGGTTATTAGTAGTTTTCCGTTCCGCAAATATGAAATGTTCGGCTGGTTCCAGCTGGTTCCTGTGAAAAGGCTTTTTTGCGGAACTCGATTGCTGATAAAGCAGTAGATTCACTGTTACTAGCAGAACGACCGTGGATTTTATCTGGTACGTTCGGTATGTTTGTGTTAACATTGACGTGTTCCTGTTTTCGATTTGGTATTCCGATTACGACGAAAAACAATATTACAATTTTCATTATTGCTTGCGAACACAATCTGTTTTTTTTTTCAGGATTCGCATGGATTATTTGTTCCCTGTTTCTTTGCGTCCTGTCTCTAGAAAGTTACCAGTCTCTAGATGCCTCTATTCAGGTCAGATTGAACTCGTGCTGTCCACAGACTACCTACCCTTCATGTCACAGATTCTCAATATTCTCTATTCTCATGTTTTATGTTTTGTGATTCTTGTTTTTATTGACAAATTTTTGTTTGAAAAGATTTAATATGTATTTGTGAAGCATTTAAACTCAAAACTGTGAAAATGTAAGGATTTACTAGAAATTGAGGTGGTTTTAAATAAGTAATTCATCTTCTAATTACTGTTGTGTTGGCTGCATAGTATGAGCAGTTGGGTGATATAAAAGCACTTCCTTGTTCGAAAACTATAATACCCTATATATTATAATGTTAACAGAAGGCAAATCCAAAAACATCTTTTTATTATGGTATCGTCGACAAAAAACAAATAATTGAATCATCAACGAAAGTGTGCATGAATGCAGAGAAACTGATATTTAATGGATTATAATGGACTTTAATGATAAGATTGAATTCATTCCTAGTAGCAGTTGTCAAAATGATGAAGGTATTAGAAGTTGCAGAATCAAGAAAAAACAAAACGATCCAACATATTGTCCAGTATGTAGTGTGACAATAAGAGAATCTGAAGTCAACATGCACTTGTCTTCTGAAATTGAAAGGCTTAACAAACTGCCATTATCAAAAATGAAGATTAATGGAAGACATAATGCTTCTAGTTCATCAAATGGCTCATCAGACAACAATGGAGATGTCAATTGGGAGACATTCCAGAAAATACGTTCTAATAGACAGACTAGACAAAGAATGAAAACCCGAAAAAGAAGAGCTGAAGAGACTTGTCCAATCTGCAATAAAGAAGTCAGTGAAGACCTCACACTACATGTTGAATTGTGTATCAGGAAATCTGAAACAAATGGTAGTGAGAGTGATGAAAATATTGATGTAGAAGCCTTTGAAGAATATGAGTGGGCTGGGCAGGCCAGAGTTAGAGCAACAAGTCTTTTCCAAGGTAGTGTTTCCAACCTAGGTACATCTATCAGTATCACAGATGAGGATCAGGACCTGAATGTTGATGGAGATGATACTCAAATGTATGGTTCACCACAGTATTCTGAATCTGATGTTATACTTCCTTGTGACAACCCTGAAAACTTGGCATTACACAAGGCTCTCACTGGGACTGATCCTAAGAAATTCCCTACAGACAATCCTGAGATAATTATTGCTAAAGGTGATCCAGTTTTAGAAGTACTGAAGAACAAAATTAGGGAATTAGAAAATAGAGGACAAAATAAAGATGAGGTGTATAAATGCTTAATATGTATGGAAAGATATAGAACTCCAGTTATATCAGTGTGTTGCTGGCATGTTCATTGTGAAGAATGTTGGCTGCAAACCTTGGGAGCCAAGAAGTTATGCCCCCAATGTAATATGATAACATCACCTGCAGACTTGAGAAGAATATACATGTAATTATTATTCTATTTATTTATTTTCTGATATTTACATGGGATTAAGATTTAGTTAATCTTTTCTTTACCTTAGTATTTTATTAAATATTTTTTCAAAATATCTAGCATTTTGAATTTAGTTGTTTTTTTTAAATCTGACAAATTTCTTGAAGTTTCACTGTTCCATGGAAAACAAAAGCAAACATTAAAGCAAAACTTATATTACCTCAATCAATACCTATTCTAAAAAATATATAACAGTGGTTAATTGTATTTTGTGCACATAAAATATCACAGGAAGATGTCCTACAACTAATAAATCACTAATAATAAATTGAACAATAACATAGGTATACAAACAAGAACACTAACAACAAATAAATCCTTTACCATTTCAGTAAAGCATTATTGTCATTTGTATAATTTGTATATTATTGATTAGTTGATTACATGATGCTTTCATTTATGAAAATGATAGATCATATAAATAATTATTGACAAAAACACTAAATGTTAATTCAAAATTACTCTACTTTTGTCTATTTCAAGTTCTCATGCAATAATACTTGTGCACCATTATTATTCATAAACACTGAAATAGATAAAGGTAGACAATTTTTTAATTAATCAAGAAAATTTGGTTCTATACAATAGTAACATTTTGAAATATGATAATGTTATTACTGTACAGAATAATCTATAGACCTAATGTCCAGCTTCAAGTTGCTCCTTTAAACAGGACTTCAAGGTACTCAAGAATATTTTTCTTCCATAGTCTGAGAATACTTTGTAGTTGTCATTTTTGGCAACTTTCATGAATCTGTCACTAAAACAATGGGTAATGTTAGTGGTATACTTCTACTTATGAAATACCTGATGCTCACTACTCTCTCCTAAATGATTCAGCTTCTCTTTGGAATATTGCATTCATGTCAATAACATTGCAACATAATTCACTGTCTGAAACAAATATTTAATTTATTTCTTTGAGCTTCTATTATAATACATGTATTGATATTTACCACAAGAATAGTCCAATATAGCTTTGTTAAAAATATCCATTCTAATGCGAAGTTTAGCCATGTCAGGCAGTTTTGGAGAAGGAATTAATGTAACCAGTGTAACCCTTGTATTTTTTTTCTTCAGTTCATTTATTAGTTGCCTCAAATCATAAATCATAGAATTCACATTCCTATTCTGGAAACATCAAAATTAGGATTGTATTTATCAATTTTGTCAACATAACATACCTGTAATAAGTCTCTGAATCCAATCATGACTACAACTCTAGGAGCCAAATGTACAGATGCTCTTACTTTCTCTGTAAGGCCAGCAATAGTTTGTCCAGAAATGCACAATCCACATTCTTTGGGACCTTGAAAAAGAAATATTATTCCCAATTTAATTTTGTGGAATGTAGAGGTTTGAAACATAATTTGTTTTTAAAAGTCTCTGTGGGTGTGAAATACAAGAGTATATAAGAGTACTGTCTAATAATGCACAAACAGTATATTCTTTTATGCTCCTAGAGAGCTTTGAAATAAGCTATAGTGCCTATGGTGGTGTCATGCAGTATATATATTTTAAAACTATATCTTTAGAATCAGGAAGGGTGTATATTGTGCTAGAACATCTCACCATTCTCTGAAACATAATATCCTAATTTAGTATCAGCAATGTCCAAGAAGAAATCATCACCCAGAGCTTGATGTTTGTAGAATAATGGTAACATGCATTCCTGAAAAAACATGTTGATTTTTTTATGAGCACTATGGTTGAATTTGATAACTTACTAGTTTTTGAAATAATTCGAATCTATCATATCCATTGATTTCAACAGAATTCGTGGAGCTGTGTATAAAAGAGCCTTGTGGTAAATTGTTGTGTTCAAATTTTTTTTGCCTTTTATTGTTGTGCATATTTTGGTACCGTTGACCTTCAACTTTTCTTTTGAATGTAAATCTCTTCTGTTTCATAATTAAGTCCTTAATATGTGTTGATTTCATGCTCTGTTGAATCAAAATATCGTTATTGCGACAATCCTTCACCAAGTAGATATCCGGTAAAGTCAAAACCCAAGATTTCAAACTCTCTGCGCCAAATTTTTTGTATGGAATAGGGAATCCACAATAATTTATAAACTCGCTGTCTAACTTGTCAAGCGGCAAACCATTACCAGATACATTGATTATGGAAATCAATATTTTCGCTATTTTCATTTCTTCACTTTCACAAAAATTCATTTTGAATATGATGAGCAACTATAGGGTTCACACTTACACTTCGCAAAGATGCAATACAATAAAAGTGATTTTCAATGCTGAAAGAACGAACGACGATAAAAAAAACATTGAAATGAAAAACTTGCTATAGATTCAAAATTCAAAAAAACTTGACAAGTTTTTATGCAGCATCCACCATCTATGTGCCGGGCACCGAAACCACAGGAGAAGGTTTAAGGAGTGGGAGTTGAGATTAAAGTTTATCAATTTTTAGGATGCTTAGTCACAATATCATTGTCACAATCACCTCATCTCTTACCTCATGGTACATAACCATTAAGCCAAATGTCATTTGATCAGGTTAGGTTTCGTGTTTGAGGTTATGATCAAGAACAACTGTTGTTTAACAACATAACAACTTTATTTTGAAAGTCTGGCTTTGGGTCCCTCGGCCCTCCTTGCCTTCTTCCAAGATTTTATTAGAGAGACTGAGAAATCATATGTTGATCCGAAATGGAACAGAAACCCAAAAGTAAGTATTGATCACTTGTTAAACTATTTTGTCTGAAATTTATACTTTCAGTTGATCCTGGTTGGAATGATCCACCAATGCTCAATTACACAGCTATGAACCCACCACCAAAAACACGAATAACTAATAAAAGGGTAGCTTTTCCAATCAGTGATGGTAATTCTACAATCAAATCAAATTTATTGTCTTCAAGTTCACCACCCAGCATGCCACCATTGGCCACCTTACCAACAAGCATCTTACATTCTGAAACTACTAAAGAGAATATTTGCAAGTTTCTAAAAAATGAAGAGGCCAAGCAAAATTTCTCTGAAATTTGGGAAACTGGAAAATTTTCTGAGGAGTGTAAATGTGATATTGAATCTTTAGCTAGAGCTATGATTGAACAAGATTTAGTTACTGTGAGAAATATAAAAGACAAACTCATTTTGCAGTCTAATGATTTGTGTGGACAGTGGTTGAATGATATTAATTTGTGATTCTTTTATTGCTTTTCATAAAAAATTTGCTTTTAATATTAGACCAAACTGCAGAAATCTTATCCAAAGATGTTATCTTCATTTAAAAAACTGTGGGAATCTTTGGCATTGTAGCTATGAGAAATATGAATTGAAACTGGGCTGGTCCTCTTTGTTAAATAAAACAGATTTCAGGTTAAAGATGTTTATATTGTGATTTATTGTTCATTAAAAATTTTTACAAATGTTGTGCCCTCTTATTTTAGCAATTGAAAACAACAACTTGTTCATAATTATTGCTTTGTGTTATATTTGTTCAACTATGTGAGTCATGATATATATATATATGTCAGTGCCAGGATTGATCACAAGAGGTATTCATAACTAAACATGCTTGATTTCATATATTAGAATTTGTCCTATATGGCCTAAACAAAATCATACAAAATTAAGCAGAGTTTTTGTTTTCCTATGATGAGTCATCTTTAACAATTAAGTAAAAACTATATTTCATTCAGGTCCCTAAAGTACCTTCTATATTTATAATACAGAAGAGTTTGAAGTTGAAAATTTTCAGTTGAATATAAGTGTTCAAATATTCTTGTCTTATGAATTGAACCGATTTCTCCCCCAAATTTTGGAGCCATCAGCATTAATATTATTACTATCACAATTCGAAATTTGCTCTTATATTGCTGAAAAATCAAGATAATTTTTTACAGTTAATTATTTATCTATTCAGTGATCTCTACAAATGCTCATAGATTCAAGAATCTTCACATTTATTTTTGCAGAGGGAGAATCTAGTAAATATTTTTAACTTTAAAGGAGTACAGTTTCTATATTAATTATTCATCAGCACTTTATCAAGTCAGTAATTTCACATATGATTTGGGTTAATGAACGCTGGTATTGAATTCATCAGAGCAGGTCATTTTAAATAAGTCAATCATGACATGTTGACTGTACATACAACATTAATACAAATAAGATATTTGTCAACAGTATCAATATCACATAGTATTTAGAATTTCTTTAGAAGAGAGGTGCACTTGTGTAAGAAATTTAGCATATTAGCGATAATATCGTGCCTTTGATTCATTTTGATACAAATTAGGGTGTCTAATAAATTGGTGTTTGATGTTTTTGCTATCCTAAATTTACACCTTAATGCAACTTTGATATGGTCCAATTTCATAATTCCTGCTCCAACTCTTCATCTTACAAGTTTAAATGTTGTCATGAATATGGCAAAGAAATACACAACTATTAGAACATATAAAAGATTTCTTGATTTCTTGCTTCTCGGAGAAGGAACGTGAATTATGTATGTATGTGAAAAATGTATATGGAGTATCCAACGAGAACAAAACAGACTGAATAGCTTCCGGAAGAATGTTTATTTGGAATAACCCTGAAATAGGTTGATTTTCAATTCATGGACGACGCCTGTTTATCTGACCACAACTGTCCTATATCATTCTCTTTCCCTCCATTTGGCTGACCCTAAGAATTTGAAATATTGAATAGGAAAAGTACCATCTATGGCACAAAAAAAAGTTGAAGAAATCGGTAATATGAGTGAGGTTCCCCTCATTCTCATTTTACCGGAAGTCTGTTTAGTTTTCGTTAGCCCACTCTAGATGTTGGTGGTCCTGGAATATACATTGTTCTTAGAAATAGCACATTTTCTAAAAAAATCATTTTCAGACTTCCCTAACTCCTGAAATCTGAATCATTTATCAAACTATCACACTACGTCTATTTGATTTTTGATCAGGAGCATACTGTTCCAAGTCTTCTGGCTGAGCATTTAGTGCGGAATAATCGATTGGAAACATGATCAATGACATGGAGCTTGGAGGGGCACCCAGAATGTGATGGCCTGGACCGTTCGGATTTCTGCTTATGAGGTAGTTCGAGAAACACAAACGGTAAGATTTGTAGTGCAAAGGATGGTCCCCATTCTGGAAAATACATTTACAAGTTGTGTTCATTATTCCACAGCCGAAATGTTTAAATACCTACTCAGAATATCTATGAAAGCATAAAAAACAGAAATTCCTATTACACAGAATGTTTCATGAAATAAATAAAATATTTCATTGGATGGAGATCACCAAGGTAATTTCGCAATAGAAAATAAGCGTGCGCCGCCTATCGGAGTTCTTGAAAGCTATTTTTTGCATCACAACAAGCCGCTCAAAGTTCAAGTTGTTGCCGTCAGGTGGAGCAACGTGTTTGCCGTCAGGTGGAGCAACGTGTTATTTTCTATGGCGAATAACATGATGACATTTCATAGAAATTTACTTATCAGACTCCAAAGAAATTCTAAATAAGTGAACTGGAGTCTAGCCATAGCACCATAGCGAGGTAATATTGTGCCTCGCTCGCTGGACACGAGAAACTGAAAATTTCGGGCCGATCCTGAGAAGAAACATAATTGAAATAGCGAATCACTTTCGGCCTAACCAATAAATGCCTCAGAGAAAGGAACACTACTTTAATGACCACCACCGGTACCCACCACGCTTCTGGCAAAACAAACTACAAAACAATTTTATAGGCTCTCGACTTGCCACCATGGCAATATTTCCCGTATAGTGGTGCTATGGTTAGGCTCAAATAATAAGTGAAGGTTAAATTGCTTGGACTCTTGGAGTCCTTGGCTAATGTATGATGAATTCTCTATGTCAAAAAGTGGAGCTGATTTCTTAGGTCAAAAGAAGAGTGTTTACAGATGGGAGAATAAAAGAGTGTATTGAATGATTTTTACCGAAGTCATTGCTTGATAAGCCAAATCAAGTATTTCTCCTACTTTCACAGCATTCAGCCCAAGAACAGATGAATAAAAGGAACCCAGTTCGTCTCTGGTTATGACACCAGTGCCTGCAATTTTTTTGAACAAAATTAGTTATCAGACTATTGAAGAAGCCAGTCAATGTCATAATATAATGCAAAGAATGTTTCCCTGATTGTCAAGGGATCGCCGGTCATGGGATAAAACGGGCCTAACTAATTTATTTCCAGTGCAGTTTGCTCATATGAGGTATCATCCTCTTTGTTGCTAAAGAGATTGAATGGTTTCTTGCCATCTATTGGGAGTTTGAAAAAGCTTACCTATTCTAGACAAACTTATGTTTATGGACAATCTCTTGCAATAAGCCATATTATATAGAAAACTGTGCACATATTCTGAATACCGTCATCATCTTGCAACATAAATTTGTATGTTTGTAAAATGTAAAACTGAATATTTTATCTTTGAACTTCAGAACAGCTAATTGTGTAATTGGATACCTTCAATTGTAGGGACCCCAACTATTATCAAACTCAAAATAAAATAAAAGATACATTCTAGTTACAGTTTCAAAATGTGACAGAAGTTTAATATAGAATAGGAATATGAATGTAAGTGTGTGAATGTCACCCAATCCTGACTCACCACTTCTGTTAATAACTTGAAATAATACTTTCACAAAAAATTGAAGCCATATTGGAAAATCTGTCAAGTTTTTGGAGCTCATTAGTAATTCTGACCATTTGTGCAACCATCCTTCCTCACTTATATACCTTACATCATTCACCTGGAAACCTATAAAAAGCAAAGTATGATGTTTTGCTCACTTGGTTCTGAGTTGATACTGTACCTAATTTCTCATCTGACATGTTGTACAAGAAGGTTTCAACAAAACCTCTTTGTATTTCCCTCAATATATTGAATTCTGAAGAATTTATTGACCAGTCTGCAAAATGGCGCAATCTCTACATATTTTCCAAATAGCAAGCATGAAAGATTTACAAAAATCAAGATCTTTACATAACATGGAAAACTACCCTTTAAGCTATGATGGGCAAGAATACAATTGTGAAAATGAAAGATTAGTGATGGTAAATGGTTCTATAAATGGCATTTGAACATCATGTACTAGCTAGGTAACTTATTAATTTGTTCATTTGAAAAAATATAGAATGAACTACTTATTTAGAGAAAAATTTCATCTTCATTGGTGAATCTGCATATTCCACAATTCAGTGTTCTTGCCTATTTTAATGATTCATTATCATACCTCAATCAGTGTTTCAAAATCTTGTTCACTGATTAAATTATCTTGATCATGATCTAGGAGACAGGAAAAAAAATGAGAAAATTTCTTGTTCTGGATTATAGATAACTCATAACTACTAGTATTGTCTGCACTTTCCCCTGAATCCACACTGAAACGGTCAACCCATGTTGCTGAAAAGAAAATTAATAGTAAAATAAATGTTTGGCCATAATGACACCAATATTTACTCCAAACATGAACACTCCAGCCACAGCTGTCCTGTTGAGTGGATGGTTTTTCAATGCTTTCATCATGACTCTTTTCCATATGTTCTGCCTCAAATTCTGGCAGTGTCCTCCACCTTTTCAGCAAATCCTTAGTTTTATCTTTAGTTTTATCACAAGCTGATCGCCAGTTAGCAATGATTTTATGAGGCACTTTATGTGAAGCATCAGGCTGTACTTTTTGATTGTCAGAATCTTCATTCAAATCAGTTTTGAAGTGTATGGAATTTTTCTCATGTTTGAAACTTCCACCACTCAAGCTTGATTTATCAAGACTTTTTGTACTTTTTAGACTAGTTTGTGAAGTACCAAAGTCTTTATTGATGCTATTACTGTCCCTACTGGATTTACTGGATTCATCAGGAAAAATCTGTTCCATCATACCTATTTCCAACTGTTTCATATAGGCAATTTCTTCATGCAGCAAAGCAAGCCATCTTCAGTTTCTTGGATTTGTTCTACATGATTCCATATCTATCTATCAATTTCAATTAACTGATTGGAGATCATATATTCAGATTTTTTGGCAGATGTCATTCTTGAATCCTGAACAACTTCTGATCAAGTCCCAAGTTTCCATTCAACATTTGTCTTTGCCCCAGGACTTCACACCAGCCTGCTCCAGGACACTAGGACATACCAGGAACCAGGGCCACACCATTGCCAGGACCAGGACACATCAGGTCAGGACCCTACTGTCCAGGAAAGGATTCACAGATTGACAGCCTGACAGAGTGACAACTGACAGCCCCAAGGATCATGGTGGCAGAGCAGATCACAGAACGTCGAGTTGGGTCATCTGCTTTTTGACGTCAGTGACTACTGTCAGTATTCACTGTCACTTGTGAGGGTCAGTAGAACATGAAAAATCAAAAATAAAACATGAATTTGAAATTTTGAAGAGGCTGGATGAAGAAATCCTTATTTATTGTGTTTTATATTTATGAAAATAAATGAATATTAGTTTATGCAAATATATATATCATGTTTTTGTAGACAGTTGAGACTATTGAGCGTACGTTTATAATACATGGAAAGGGTTAGAGCTCAGACGAATTTTATTCGTCTGAGGGTTAGAGCATGAAGAAATGAAGAAAATTTCAACCCTTGGCTGGAACCCAGAGATCTGGGTGAAGCCCTCATCCATGATGAAAATAGACCCCTCATCACTCAGACACCCTCAACCCCCCTCAAACTCTGTGTCTTGGATCGAGGAAAGGCTCAACGAAAAACTTTTTCAAACAAAAACCTACCAATTAATATTTTCAAACATGAAATCCCAAAAAAACTCTTGCACTATCAAATAAAATAATGTCATGATCATGATTAATGATCCTTTTGAGTTCATAATAATAAATGAAAGGTATTAAAAAAAGTATTCTAAAGAATTATCAGTTAATTCGACGAATTTATTCAACTTTGTTGTTTGATTTCAAGCTCCCCTGCCTGATTGAAAAATGAAAACTCTCTCACTCTCACCGTTATGAAATTTCGGTTAATATCAGGATCGCAGAAGCACTGAAGCGTCAATACGAGGCAATGAACTCAATATAGGTGCAACGAATAGTACTAATAAGTAGGATTGATGAAATAAACCTCTGGTGTACGCACTTCAATCCTTTCCTGTTACAATTCCTTGATTTTCGCCTACTTCGATGAACATAACATGGCGTGGGTGAATGTCGCTTAATTTAGTCTGGTGCCGTACCAAAATTACAGGCATCAATGTGACAATTGTGACCGAATTGTGACCAATGAAGATAGGGAATACATTTTGCGATTTAGCCGCATCAAGGTTGGTAGAACTGATGTTGATCATAAGTTCTAAGAATCACGCCATCTAACATTCGATAAGTGAACCCCACGTCATCGTCTGAAATTCAATTGTTTATATCAAGAACCAGTCTGACGAAACAAATGAAGAGTGAGCGCACCAGAGGTTTATTTCATCAATGTAGTAGGTTAGGTGTTTCTATTGAGCTCATTGTTACGAGCATACGAGGTACTGTGTAAGGTAGGCAACCAACAATTTAGGAGCGTACCTAGCGCCACCTAGCGTCCTGTTACGCTACTATGTTGAATATTAGCTGTAATGAAGTAGATTCGTTATCAAATAGAAGGATTTTCCCCAAAATTATGAGCAGAGTTATGAGTAAGTATAAATACATTCATTGATCATATTGTGATTGATACTGTGATTCAATGATTATTCCTTGTTCCCGCAAAAAACAAAGTACCTATTGAAAATATTTGAATATCAAATTTTAAATGTATAATGAAGAGTGAATAAACATATTATTATTATTATTACTATTATTCGCTTGTGTCCGAAGTTCATGCATGCCAAGGGTCAGAAAATAAACTACCTTCAGAAGTAATTATCTGGTGAAGACAGGGAACGGCCCCAACAATTTTGAAATGATGTACTTACTGAAACTAGAAGACATAATTAACTTTTTTATTACAACATATTAAGGTAGGAAGGATAGATCAGATCAGATAGAACAGAAGCTAGGTCAAGTATCTACAATGTGCTGATACATTAAAAATATTAATCTATGCTGAACTAACAGCAAAGCACATGAACTCATTTGGTCAGCAAACCCCGAGGCCCGATCTGAACGAGTGAACGCCATGAATTTCGTATTGGTCTCAGGATAGCAGAAATGCGAAAGGGTATAAGTAGACAATGGACTAAATATAAACAAGGAAGTATGCAACTAACAATTCACTAGAACGGCTAACGCTCTCTGTGTGACGAAGCATGAAAGTTCATTTTTGATGAATTGTTAGTTGCATACTCCACAGTATGTATCCACTCCATCATTAGGTGCATGCCCTTTTGCATTTATGCTATCCTGATATCAATAGGAAATTCATGGCGTTTAGGAACAAAGAGCGGTTTGTAGGAAAAGAAAAACTAATTAAAAAATCGAACATTTTTTCTTGAACTATTATTACAATAAATAAAGTCTTCTTGCTTTAGTGAAATCTTCAAATTCGCTAACTTCATCGGCAAATCTGTGGAGATTGGCTGTGAAAGCGAGGATAGATTTGCATTCAAAATTCAAATATGATTTTCAGTTTTCACTAGAAAATGTTTGACTAATGTGTACTGTAATCTAAGTTGATTTCAATGTCCACTACATGAAAAAAACTAGGTTCAAAAAATCAAAATACGTACAGCGAACGGACCCAAAAGTTTTACATTCTTCTTATTTACTTACTCATACCATCTTATACCACATTATACTTTCTAGCAAAGGTAGGAAGGTATGAAGGATAAGGTGTATGGGTCGGTCATAGACAAACTACATCTATATGGGGTCGGTCATGTAGGTACTGAACACGATGATTGATAAGAACTCAACTTCAACAGTTTCAAAATATTATTGAGTAATAAACTCATCACACAAACAGATGACTGATCAACATTATATCAGTCGTCATCCGAACTTCCTCTTACAGTCGCATCAAAATGCTAAGAATTTCGTATTGGTATCAGGGTAGCAGGAATTAAAGTCACTTTATAAAATAGCAGAAATGCAATCTCGTATTTTGTATTGAACTTATTGAAGTAGGTAGGTCATCGGCGTATCGGGGAGGGTAGTTGGCTTTATTCTGACACTTAGATTTATCTATGATTTGAGGTCGATCGTAAACGAAAATATCATTAAATCAATGAATCACTATCGGTCAATCGGTCACTGTAGCCATCTTACATCTCCCCTTTCTTTCGCTCTCTGTGTGACGGAACATAAATGTTCATTTTTGGAGAATTGTTACTACTTGCATCGAACATCAACTACTGTCTGAAAGTTGAAGTTCGATTCGATGCTACTTATTAGTTGTTATTAGTTGCAAACTTGTTGCATACTCCACAGCACTCACAGCTCACAGCAGTTAGAATCTACTCCATAAGGTGCCATATCGCATTTCTGCTATCCTGATATCAATACGAAATTCATGGCGTTGTGACTGTTGTGAGAAAGCTGGACCGACATTGATTTAGTCATTCATATCACATTATTTTTTCCACTAGATAAATGACATGAACAGAGACAACTATGGAAAAAAGATCAACTTTAGCCAGTTTAGCAATACAAACGAACAGGCCTAGAGAGTACCTTTCATTAAGATCGGTGTGGATCTGTCCATATTCTGAACCACAACCACGCTGAACACGGGCGCAACTCCAACAGTTTCCATTTTCTCCAGAACTCCAGACATTATTTTCCATATTCATAATGATGAATAATGGCAAAAGTTTTTATACTACACAGTAGGTATGTGTCTACTTCATCAGGCGGTAACCCTTTTCTATTTCTGCTCTCCAGATACCAATACGAAATTCATAGCGTTTAAAAAGCACGAGAAACGCAAAGGTAGGGGGGAGAGGTTGATTGATGAAGAAATTACAATAAATTTGGAAAATAACATTTTTTTGTAATTTTTTTTTTCAGGACAATTCCATCAATAGAGGGAAGGTGTAGGCCGTAGACTGTAGGAGGTATAGGTAGTATATATACATGTAATGCCAAATTAACTCATGATACCTACTTACGTCTGAAATTATACTGAATTTTGATAATTATTGATCTTGGAAATTTATTTGAATCGTTCTTTTACCTCACATACACATAGCACCTCAGAATCCTAGAAAAGTCAAAAATGATGAAACATATATAATCATTATTATTAATCGATATCTATGTTGATATTTAATAGGTATTGGCTCTTCCATACAGGTTCGTGCAATACAATACTTACAATACAAACTTAAACTGTTTCATCTTAGAAGCTGCGGACATTGATAAAGATTTTGAAGATTTATCGTTTTTTATTTACAGCTGATTGTTTTGGCAATGCCACTCTTCCGGCCTTTTACAAATAATGTACTTATTCGAGACACGTCTCACAGTAATTCCAACGCCACGAATTTCATATTAGCTACCAGGATAGCAGAAACGCGAATAGGTAAGTATCTTTCAGTTGAAGTATGCGTGGTAGGCACTTTCTGTAGAGTATGCAACTAACAGTTCACCAAGACTAGTAGCGTCATCTCTCTTGGTGAGAGAGTACGTTTTTGTTTCTTCCGCTTTTTTATATTATTCAAGCTAGGAATCGAAATATTCTAAAACTAAAACACAGTTTTTGTAGGTCTCAGGGAGCGCAGAATTTTTTCAATGTCAACCAATCCATGGCAGAAATTTTCGTCTCGGGAATACGCGTCACAAATTAAAATACATATACGGCGGTAAATTCGAAAGTTAGCAATTCTACCGACAATTTACAAACAGTTAATACCTCCACAATATTTTTTCAACTAATCACTGCGAAAAAAAGTGGAACTAGAGAATTCGAATCCGGGACCTTTGAGTATTTCAGGGGTGGGGTAAACTGAACCAAGAACCACTTTTGTTTATAATGAACGCCAATGATATTGTTTCCATTCTAAATAAATCAAATAATATTTTCTAAGTATTTTAGGGTTTCGGCAACAAAAGCCCAGCCACACAGTTATCGTTCAAATCAACAAAGTGAATTAGTAAGTATATTATTTTCAAAAAAACATGTCAATTGGTTTACAATGTACCGTCTCATTGAAACAGTGAAACAGTTGATGAATTCACAGTGAACCAGTATAAAAACAAGGTGAATACATAAAAAAATATATTTGCGAAACAATACAAAAAACTGAAGAGTATATGACAATTTGAACCAAAGGTAGTGAGATAAATGGAAAAATAACCTGCTACTTCCATAGATATTTATTATAGTATTATTGTCGTACACGCAGTGAACCATCAGTCAATTAAATCATATGGTTCACTGTTTATTGGGCATGGTTCACTGATTTGTATTAGTCCACTGTTAAATTTTGAGAAATATGAAGGATAAATTATTGAAAAAATAATCGTGGGAATAATTGAAACAGTTTTTACATTTTTTAATGCTGAAATGGATATTTTCATACCGACGATACCTATAACATTTTTATTTGCTCACAAACGAAGAATTTGATTGATGTTGTTGTTCAAGAATTGAAATAGGTAGATGTAGGTTTTTAAAACACCCACCCCTACCTTTCTTTGGATTTCTAATACCGAAAGAAAGAAAGTCGAGAAAAACTTTGAAGGTTACATTTTTTTATCCGCTCCAGAAAACAAGAATTTGAATTTTTTCAATACGATTCAAGTGTTGAAATATGTGTACTACCCAAATTGAGAGTGTTTTTTGTTTGAATACTGGGTGTCCCATTTAAAGAAAATAACCTTTTGACATAACTTATATTACAAGTTTGCCAATTCAACTGACATTCTATTGCCAATAACAACCAAATTAGCAGTGTCGACTTAAGTTTGAAACCCCTGTCTATTCATAGGTAAAATCTAAATTGTTGAATCATGTAAGCAGCATAGTAGTACTAACTTTCCGTATCACAAAACTATACTTCTTCTGTAAATCTGAAAGCTCAAAGTCCTCCGAATGCTTCATAACTATGTTTAGTTCAAACACGTAAGGTATAGTTTCTTTTTAATAAATTTGTAAGAGTATACTGCTGCCTAACGTATGTACATCTGGGTCAGCTCAATCGGTCAGCAGCTTATATTCATTAGGTTCGAATAGTTGATATTTGGGAAACGGAGTACCGTAACGCTCTGTAGAAAAGTTAATCGACAAGTACTTGGTAGGACGGCAATATCGTCCTCATCTGATATATAGCCTAGTAGTAGTAGTATATTCGTTTCACACTCGTTAGTACCATTTTGCATTGGCGCTCGATTTGCCAGTGTTCATACATCAATTGATTCCATCCTGTTTTTAGTTCAAATTGTGTTTGTAAGGTGCGTTTATTGTTTTGACAGATTTTACATCATCGGATTCAGAGAGATACCTACTTGGTACATATAGTGCGCGAATACGTCTTTGTTTTGTATGTGAATTCATGGTAAGTTGAATTTTGCCGGGCTTTTCATAATGTATTTTGTCCTTGTTTTCCTGGTAAGAAATAGTTTTCGACTCCAAATTTCTCATTGACAATAACTGATGTCTTACTTATAGTTTAGAAATTAATCTTGAAATTATTTCCCTAATTGAAATGCATTTTTCCAGGTTTCTAAAAAGTACACTCACCTAAGTTAATCGAGGTTTAAAATAAAAAACGGATGTAGGAAAGCCCGATTACATTTAATTCGGTTAATATAAACGTTCAAGATTAATTTCTAAACTATAAGTAAGACATCAATTATTGTCAATGAGAAATTTTGAGTCGAAAACTATTTCTGTTATTTTACTTCCCCCTCGATATCTAAATCGACCTGTTTTTCTTTCGAAAATTGTTTGTTCGCAGATCAGAAGATATGTAACTATAGGTACCAATCCTAAGTATGTAACTTATATTGATACTTTTCAATGATTTTTCTGAACAGTTTACATCAGGGTTTATACAAATCAAGGATTCAACATTCCTAACCCTCTTGATATTAAAGATACAATGTTTCAGAAAAGAAGAAGTATCTTTCACGCTTTTCAAGAAGGGTAAATAAAAAAAAATATAACATCACGTCTTTGAAATTGGACGAAAAATCTATTTTGTCTATATTTTTTTTTTCTGTTAGAACTTCAAGTTTTACGTAAAAAGCTTTTGAGGATATTTATTGTATATAGTAGAAAATACTGATATTCTGCCGTATCTTTAACAATAACGAAATTATACCAATGGCTGATGCGGACACTTAATTTGGAACCCTGCATGTATACTTGTGTTTGTTGATGATTTTGCTATGTCAGACAATTTGAATTTGATAATATTATGTCAATATTAGATACAGCAAATAAAATAATGGATTTTAAATATCATATGAGTAATTTGATAGCTTATTGTTCAAATACCCCGACAGATAACAAATCAATTTTATATAAAATGTTTATATGAATAATTGATGATGGTATATTCATACAATGGCTATAATGAAAGATATACCAATCAACTATTAATATTGGTATGTCTGTTGAAATTACATGAATATTGCTGGAAAATATATATATATATTATATCTAGAACAAAGAACTATTTCGTATACTCTACAAAAATTCATATCATTATTGATGGAAACGAGCATCCAGCATAATGGGTATTTGGGTAATTCGCACCACAATTTTTGATGGACAAAAAAAGACGTCATGCATGGTTTAATTTTCACACTCACACGTTATGTCAAATATTTGAAGACTACGAGGTCAAAATAACTTTGCGAATAATTGTTAAATAATTGACCATCGTCAAATCGTAAGGCAATAGCAACATTACGTAATTATATTATACTATATATATATAATTTCGAAATTGCTTTACCGTTTGAAAGGAATGCTTGGATTAGGATATACTATACAGAGTAGATAGTTACAATACATATTATGATTATTCAATGACCAAAAAGAAAAAAAGAATAAATATTTCAGTTGTATTTTATGCTACAAGAGCCTGAATGCTGGATTCATAAACTCAACTAAACTAAGGATTAACAATTAAATTAAGAATCCAAGAAGGAGATTGATTGAATAATTAGAATAGACCAATCAGCTTCCAAAGATTCTCGATTCAACTGTTAATTCATGGTTTAGTTGAGTTTATAAATCCAGCACTATGAGTTAATAATGTATAATGTTTGAAAGAGAAAGGAATGCTCACAATGTTTTACTCAGCTCATTAATGGCAAGAAGAGGTGATGAGTTTACCTTACCTTCAATTCTGTTTAATAAGTAGGTATCAATGGAAGTATGTTTGAAATTAACATTCGATTCATGATCATCAAGGTTTCCGTATTATGTGATCAAGTTTAAGTCGTCCTCACGCTTTTTGCACATGTAACTCAAGTATTCATTTTACATCTAGACCCTGTGAATTGCGACATAGGTATAAGTTTTGCTAGTAGAATTGAACAAATCGTCAATGTCCTGGACAAAAAATAAATGGCATTGAAAGGAAGTCTGTGATTTCAAAGTCATTAATTGTAACTCGGCATTAGTAAATGGTAGGTATAGGTAGGTATAGAAAGAAGAAACAGTGAATCGTCGCTATATTATGATAATGGAAAGTTCTAAAAGATGAAACGAGGGTACAATTTGAGAAACCAAGTGGGTTATTCGACCGAAGATTGATTTGGTGATCTTCTGATTCCATACCACGATTCTGATACCACGATTTTTGGCGAATGGCTCTTTTCAGGATGGAATCTATCTAGGAGAATCAGCGTATGTTTGGTGCTGAACCCCATATGTGGGAACAGTATTCTAAAACAGGCCGTTTCTGTGCTTCATTGTAGATCACCAGGAGCTGTTGAGGTCATGAGGTGTGAAGTAGCTTTTTCACACGGAATAAAACTCCGAGTTTTTGTGAAGCAGCTTTTGCGATGGATATGGCATAATTTTTCCATGAAAGAGTGTTGCCGATGGAAATACCGAGCATAGATAGAGTAGACTTTGGGGGAATGATGGTATACCAGGCATACTGATCCGCCTTTCTAGAGAAAATACAGGCTTGATTTTTTGTGGCGTTAAATTCAACAATAGGTTGTTGGTTCCCTAGGATATATTTTTAGCAAGATCTTCATTGACAGCGTTTCCTCAGAAAAAATGGAAATTCTGTAAGAGAACGCAGTATGGAAAGACCTATCATCTGCAAAGTTGTGGGTAGTATGCAAGTGGTTACTCCCAATAGATCATTGATATGAAGTAAAAATAATGTTGGTGCCAAAATTGATCTTTGTGGAACGCCGTCCACCACCACAATGAAGCGATCTGTTTGAAAGAAAACTCTATAAAAGAAGGAATATCTGAGGTAGGTACATACATAAAGTAGTGACAAATGAATGAAATATGCAGTATTCAGGTCTCATAGCTTCCAATACTCAGATTTAAGAACTCTATTTCAAAAACGATGAATTTGCATATGGTTTCAATGTCTTGAACTTCCCTGGAAGCATCAGAAAGCTGTCTGGTGTGAAATATAGTCTGAACATATTATTCCTGAGTGGCTAAGATCGAATGGTCTCCTGATAGCCTCAAATCATTCATTTATCTTATCCTTAGGAATTCTAGAGTCATTATTGAATGAGTAAACTTTTGATCCAAGATATGAGCAGGTATGGGCAGTCCCCATGTTTTTCTAATGAAGTTTGCCATATTATATGGGTAACGTAGCCAATAAGTAAATCTCCAGTTGATCTTCGAAAGCCATATCGTCTATCAATAATGATCCCTGAGCTTTCTAGATATTTGATAAGCTCAATTTTGATGGCTTCCTCCATCACTTTGATGAAGATATAACTGATAAAAAGGCATTAGGTCTATATTTGTTGGACACGTTTTCCTTCCCTTTTTTTTTAGTTGGACTCTAGCCAGCTATTTCCAGCATTTGCTTTTCTATACCACGAATATGTATTTACCTACAGGACATATGGAAAAAATGTATTTTTTAGTTTTGATCGATTGAACAATCTTATAGTCATGATTCTAAAGTATGAGTGCGAGTGGTGGGTATCTAATTCTAACCTGAAATATTTATAATGTTTCGATTGTGTTTGAACTTTCTCTGTGTTGATTTTATTTATATCTATCTCAAGACTGCATAGTCATTAATATTATAAAAGAAAAGCCGAATTACATTGTGGAAAAATTGACACATTGGTATAGTTAATCTGTGGTATAGTTATTCAATATCACGCTTTGATGAACCTTTTGAACAACAATACTTTTTTGCTCAACAAATTTATAAACGGTATACGAACACTATATAATCACTCAACCAGGGACAAAAAAAATGATATGAGTTTGCAATATTTTATTTATTGTTGACGAAAAATCTTGGAATGTTTCCTCTATTCACATTTCCAATAAGTATAGGTAATATCTATTCTTTTGCGACATTTCATGGCTATATAGAAAGCATGCTAACCATAATAAACGTGGGTATTTTTTCTCCATATTGGGAATATTGTCTCTTTCTCTTTGAAATGTTACATATAATATAATGTTTCTACGAGATGAAATGAAGAGAAAAAATCCGAATAATCTAGAGAATGTATATCAGTGTATCAGTGTAATTTTCATTTATTTTTTTATCAACGAAATGTTTGACGATTTAAGATGATGTATATAGTGGGTGTGTTATGTACAGGGTTAGCCATCCTATATTTTTTTGCCCAGAAAAAAACAACATGCGGTGTTCCCTGATGAAAGCGTGACACACCACACATTATTTGTTTTTTTCGATCAGAAAATGAGGATATATTTGACAGCATATTGCATCATTATCGAATACATTCCCAAACTGATTGAGTGATTACCAATTGATCCGACAAAAATATTTTTCTGGACTCAAAACAGGGTGATAAAGAAGTGAAAATAGAAGATATCATCCTGTTTGTATATTTTTTTTGTGGTCACAGAAATTCACAGATTCCGAAAAAGATATAAAAAATTACTATGAAATAGCTACAAAGTGATTTAGCCACGTTAACGAAACTACAGACCGGTTTCCAACTACTTGACTCTCATCAGTGTAGGGTATAGTCTCCAGCTAGCACTTCGAAGACCGCCGGCTAAACGTAACCTGGCCCAACGAATTTCAATCGGCAATATTTGTGGTCTCAGAGGAATCTTGCGTGGACACACACAAAATTTTTGAATCAGAAAAACGTAGTCGGGCAACCAGTCACTACCATTTCACCTGAAATAAGATCTTGTTTTGGACTGTTTCTTTCCTTGCCAGGTGGCGTTCGGCTTTTGCATTCATTTCGCGGACGTTGACATAAAAAAAATATTTTCTTCAACACCTCGTATCTTGAAACGGATGTCGTTTGATGACATTTTTTTACTAAGCAAACACAACTTATTTTGCAGTGTTCTACCTACCCTAGCAAGGAGAATCACCTTTTCTTGAAACACCCTGTATACTCTAACTTTGTTCATCTCGATGGGATTGGATCGGAGCAAAAATATTCCAAGAGTTTTATACAGCTGGTTTCATTCATTTTAGAATAACAGAAGTAACATATAATTGTGTTGGAATTTCTCGATTTTCACTGACGTTCCTATATATTATAAAAATTGAATAAATGATGGCCAATTATTAATATACCTGCCTACCGATAATTATATGGTGTTGCAGGAAATTCGAGTGCAAAGTGCGGTAATATATTTTTCCCGGTCTGTCAGTTCGATATTTGGTGACAAAATCAAATACTATGTTCGATCTTACATTGCAATCCAAAACAATACAGAGTTACTACACTGAGAAAAACTGGTTAATTAAAACGTCTAGTTGGTATTTTTTTAGTACCGATAATTAAAAATATTTGGAATTTTATTAACACTGACAACGTATCCTTATTTCCTACAAATGACTTTTCTATTTTTCGCCAATTATTTGTCATCAATAAAAATACTATTTGTGACAGAATTATCACAATGTTGTCTATTCAGTCAATTAAAATTTCATATTGGGGTTAAAAAACCTCATTCTGGGGTTACTAACAACAGCTGACTATTTGCCACAACTGATGACACATTTATCGTAAAAGGTTTATTATTATTCATAGCAGAAATTGTTTAGCCATAACTAATAATTTTAGTTGTACTGCGTCGTTCGGGACCGCCTCGCGTCTCTTCGGGACCCACTGGCAAAAATTGCATCTTGCATCTGTTTGTCTTTATGTTTCATCATTTGAACTTGTATCTTAATAGTGGATAGATCGCACGGTCGTCGAGCTTAGACAAAATAAATAAAATAAATTGTCAAGTGTAGCCGGGAGCGTCGTGTTCTTGCTGGTTCACTGCTCTGTGTGTTTTCAAATCACTGTTTTGTGTTTTTTTGCACTTCTCGCTGAGCCATTTGGCATTTGGTTGGCAAAATAATAATTCGCAGTTTACCATCGTTATCTGTGCGTCACTAGTTATCAGGTTTAGGTACCTATTCACAATTCAGTTCAGTTTACGACGGGCGACGGTGAGAAACGTCCAACCGACGTCACTATTTATAATTTCCTCTCTTTTTGCTGAGCTGTGGCCTGTGGCACTTACGGTGTGTGGTGTATTCCTGTTCACATACAACATGGCATACAAACTGTTATTATTAGAATGGGGCCTTGATTTTAATTGATATAAAACTATTAAGTTGCCAGAATAACTAAATTATATTTCAAACGTTACTAAATCACTTTTAATAGTAAGTATAGATTCCATTTCAGTCACAATTAAATATTTAATTCGCAACAACACACTCACTATTAACATCAGAAGAAATGAGTAATTGCCCCAACTGGGATAATTTGTTGTGATAACAAACATATATTGAAACAGTACTAACAATCTAATTGTCATAACTATGTATCTTGATTGTGGCAAATAAAACTTGGTATTATTCCTCAAAAAGGCTTATTAGTTACCACAACAACGTCGTAGATGGCTCAACTAAACTTTTCATGTGAGGCAAATAGGCGTTTCCAGAAAAACAGAATTAGTTATGGCAACAACTAATGCTTGCTGTCCCCTATCGTACTAAAAAATTGTTCTGTAGTTACTAATTTTTTAGTAACGGCTACAAATTTTTTCCCTCAGTGTACTAGTTGACATCAGCGTTCGATAGAGAACACTCGGAAGAACATTATCTCATTATAATGTACCTTTTCAATATTGAATCGTCGTTTTCCTGCCACGAAAAAAAAATAGTGTATTGTACACGGGAAAATACGCTAACTACGCTAACTTTTTTCCCTTGTACTTATGATAAATAACTATTCAATCAAAAAATTATTCATTTATACATATTGAAACAAACTCTGGCAAATTTTAATAGACAGACACAATCTAATAGATTTTCTGCGAAAATCTGTCACCTTAGGAAAACCTCGAAATATTCATCAAATTAGGATGATTATCACGATTCATAAACAAGATGTTTCACACCTTACGTGATACAAAAATATCACATTCCTTCTGATTTGAGAGTATACTTATTTATGTTTATCCATTGTTTATCGAGCGAATACCTCTGAAATTCACACATTTATTTTTGCAAACAATCCTGTTCGTTGCAAAATAAATACAATTCCTCCTTTCATGACGTCACATCATTTATATATAGGTAGGTATGTATACCTACCGGGTGAAACATTGATTTGCTGAAGTTGATTACATTAGATTTTGAATGGGGCCTTCGGACCTTTTCAGATCTATTGTGTCTGCCCTCTAAATCGATTAGAGTTCTTCGGCTAGCCTCGCCTTCTCTCTCCATAGGCTAGCTTTCAAATCCCCTGTGTATTTCTGGGCTTCTGGTTTTTCGTAAGGAACCTTAGTCTTGACAAGCCCTCACAGTGGCAAAGTGTGTATACTGCTGTTTCCTCCTCTTCCTAAAAGAACCTTCAGTCAGACCTATCGTACTCATGTGTTTGTTGAGCCTACAATGCCCTGTGAGAAGTCCCACTAGTATTCTATAGTTGAACTTCGTTTCTGGCTCAGTAGATATTCTGTGAATGTTGGCGATGGTGTTTTAATAAACTCTATTGCCTGTCTCATTCCTGGCGAGTTCCACCATTCATGAGTTTTGGTTTGCATCCATGATTTGATACTATTCTTTTGTATAGCTTTCGCAATAGCACAGAAGGGTTCTGGGCCATTCAGAGCTTTGTTTGCTCCTTCTCGGGAAAGTGAGTCTGCCTCTTCATTGCCCTCGTACCCTGTATGTGCTGTTACCCATGCTAGAGTCAGTCTGTTCTGACTGCCCAGTTCATTTAGGGTTTCTAAGCAGTCCCATACTAGTTTTGAGTTAACTTGCATAGAGTTGACTGCTTTGATTGCCGCCTGGCTATCTGAATAGACTCTTGCCTTATCAATTCATTCACGCAATGATGTATTGCAATAATTTCTGCCTGATACACCGTCGCGTATTTACCTAAGCTCAGTGGTATTCTTGACTTCGGCTTGGCCCCATAAGTACCAGCTCCTGATCCTTCCTCAGTTTTGGAGCCGTCCTTATAGACAGCAATGTCTGCATTGATAGGAGGTCCTTCCTTCCATTCCTCTCTGTCTGTTATACTTATTTTAAATTTTTTTCCAAAGCTGTATTTTGGAAGTATGCCATCCGTTGGCATTCCCATGATGGGGTAGCATACAGATACAAGTGTGACTTCTTAACATTAAGCACATATACCTGAGGCTGACATTGAATCTATTGTTTCAGATTTAATGGAGGACAAATAACAGAAAGACAAGATGAACAAGTACTTCAAGCTATTCTTTCACAGGGTCCTGAAAGACCTGAAACAAAAGGAATTGCTCCCTTTGAAGTTATTGTTTTTTATGCATTCATCTAGTAAGTATACCAAATTTCACAATTGGGTGCAGATTACTTTTTTTTTGATTGTTCCATGATTGATCTGATTAATGTTGAAACTATACACAGGGTGTTTTGCGAAATTGGAGGGATAATAATATGGTAATAAGACCAAAAAAGAAAACGAAATGAAAGTGCATTTTCGTCGAAAGTTTGACTGAACTGTCGCAATGTTAACATACTTTCAATCAATGTTATATATAAAATATGGTTAATGATTGGTAGAAGCGTATATTTGAACATTTTCAATTGCTTTCAATATAGGTATGTTTTCTTTCTACAATACCCCATTTTATTTACCGATCCGATTACAGAAACACCCTGTATATAAATCATACTCATTCTATACAATCATAATCATGACATCAAGAGAAACATTTTGTAATTAATTATTATTGATTTATCCGAGGATTTATCCATAAGAATTGGGTAGCATTTTGAATTGGCATACAATAATTGTAGATGTATGAAGAAATTCTCGTTCGAAGGTTTTGTGGTAAGTTAGATGATTTTTATGCGAGCTTCATGGACAACTGATGTGGATCATACCTACCTCAGTATATTATGTATATTCAATTAAGTGAAAAACATGTAGATATTTATGTATAATACATCATTACCTTGCATGATAACTCCATATATTCGTGATGATGTAAACAAGTAATAATTAGCTAAACGCATCTCTTTCATTCGATGCAGTTTTTCAAGAAAAACATCGAGACAGGACTTTTATTATTATATCCTTCAATTTATTTTCAGCCATTTTAGTCTTATACCCATATCTAACCATACACATGAGAGCTTTAGGAATAAATGTTGAGGAGACTGCAATCATGTCAGCAGTAACTCCTGCTGTTGTTATACTGATGCCACCTCTAGCAGGAATGATAGCTGACAAAATAGGAAACTTCAGGGTAAGGAAAAAAAGTTCCTCAAACAATTGAGACAAATACCTACCCAGCGGGCACAAAAACATCTCAGAGATGTTAAAAGTATGAGATTTCGAGACATTGAACCTCCACTGCGATGTTCTGTTCACACATGAATAGAATTATTATAGAACAGCCAATGTCCGCCGCAGGCGGCAATTATCGAGATGTCCTTGATATGTCACAAAACTACCTTCTCCCTAGTTCTTTATAAAGCCTTTTCATAGACACAACAGAACATTTTCAACGCGTCTTGCGCACATTAAATCGCTGTAAAAAAAACATTTTCGAGGTACTTTTTTGAAGCCTTTTGTCAAAATGAACATTTGCATTAGGATTCCATTTCCCTTGAATGAAAAAATGCATTAAAAATAGATTGGACATAAAAATATTTTCTTGATATGAAATTACCTTCTTAATCGGTTTCTGAGTAGTGCTTACTACACACAGACATATAATTGGAAATAGGTTTCCCAATTTTTGAAATGTTCTCCACAATGCATAATTTTGCAACTGCGGAGAAGCTGATGTGTATTGATGAATTCGTACTTTTATATATTGATTACACTGAGGCACCGAACAACACATCTTGCATCTGATGGTCATTATTACAAACTAAATAAGTCTTCTAACACAATAAACTTCACCAAATTCCTTTCTGTTCGTTAGCAGCGTGATGTAAGCGTGACACGCTGCAAACGCGAATGCCAATTGCGAACAAGAAGAACAAAATCGAAAACAAATCAGAATTCATCGTATTGTGACGTAAGCATGAAACGTTGTGGTGGGGCAAACAAAGAAAGGACACAAAAGAACAAAAACGAAACTTTCAATATCCTTCTAGGACCTCTTTGGGAAGTGCATATTACGCCTCAAACAAACATCCTCATGCCTACATTTCTAAAACATCCCAAAACTTCCCAGGGATACCTCTCAGTAGGCAAACAAAGAAATGCCACAGAAGAACAAAAACAATACTTCAATATCCTTCAAAGACCTCTTTGGTCAGTGCATATTACGTCTCAAAATAACATCTTCAAGCCAACATTTTCAAAACATCCCAAAACATCCCAGGGATGTTTGTGCTCGCTGGGTACCTATATATTTTGATTTCTTTGAGCGATCCTTGAAATGATTACGAAAGATATTGGATTTTCGTTACTTGCATCAAAATCGAGAAAAAAAAATCACTTGCCAACGCATATGCTCGTAATTCACCTAACAATAATTTCAAAGGCAAACGTCACTTGATTTCCTGCAAAAAATATTTCATGGTCACGAGAAATATTCATAAATTATAGATTATTAAACAATTCACCGTTCTGCATTGTTCCACCACATATACCTATTCTGGTTGTCTGTTGTATAAAAATTATAAGGCACAACAAATTACAACGAAAACCAACTCATACACCTACACATGCTAGTGTCAATTTTTCTTTCCATTCATGGAATGGTTCTATGATTCAACAAACAAAGGGATTCAAATGTGAAAAATTTCGAATTTTTTTTAGGTACTACTTGCCTCTTTCTCAGCAATTGGTGGAGCCTCAGCTCTACTGCTGCTCCTGGTTCCAGTGGGAAGAGTGACAATCACCTTTCCAGACAGACTGGTGTTCGGTTTATCCTGCGAAACTAACTCAACCCCTTTACTTTCCTTGCATCAGGAATATCCGTGTACAACTATCGATCCAGACAAAATACTAGATACAGAAATAAAACTCGAGTCCTGCGGATTCGCTTGCCAAGCAATTCTCAACCAAAACTATACGAATACCATAATTCAGACCAGGAGTTACGACGTACAGATTTACGATATCCAGAACAATGCCACACTAACCTACACCTACAAGCTCAGCAAGGACGATATCCACGAACCTGAGCCTATATCCAAAGCTAAGAATCAGAAAACTCTGAAGAATAACGAGAAGTTTCGGACCTCTGTGAGGAAGCTATCCAAGAACTCTTTCTATTTTCCAACAGTGTCCATGTACAACTTTTCTTGCGATATGTCAAAGGAGCCTGCAGTCAGTTGTGTTCTAGGCAGCAGAGACCAGTTCGAGAAATTCCAGAGGATTCTCAGTCCTTGGAATGCAGGAATCAAACAGCAAATAATAGAACACAATGATTTCGAAGAGAATAGGCAGATATACCGGATTGAATATATAAACTCCAAGAAGAAAGACAACATAACTTGCCTGGAAAACTCTGCTATGTCTGGAAAACACATATCAGTAACCATCCCAATAAATACTACTAACTCGACCGTCCAACATTTAGATTTGGGAAGCTGTTCCCATAGATGTCTGGCTACTAGCCCCAGGAAAACGGTTTGTTCGAATCAGAAAACAGTCATAGAGCTAGACATGAGTCTGACATTTTGGTCATACCTCAGCGTTAGAGTTTTTGTGGGAATCATAAGTGGTACTTCATTTGCCATGTTTGAGGGAGCAGTTATCGCGATATTGAGAGAACATAAGGCTGATTATGGCCTACAAAGGATATATGCTACAATAGGTGGAATGATCAGTTCACCTCTGTCTGGCTGGATGATAGACTATGCAAGTAGAGGCAAAGGTTATACGGATTTCAGGTAAAATTACACTAATGAAATTCTGCATCGAACTACATATTTTTCCATGCTTTCAGGCCGATATTTTTTTTGTATGCGGCATTGAAGCTGGTGAGTGGATTTCTGATGTTATTCATTAACCTGGAGTTCAAAAAGGCAGCTTCCAGTGTGATTACTGAAGTAGTAACTGTACTTAAAAAACTGGAGTTGATAGCATTGTTCGCTTCATGCATAATGTTAGGTAAGATTTTAGTATCTTTATTGAAAGATCTTTTCTCGAGTAACACGTGAAATAATTTCTAGGTTGTGCATGGGGTTATATAGAAAGCTTCCTTTTCTGGTTAATTGATGACCTTGGAGGTTCAAAATCCCTGATGGGTCTTACAGTGACAGTTGGTGGTGTAGTGGGCATACCTCTACTAGTACTATCAGGGCCAATAGTGAAAAAAATTGGACATGCGAACGTTATTTCTATTGGATTCGTTTTCTATGCAATACGACTCCTAGGATACTCCCTGATCTACAATCCATGGCTGTGTCTCATCTTTGAAGCTATGGAGTCTATCACTTTCGGATTGAGTTTCACAGCTGCTGTGACTTATGCTGCCAAATTGTCCACTGTTACTACTGATACCAGCGTTCAAGGAATGTTGGGTGGATTATATTATGGGGTTGGTAAGTTCTGAATCTCGAGGATTCAGTGCAGTAGTTCTTATGTGTCATGTTTTTAGGCAAAGGAATTGGTAGTCTCATTGGAGGTTACTTGATAGAACCTATCGGTATAAGACATACTTTCCAGGTGTTTTCTGTAGCAACGATCATCGTAGGTAGCATTTACTTCAGTTTTTATCACATTTACATGAAGAAACACCCCTCTGAGGGTACAGACATAACCAAAAAGGATGTGCCACCAAAGGCTCCCAGCGATTTTGACTTGAAAGCTATGGAAATCGCGGATATTCAGTCAGATCTGCCAGTCGTATATGAAGATGCGATGTGTAATCCGGCGTATGAAACAACTGAAGCGGAAGATGAAGAAAACGAAGAAAATGAAAAAGACCATCACGCTATGAAAACTATAGTCAATGGACAAATTCGACAGAACCAAGGAGAGACGTAATTTTGAAACTATTTTTGACATTCATCCAATATGGATAGAAATTTTATTTTTGTGATAGGCCAAACTACCTGAGAATCAAACTCAGGCAAATTAAATAAATTAATGATTGATGGTCAGTTTTTCATTATCTAGCTGTGACAATTAACTGATGATATCATTGCTTGAGATATTTGAACAAGCTATTGAAAAACTGGCTCTGAATCCTTCAGTTATAGGAAACAATATAAACATAAAACTCCATCCATACCACAGATTGCGTAAGCGATCATTTTGTGACCTTATAGTTACTATAGGTAAGTAGATAGTGTTTTATTATGAATGATTGTGGAATGATTCACTGTATCTGTGATACTACTTTTTTAGTTGGAATATTATTTTTACGTGAACTGCAGACTTCAGAAGTCGATCCAAAATTCTCACAAAAAACTTGTTATTTCAGTTTACTTTCAAAAAAATATATGTTAATACGTGATGGAAATAGGAGAATTGAATTCATATGAATAAATGGCATAACAAAACTGTAGTTCAAAATAATATATTACTAGAAGATGTTTATTATCATGTAAATCATTGTAAATAATAATTTTAGATATACATATATGAAATCAATAATTTATATTCTTCATTTTTCCTTATCAAATTCGACATGAAGGCGATAAGAACAAATAATATATCGAAATGTTCCTATCTAAAATATTACTACATAAGAACTATATCATCACGGCACTGAAAAACTACTATATACAATAAAATTCCTACATATCACATTTTTTTGTCATTTTCTGTGCTAGATTATCCAATAATATTAAAACACAATATCCAATTCAACCTCACAATATTCATTCACACGATCGAAGAAAAATCTATGATTTTTGAGATTCACAATACTTTTCATCACTTCCATCACTGCATTCAATATAACCATTACACAATCTACTTTCTGGAAGGCACTCTCCTAACGGACACCGATGTCCCAAACAACTGTCCTTCATAGTGAAATTTCTAGAAGCGAGTTCTTTCGGTTTCATATTGAAATGTATCCACTCCACGTAGTTGGCCACTTTAGTGTACACTCCAGGTCTATTTGCCCGAGCACAACCATAACCATTGCTTGTTATTCCTGAAAATTATTGGCACATATAGGCATTTATTTCCTGAATATAAACGATCACTATTTACCCTGTAAAGTCCATCTTCCATTAGGCTCTGGACACATCAGTGGTCCTCCAGAATCTCCTAAGCAAGCGTCTCTCCCTCCTCTTTCATATCCAGCACAGAACATATCATCAGTTATTTTATAGAGGGATAAGAACAGTGTCCTCTTTCGACACTCGGCAGTTGAAATTATAGGGACCTGAACTTCCTGCAAAGTATCAGCTGGAAACCAAAACACATGAATCACTATCGAAATACCAAAAATATTATTTTACTCACGAAATATCCTGCCAACTTCAAACAACTGTCCCCAGCCAACAATTGTACACAGTCTACCATCTACAGGCCCTTGATTTGGCTGTGGCAAGCACACTGGTCTGACATAGTCGCTATAGACTACAGGTGATTCGAGTTGCAAGAGGGAAATATCATTGATGAATCCAGAATCAACATACCCTGGATGCACAAGGATCTTGGACACCCGACGTAACTGTTCATAAGGTGATGGTAGAGACGTTCCTCTTCTCAGAGCACCTAACCTTGCAACCCAATATTCTCCTTGTGAACTAGAGGAAATAATCTTAGTCATCATGGTTTCTCAAGCTGGATCTTGTTACTTACTGGTAGAAACAGTGTCCAGCAGATACTAGCCATCTGTCTGATAGAAGAGTTGCACCACACTGGAATTCGCCTTCTTTATAAAGGGCTGCTTGCCAAGGCCAAGCTCCTAGACCAGCGTTTCCACCACCTACCACTCTAAAAAAATCTGTTTTTGAGACACCTCTATAATAACTTAATGTATCGGTATCTACCTGGCTATATGTTTGACTATTTGTGGACGTGTCCCACATTCCAATGAGTGGCACTCGACCTTCACAGTTTTTTTGTCAGAGCAAGTAGAACTTTTAAAAGAAAGATTGGACTTCGTCTCATTTTGGAACGAATAAGTCAGCTCAAAGTAGTCCGACTCGTTCTTGTCATTTTGATGTTCTGTCACAGTCTTTATCGAAGCCATATTACTGAAAATTATAGTACAGAAGCGTTGGAAAGATATATTGGTACCTACCAAGTTAGTCTTACTGGTATGTCATAGATTTACAGACAGCCTTCCCAAGATCTGGTATCTGCCATGCAATGTGTGATAAGGTGACAACATTTTCGAAATTGTCTATACAAAGTTTACCCCATTTACCATACTTCCTCACCATAAGATAACCTGTAAGTCAACTATATTTATCATATGCTGTATTCATAAGATCCTTTACCTTGTGAATAGTAGGGAAATTTGTCAGCTGATTCAATATCAGCAGCAATTGTGACGCACTGTCTCTCATCATCTCCTTGGGGACAATCTTTGACTCCATCACATATATTTTCTTTATCGATACAGACTTTCGAGTTGCTACAAACGTACTGGTCAGGATGACACCACTCTACAACAGACCCAAATAAAAATTTGAATACTCCCAAAACTATAAATCATTCTTTCTCACCACACTCATTCTCATCTGAATAATCCCAGCAGTCTACCACTCCATCACAAATCTTCCCAAGGAGGTACTGAGACTTCAGGTAATCAGCACAGTTGCAGTTCTGCTCATCTGTCCCATCAGCACAGTCTATCAATTGATTGCATTTTGTTGTTTCTGGAAGGCACTTTCCATCCCCACAGATGACAGAGGAGTTTGAGCAATCTGGAAAATAATCGCGTTGGTTATGAAAAGCGGACATGATTGCATGATTTTACCTGATGTATTCTGGCTGTAGTAATTGTCATTAGTTAATTCAATTTTGTTCAGTGGTTTGGACAGTATCGGTATTCCATTCAAGTTTGAAGTGTAACTGGATGAAACAGCTTTATTAGAAATTCCAGGTTCTTGAAGGAAGCTAGTAGTGTTGTCTATTATCCTACTGATTTCTGATAGCTGCTCTATCTCCTCTCGCGTTAGAATGTTGGAATTGTTGGTTATACTAGGAGGAATTGTCATGAACTGTGGTTCTTTATGAACTGACGGTTCTTTCAGAGAGAGTTCAAAGTCCATCTTAGGATACCTCATAATATCCGACTGACCTTTATTATTCTCAGTTGGCTCCTCGGGTGCAAAATTCAATACACCTATTATTTTGAAATCCTCTTTAGATTTTACTGTCGCAGCTGATGTATCCTCATTAGTATTACCAAAAAAAGGGTTGTTCGGGAAACTCCTGTTCTCCACAACAACACTCATTTCTCCAGCTTTGTAAGGTCTTTTTCTTATGGGTCTACCTATACCTGTGTTCGATTTAGCTGGTAATAATGTGACCAAGGGATGCTTAGTCGTATGAACCATCAAATCATCAACATCATCAATCACCACTTCAACCTGTCCTTGACCAAAAACTGGCTCAGACTCTTTTATTTTTGCCCTATCGTCCTGGATTAAGGAAAGGTTAACACTAGGGTTATCGAGGGTAGAAGCCAAAGTATGAAATATCGATGATATATTGACGAGCATTGGCTCTGTGTCCTTTTTTTCCGGAATATATTTCACTGTTTCTACTTCAATAAACTTCTCATCCGAATCTTCGCTAAGCGGTACCTCCGTGACATCAATATTATTAGGAGCTTGCGTACCTTCAGTTGTTACCTCTTCTGTGAGGGGTATCTTATTCACAGGTATCGGATGACTCCTCAGACCAGTAGACCCCAGCCGTTCAGCTTCATTGAAAATAAAACTCAAGCCAGGATTAGTGAAGCTAGTGTACGTGGGTTGTTTGCCAGGTGATGGTGAAATGGTTGGGTTCCCATGATATTGTTTATTAGCTAGGACTTCGTGAGGTTTTTTCACAGTATCAGGTGACATATTATTCAATATTGGTATCCATGGAGCATCATCAAATGGGTTGATAATGAATACTGGTTTGATAGTAGTGGTTGTTATGGTTGTTTCTGGTATTGAGGTAGTAGTGGATGTAGTAGTGGCTGATGGAGCGATAATTGTACCTGGTTGTTTGGTCACCTTTTCCACAGCAGCTATTTTATACAGAGCACTAGTCACAGAAGACTCTTTGAGTATAGTCTTTTTCATAAAGGATGTAGTAGTCTTTTCAATTTTTGGCTTCTCAGTGGTTGATTCAGTCTTCTTCTCGGTGATATCAGCTTCGGTTTTACTGATCTTGAATGAACCTTGGATAACAGGAAGATCCTCATCTTTGATGTTGACCAAATCCTCAATTATGACAGGTTTCTTTGTAGGAGTGATTTGTGGTAGTAACGATTTATTTTGATGGGGTTTTAGTAATTCACTAGTTTTAGTGGTCAAGGCACCATTTTTTCTATCAGAAGGGAGAATGTGAGAAACAATGGGAGATGGTTGTTGAGGTTGTTGAAGAATATCATTGCTGAGGACTTGTTTTACAGTTACATGTCTCGGATCGAATCTCACGGTTTTGAATACGGATTGTCTAGATATGGCATCGGTAAGTAGAATATCTTTGATTGCTTTCTCTATGTTCGATACATTCCTGAAAGTCATATTCCTATGAAATATAAATGAAAGATATATGAAAGGAATCTCACCTTGAAAGTCGCATCCTGTTGAAAGCTAGCTTAAAGTATATGGTTAGAGTGTCATTGCCAAACTTGTCTACGACACATGATATGAAAGCTGGGCCTAGTATACTCCTTTGGTAAAGCAGCTCGAACTGTCTTTTATATCTACGGGCTTTATCTTGTAGAGCTCCTACAAACCTATCTCCTCTTAGTACTTTGGCATTACAGCTAAACGTTAAAAGTGCTGAAAAAAAATCAGATGGAAGGGTGTATAAGTTAAATTCTGCAATTGATTTTGAAGGGATATTCATCACAATTTGAAAGACGGACATACCATTTGGTGTTTCCGTGTGCAATACACCCATATACAAAGCTAGCCCAGCTATTGCTAATACAGCTACTAGGACCACGAACGATGCTATAGCTAAGGCTATGGAACATAGTTTTCCTCTGGAGGACTTATTATTCTCAAATCCGATGCAGGATATGGGGGTGGGGGGTGGTCTTTCTTGCCAGGGATAGGAGTGAGTAATAGAGGGTGCTGATCTTCTTCCTGTGCAGCTCGGGATAGCATATTCACTCTGAAAAATATTATGGAGAATTCAAAAATAATTCTTGAGTTGGAGTATGAGCATTAAGGTTCAATGTCATGTTCTTTTTGTGATTGTTCAGGAGGAACTATGAAAATATTGAATTAATTGCTACTTCCAATTCAATTACAAAACAGACATATTTTTAGGTCCGTTATGACCATTTAAAGGGAACACTCTAGATGTAATTGATTATATACAGTATACCAAGACCATAACGGTACGAAAAGTTCATTTACACTAAAAATAATTGAGAAACCGTCTCGAAAGAATATTTATATCGAAACACGAAAAACATTACTTCGATGTAGTAGTAGATATATTCACCGAATATTCAAAGCTTATTCGTATTTGAATAATTACCGATGTTGATATATAGCTGGATCCACTAAAGCCAACGTATAATTTGTACGGTATATAATTATCCATTACATAATTTTTTCTTATATCGTGTAATGCTTTGTAGTTTTATCCGATCAAAAATGCAAGAATGATTATACCGTTTAGAGAAGAAATACTTTCAATTTGTTAATAATGAATATAATAGCTATATTTTATTGCTTTTTGAACTCAATTAAAATTGTGAGAGATGAGAATGATGATATAGTTATTAGGTATCTTCATATATTATGATGTATTAATGGTGAACGATCCAGTTCTAATTACACGCCAATTTACTATATTTGCTGCCTATAGAGGTATAGTAACGAGATGATTCTTGAGGATGATTCAACTAAAGGAAAGTAAATCGCTTTGAGATTGAAAGATTCATATATAGTATCTCTAAGCTTCATACAAATTGTTGCTTGTTGAGTAGACTAAAATAGGTACACTATTAAGAAGTATTGAAAAGGAATATTCTCAGATATATTAATGAACACAAAAAAATGGATATACATATATATAAACCACTGTCATCGGTTATGTCAACAAATTATAATTCTCAGTTCGTTATAGTTTCAGTTATATTATAGGGAGATGAAAATTGTGTATATCATGAAGAATTGCTGAAAGAATCACTGGACTTCAGGTTACTGATGAGGATATGATATCCGAAATGAGTTTTACTCGAGTTGTTTGTGAGAGATATAATTCCCATATCACTGATACGAATGATTTTTTTTTTGAAGTTCCAAGCTCATCAAGATCAGAGTTCATACTTCTCCTATACATTTCAATTTTCATTTCAATACTGAACATATTGGTAAGTTATGTTTTTATGTCATAATACATGATATTATTCTCTTCGATTTGAGAGATGATATCAATTCTCAATTTCAGAGGATTTTGATTTTTCATGCTCTCTTTTTGGATATTCAACAGATATAATCCAATGTTCGACGTGGAAAATAGCCAGGAAAGTAGTTGTTTCCTGTTGAATATTCAGAATGATATTATATATGCATATCTTTATATGTAGGAGAATGCAAATTCTCTACTTCAGAAGATTTTGTTTTCAAATTCTTAGCGTGTGTGTTCAATAGATGTAATTCAATATTCGTCGTGACATATAACCAGGAAAGTAGTTGTTTTCTGTTGAAAACCGAGAAAGAATTAATATTTTCATCACATGGAAAATGCGAATTCTCAATGTATTTCTTTATATATTTATCCATTTTTTTGTGTTCATAAATATATCTGAGAATATTCCTTTTCAATACTTTCACTTTCACCCAATCAAGGGTTTCAAACTTGAACGATGGAAACTTGTTATTTTTATAGACTTCAATCGCAAAACCTCTGTTTCATTGAGCAGTTTTCTTCTTTTTTGCTTCAAAAATTATGTTAACTAAGTTTTGGGAGAGCTGGAGGGAAGTTTACACATGGAGGGGGTGCTTTTTAGGACACACATGTTTATATGAACGAATTTTGAATCACCCTGTATATAACAATTCGATAAACAATCTGTATAGGCACTATATGAACACAATACTTAACACACCTATATAAGTACACCTTGTTTTTTCTGTTTAGTTGAAATCTGTTGTGATACATAGGTGCATGGTGCGTTTTTTCATCAATTATTTTTTTTTCTTTCGCATGTGATTTCCTGTCAGTCTGATGATGTTCCTATTTAATGAGAATCTCGTTTGATCTCTGAAAACCAGTTCAAATCTGCATACGCATTTTTCCGAGATGAAGAGATTAATGTTTAGTTTGCGAGAAGATGGTTATTACCTCAAAGCTGAAAGATAAGTAGGTAGAGAGTTGATAAATAGTAATTTCATGAAGCATATCGCAGAGTATCGCACTTTGTCTTATAATTACACAATGTAAAAAAGTTTTACCACAAATAATATGTATCTGGATGAGACTTCGATAAAAAAAATTTTCACATCATGATCCAACTTATCAGCATATTATGCTGAGGTTAAATTTATTCAGGTTCATCGTACACGAAGTCTATGATTATGAATTTTGAGTTGGTATGTTCATGTAATCTCCAAGTCAAGTAATCTAGAGTTGAATCTATAATATTCTCCAAATCTGATTCTGATTAGATTAAAACAGCATAATATACAGAATGTTGGTACCTCATTGCATGTCAACTCATCCAAACCACTCAAATTGTGACGAAACAAGACACCTAGGCAAATGAATGCTAAATAATACACGAATACACATAATTGCTGTTCAGATGTGCCTGTTTTTTGAAACTTTTCGTTCGAAGCCATGAAGAACATATTATGAGGTCAGTTTTCCTCTGAAATAAATCCTAATATGAAATCTATAGAGAAATATACCCGTTTCAATTAAAATAAAAACGAACGGTACTGTCCAAAAGGATGTTTATCCCTGGAAAACTGATCATATTGATGGTCATTTATACCGATCCATTTTGGTAAAGATCGCACGACTGAGATATAGAGGGGGGAGACACACTGTATAGATTCGTAGATTTTGAATATTTTCACATGAAACTCGGAACAGATCTATTTCAAAGGACGCCGATTCCAGTGGTGCTTATATGGATTCTATATTTTTCAGCTTCTGAATGTGATCTAGTAGACCTTGGTTTGAAAAAAACTGGACGCCGCTTAGCTCTAGAATTCACCTTTCACCTTCCTACATTCCAAGAAAAAAATTGTGGAAATCGGTCTATAATTAAAAAATTGTGAGGGTGGCTTGCTTTCAAATGGGTCACTCTGTATATTGTGATATTTCTCGGAACCCCATGTCGAGTTTTCGATTGATCCCCCAGTATGTCCGTAATATGTACCCCTCAGTGTGATTTTTGTATTATTTTCACCATTAACTATACTGGCGTTAACATATTGAAGAGAACTGTATTTGCACTGAAAATATATGGTGTAAGAACTGAATTGCATTATTTATTAACCGCTTATTCATAAAGACATTGCATCAAGTGGAACTTTATCGGCACATCTATGAGTCCGTTATGAAATATAGCGGAAATCTTTTTGACCTTAAACGATGAGAACTTAAGTTTTACGCATGGCGAATCCCCGTTTTTGTTGTCAATAAAATCTTAACCGAGAAAAATCCAATGTTTATGGTTTCTCACCATAACGCATATTATGTAACTTATAAATTGAGATCTAAAGATAAAGAAACTCAAATTCAGATGCGAACGTATCTATGAATATGTATTGAAGTCTTATTAGTCACGAGTCAAGAATTGTGTTTCTATAGGCATAGATTAACGACTTAATCTATGCTATAGGTATATTATACATTGCTTTTCTTCAACGCCCCCCCCCCGTTTATTTTTGAACAGGTCAACTGAAAAAATTTAAACTTGAAATAATGAAATTGATGCATGAATACTATATTTTGGAGTGAAATTGACAGATGAAAATATCAAGATGGCGACTGCACGTTGCTGCAAATCGGTTAACTTTGACCTCATCATACCTTTTCGGGACACCCTGTAGAATGCCAACAAAACGTATATCTATGTGTTAATCACATATAAAAAGGGCCATTACGGATCACCCTATATACTATAGGTACTAAGTGAAGTTCCAGTAGAGTTAAACCCAAAGGAATCCACCAAACAACTTTTTATTATTTTTCAGTGTTATCAAATTAGCTATGCAATTCTACACTCAGGAATGGCATCTGGTTTACTGTTACATCTTACATCCTTTCTCACCAAATGGAAAAATGGCCATAATTCACAAGGTTCACATAGAGACAAAGAACATGGAACATGCTTTGTGAATTCGATAAAGTTGCCAGTCAAACTTGATTTTCTTCGTAATCTTGAACTTGGCTGCATGGGGTCTACGCTGGTATTTCATAATTTGATGGTATACATAATTTACAATGAGAAAAAAAGTTATTTGCGTATTTGAAGGTACCTACGAATCTAATTAGGAATTATTATTATTTTCCATCTCAAAGCTACCAATTTTGTATTCCATTGATAAAACTAGTGGTATAGGTTTCGAATTCCATCTGAAAACTGGTGCATATATAGTTCAGAGCTCAGTGCAACAATGGGCGTGTACACCTTAGTAGAACTTTTAACTCAAACCATGTTTATAATGATCCTTTTATACATAAATAATGATTGACGACATAATTCGATCGAAAAATTAACTGGAATGTTTTATTTTTGGACATAAATAATAGTACCTTCTGAAAACGGACCCTCGTATGACGTAGAAACCTCATCTCGCCATAGTTAAAAGAAAATACCAAACGCCCGACGGAGACTGTGGCAACTGATATATTAATTCTTTCAACTGTGATCTCGCGCTAATTCACTCTGTCAGAAATCATGTATCATTCATCTCTGTCTGGAATAGTCTTGTTTCAGTATTTGGGTTTCGACGTCACATCATCGCCTCGTTTTCAGAGGTCCGAAAAATTGGGGATTTCAATAATTTTTTATAAAACGTAGGGAGCTCACAGCAAGAAACGGTTTGCGGTGGATGGCGGTGGTGAGCTAGTTTGGGTGAGTTCTATCGAATTATGGAATACAATTTTTTTGTGATATAAGCCCATTCTCGCACGAGCTGTAATAGATCATGCGAAGTCAGTGCAGTTTTGAAAATGGCGGAATCATTGAATATGAATAGTTTGAAGAAAAATTGTAGGGGCAATCTTATTTAATGAACATATGGCAAATCATACGACATGTTCTGACACCAAATATTTCCTATATTGTGCCTATCATCATCATCAACAAATGGTGATGAAGTGTTGGAGGTTTTAAGGGATGAGAGAAGATTACTTCCTATAAAATTCATAATTTTGTTAAAGTGTTGTGCACCAATTTTATGATAAAGAAATAGGTACGAAATATAAAAAGTGCCGAACATTATTTTCATATAACATGTAGGTAGTTCATTTTTAATTGCAGTTCAGAAAGAATTCCAGGGACGAAGGCAAACAGCATAATTATACTTTTTCTATACTACTTCATCCATTTACTCCCCTTTGAGAAACCATGGACTCCTACTATTGATTAACATATACGTAGAATGATTGAAAATTTCGAAAAATTCGAAGTTTATACAAAAAACACATCTCATAGGTGTGCAGGAAATAAATCATCCATAAGACGAATTCGAAATAAATTCAAGAAGTTATAAACAAAAACAAACCAACTTAACCAATCTAACCTCTAACTAATTATTATTTGATTATCATGTTATCACATGCTATTTCGTATTCCATTGGGAATGCACCAGTTCACATTTTGGAGAAAACCAACGTAGTGCCAGTGCAAAACTGGTGCAAAACTAGTGCACCACCAGGTTTACGACTGGAATTCGCTATTATTATTCTCATCTTATTCTGACTTAATATGTCGAGATTCCGACTTATTATCTTTGATGGTGTAGTGGAAAGGTACTTCATTGTAGATAGAGGACTTATTCAATAATAACTATCTTATTTTCAATGATTTAGGTCAATAAATATTCCCTATCTACTGGGTGATTCATTATTAATGGACAATCACTGAACTTGAGGTATATAGTAAACACTAAAATATGAAGATTTGGCCCAGCATGCCTCAAAAAAATGTTGCTGATTTAGGAGATACAGAATGTTTAAGTTAAGTAAATGCATACGAATCTGTAACTAATTTTGTGATTGCTCCTAGAATGTGCTAGTGACACTCTGTTTTATTTCAACGTCACTTCGATAACTTTATTATTCAAAATGATAAAAATTTCAACCGTTTCAACTATGTGTACCAAATTATATGCTCATGCTATTGAAACTTACAAATTTATTGAGAGATTTCAAAATAAAATATTCCCCTCAACCACCCAGCAATTCCTAAACCAGCAACATTTTCATAAGGCATGCTGGGCAAAATTTTCATATTATTTTGGTGTTTATTGTCTGTAGCTGAGAGATTGTCCATTCTTAATGAATCACCCTGTATAGACAATGCATCATGTGAAAAATATATGCAGATCGACTAATAACTATCAAAATGAACAGTATCCTAATTAATAGTATAGGTAGCGTATAAACGTATAAATAAACCGCAATGCAAAATTGATAGATTGAATATAAATATAGTAGATATGATTCGCATACAGTTAGACGTGTGCCAATTGCCTCCTTATATGATGAATTGCATACGACATCAATATGGTATAAAATACATGGTGTAACATAATATGTTGAAATATTTTTTCCCCTCTTCAGGGAGTAAAGTGTGCTTTTATTACCAAGGTAGTTTCTCATCCGAGATTCGCAGGAATGGCACTCGAATCTAGTAGGTATTTATCAATAACGACTTGTCATAATATGCTGTCATGGTCATGGCTACTAGATTTTAATCAGGATTGAAAAGATGTGTTTTCATAGTGACAATAGGTCTATATTTCAGTTTCACTGAACTATAGTGATTGGAATATACTGATAGTGATGAAAAAAATGTAATATACTCCTTGGAGTAAAGAATAATATTACCACGGGACCTTATAACCCTCGGCTGACGCCTTGGACTATCTTAGTCCCTGGGAAATACTGATTTTCTTTACCACCTTGGTGTATAAATGAATAACTATAAATCACGTATTCCTGATACAACATCAATGTCTGGTACCGCATTTCCACCAAGTCCGCTATATCTATATGCTCGGTATTTTCATCAGCAACACTCTTTCATAGGAAAATCATGACGGAACCAGTATGTAGTAAATTCCGTGAAAATGAACAATATTTTGAAAAGGTGATTTCGAAAACACGAGAAAAAAAAATCAATCTTAACACCCTGTATCTCCAAAACGAAACGACAAGTTTATATAGTTCGAATACAGGGCGATTTAATTTTCTTGAGACCTAATTTTCAGGAAATGTTAGACGACTCATCTCAGGAATCCATCAAGTGCCTATACATGCATGAATCATAATATGACTCCCTGTTTTCGAAATTCATCAGAACTAGCAATCGAGTTATCTTTTTTTCATTATCTTTCTGGTATATGCCTATGGGAACAAAGTCTTATTAGTGTGTGACCCAATCAAAAATGTCGGACTGGACAAATGTTTGACGAATCGGCATTGTTAGTGCAAAGCAAATAACCTACTAAATATGTTGGACAGGACCAGTGGTATGTCAGGAACGTCAAGATGACAATAATAAGCAATTCCCTGTACAGACCCCGCACGGGTGGTCCCAAAACCAGATTTACGATCAGCGAAAAAATGATGGCTGATTTAATTGATAAATAAATTCGATGCCAATATAATGATTGATGAGAATATTCCAACCGAACATCATGATTATCGAGGAATTATTCACAATTTACGGGGTATTCGATTATAGTAAATATATACAGAATGTGTCCAAACTTGGCATGTATGTACAATGAAAATAGCTCGCCTTCTATCTAGTCGCGCAATCACTATTTCATCATTAAAAGTTCGGGTTCCTCAAGAGTTTGGTCTAATACAATTTATAATATGCATCCCTTGAAATTGTCCATCAAATTTCAGATCACTTTCGTTGACTCAATTACGAAAAATAGTTGAAACTCGAATTCCAAGATTACGATACATGAAATAATCAATGCCAAAATGTTGAAAGATGTTTTTGAAACAATTGGTCATGTAATATATTGAATTTAGTTAATACTTCTCTTGATACTCAAAACTAGTACTATCATTCCGATTATTATTATTTTTTTCTATGTTCTGGTTCCCACGAAAAGGGATATCCTGTAATGTTCAGAGAAAATCGTGAGAACCAAGGGAAATAAGGTAGGAATTGGTGTTCTTCTTAAATTTCTGGAGGTTATATGCCTCGGGGAACACATCCCTTGGCAATGTGTTCCAGAGCCTCGCTGTCCGTTGGATGAACGAGTCTTTGGAAAGAGATGTTCTGCAGGTCTCCAAAGTGACCACGCAATGGTGCAAAGCCTCAACTCGACGGGTTAATCTCGCGAGGACTGCCAAGGGATGAACAATTGTTGATATTTCAGAAGAGCATCGTCCATGAAAATATCTATAAAATAGAGCCAGATCGCCATAACTTTTCTACGGTGTTCCAGAGAAGTGAGTGAGTTTGTGAGCGAGGCATCACCCACGAGACGAATTGCCCTTTTTTGGACAGAATCCAACACTTTCAGGGTATGTTTGGGTGCTGCACTCCAAATATGGGAACAGTATTTTAGGACAGGTCGGATCTGTGCCTTATAGATCATAAGCAGCTGACTGGAAGTGAAATAGCTCCAGGCCCGAAACAGAAAACCAAAGTTTTTGGGATGCCTTTTTAGCAATCGATCTCACGTGATTTTCCCAAGAAAGGTTCTTGCTGATATTAATACCAAGCATCGAAATGGATGTCTTCAAAGATATGGTTATTCCTGACAAGCTTATGTTGGGCACAGTTAGATCGGCTTTTCTAGAGAAAAGGCATGCTTGTGTTTTGTTTGCATTGAAATCTATCAAGTTATTGGATCCCCATTCGATAACTTTTGCCAAGTCCATATTTATGTTGTCAACATTTCCCTCTCGTTCGTTTCTGATTTGCCTGGCTGGTATTGGAGCCCTGGAAAAGAAGGCGGTATGGAGGGTACTATCATCCGAGAAGCTGTGTACTAGACATGAAGTTGCTTCCAACAAATCGTTGATATGGAGTAGAAATAGATACAGAAAATAGTGAATACCGTGAATGCTTCCGAATTTAGGCCTGTAAACACTTTGCCACCATTGGAGAAAATCTTAGAATTAGCTGTATATGATCAATTAATGGACCACATTGAGAATAATGAAATTATAATAAACAGCCAATCGGATTTTTGGAAAAAATATTCCTGTGAATCATCCCTACAACTTACAGAGTGTAAATTTGAAAAATATATGGACACTGGGCAGTAACAAATATGATATATAAATAATTTTTTTTCTGAATTGACTTGGCTTTTGGTGTAGCTTCATCAGGTGGAATACTGGTACAGTTCATTTCAAGTCCATAGATAAACCGACAACAGGAGTTCTATAGTTTTTGTATACGAGTCTTCTGAGTGACGAATGAGGGCCATAAACGAAATCACAATAGTTGAAGAAGGATAGAACTAACCTCAATTCAGGAGTAGGTTTGAGCGATTTTCGATATTTTCTACTTCATTCAACATCCGATGACAGTATTTTAAAATCACCCTGTATAACATCTAGATTTTTTTGTTCGTTCTAATTATGCATGGTGAATACGAGGAATAAAGATGAACCAGTATAATAAACACAGTATAGTTCACAGTGAGGGTCAAAAAAATAGCAGTTCCAAGATTATAATAATACCTTTTGAGAGTCTCGTGAAGTACGCGGTCTGCACTGCTACTGTACTTATTGTTATATACTGGATGCTGCAAATACCTTCATTGCATCTATAATAAATTGCTGTGAGCTCTTAGGGTCTAAGACCTTGCAAGGTCGATTTCTCATCTTGAGGATTCTTCAACCGTTGCAGTTTTTTTCAAATTAAAATGAGAGGCACTGGCTCGAGTGTTTCAACATTTCATACCTATCGACAGCTTCTTCCATCTCTTTTTGATCGAACACTTCAAGTCAATAAGAATGAATTAAGTGCTTATACTCAGTTGGGAGGTACCTACACATTATTAGTAATTTTTATTCGTTGCATCTTCACCATAACTATAACCAGTTAGCCAGTGGTTGAATACTTACATGCATGGTGAAGTATATATACAGGGCAACAAACTTTGAATCATAGAGACGTTGAGTTTTAAGGCTAACAGTCCAAGCTTTATTGGTTGTTCCATAATGATAAACGCATATCTTTTCTGGCGTAGGGTAGGTCGATTTGGATGAGTGGATTCTCCACTCCACCAAACCATTGTCCACCAATATTCTCGACGATGACCAAACGATGAAATTCTGTTGAATACACCTTGCAGCCACGAAAGTAGCTAATTCGCGCCCACAATTCTCACAATGTGGAAGACAATGAAGGCCTTATGTTCAAAACGACGTTCATGAAATAATTTCTTCCTGTGCTCAGATACGGGCCGATTTACATAAACTTTTATTATTGTTTCAAATCATCGAATAGTCGCCAGACAAAGGCCATGCAATGTGTTTCTTTTGTCTTTTGCTTTTGTCTAACTTATGATTTACGATTCGCAGTGCATATCGTCGTGACTTCAGACAGAAAAATATTTGAATGCGATTCGTGAGACGAAGAAATAATAAAAACTGTGGCTGTTTTTCATTCTAGCTTTCTGTTCTTCTATTTTCATGATCCAGACATGATGGTATTCCGAGAAGAATGAAGCGTTGTATATTTGAATCACCCTATATTTTTTTGCATATTGAGATTCTTCCGAGGATTCTCCTTGATATTCTGAAAATATATAGGTATCTACCTATATATAAAAAGGGGACCTTTCGTTCTGTTCTTTAAGTTATATTCTTGGGAATATTCCTGGGAAGCAGACAAGAATAGATCGAATATCATTTATGAAATTCCTTGCAATGATTGTAATCTAGTATACATTGGTCAAACTTGTAGAATTTACTTCACACAAAAGTGATGCTAAAAGATATTTGAAATCATGTAGCCTTGCTGAACACGTTATAGAGGAAGATTATCGAATGAATTATGATAATGCCAAAATTCTGGATTATGAGAAACATCTTAACAAATTTCAATTTCATTGATGTACATTTATATATTAACATTATTGTTCATCGAATGTTTTCAAATAGTCTTGATAAAGAAAATAAACATTTTCGAAAGCTCGACAAAAAACGAAGAAATCTTACTGATTTATTGGTCACATTCGACTGCTTCCCAGAATATTCTCAAGAATCTACCTATATATGTATATGCTAATAGATAATTTTTTTGTTTTGAGAGCTGCAATTTATTTCTTCAGAAAAAAATTATTCCTGAATTAAGAGCTTTAGATCCGATGTATTATAAGTTTCTGGAATCTGCTCATCGAGGATAAAAATACGGTGATCCATTCATAAATATGATCTAGGAAAGTGAGGGAAAATGTTAAACCAAAAATGAATATGTCAATATTGTCAACACATAGTTTTCTCATATTTTCTGAGAATGATTATCTCAGGGTGGATTGTATTTGAATAAACATGCAATGAGTAGGTACCTTTTTTGTATATTTTGGAGGCAAGATAGAAAGATAGGAAATGGGTGTTGGAATATTTTTGGTTCTTGGGAATACTGAATACTAAAAAAAAAAGGAAGTATCTATCACACATCGTGGAATCAAAGGAAATAAGGTAAGAATTGGTGTTCTTCTTAAATTTCTGGAGGTTATATGCCTCGGGGAACAGCTCCCTTGGCAATGTGTTCCAGAGCCTCGCTGTTCGTTGGATGAACGAGTCTTTGGAAAGAGATGTTCTGCAGGTCTCCAAAGTGACCACGAGGGGAGGCGAAGCCTCAACTCGACGGGTTAATCTCGCGGGGACTGCCAAGGGAGGAACAATTGTTGATATTTCAGAAGAGCATCGTCCATGAAAATATCCATAAAATAGAGCCAGATCGACAATTTTTCTACGGTGTACCGGAGAAGTGAGTGAGTTTGTGAACGAGGCATCACCCACAAGACGAATTGCCCTTTTTTGAACAGAATCCAACAGTTTCAGGGTATGTTTGGGTGCTGCACTCCAAATATGGGAACAGTATTCCAGGACAGGTCGAATCTGTGCCTTATAGATCATAAGCAGCTCTTCCACAGTATATTATCATCACAGTGGCTCCTCTTTGGATGGAATCTATAAGAGCATCAGCGTATGTTCGAGTGCTGAACCCCATATGTGGGAACAGTATTCTAAAACTGGTCGTATCTGTGATTTGTAGATCATGAGAAGTTGTTGGGGTGTAAAATAGATTTTCGCACGGAATGAAATTCCGAGTTTACGTGAAACAGCGTTCGCGATGGATCGGACATGATTTTTGCATGAAAGAGTATGGCTCTGATGAAAATACCGAGCATATACAGGGTATAACTAAATAAGTGTAAAATATTCAAGGGGGTGATTCCTCATCGATAAAAGATAAGATCTTTCATATAAAGAAACTTCATTGGGGCATCCCTTGAAGGGGGTACATAAAATTTGTTCATCAATTTTTTTCACAAATCAAGAACATAACAACAATACACAATTAGTATTACTTCAAGTTTATTCATTATTATCATTATCATCATTATATATATATCATTATTATCATTGAATTTATCATTATTTTCAACATATTATACATGATCATCAATAAACCTATTTCAACATATTCCAGAGTTATTAATGGCGATGAGTTGTGCAATGCAATGCAATGTGAATTTGATTTCAAATTATCGTTTTATATATTTATGGTTTTCATGATTTATATATAAATATATACATATATAGACCGCCTTAAGCGTAATCATTATTTTTATTTAGTGATATTATATGTATCTCGAAACAAGTGTTTTGATTTGATCACGTATCGAGTGTATTGTTATTTATTCATGTTATTTATACTTGTATGTATATCTCATATCTGTTTTTTTTTGTCATGTTATTCACAAATGGAGGATATTATGATCATCATTATTATTAATTATATTTCAGTTTCTGATCTTGACAAATGGATGGTTCATTTAATATTTCTGTTCATTAATTTTTTATCCACAGCCGAATTCTTGAATTTGTTCTGGTGAGTATTGGAATACGACATGCAATATAAATTAAACATAAGCTTATTATGAGAGTAAAAATTAGCTGACAAAAACGATGAAATTTCCTGAATAAAATTGTTAGAATTGAATCTCGTATTCTGATCACAGAAACAAAGAAGGTGGCCATTATAGTTAGTGGAGCGAGCCACCGTTGTATACAGGGTGGCCCAAAATTCATGGATCAAAAGAAGTGGGGTGGAAGTAAAGGCCATTCCCAATCAAACTGTTACCGTATACAGGGTGGATCTGAAAGTGAGGTTTTCCTTTCAACAATATATTCATCTCTCCAAAATAAGTTGTTTGGCAGAATGTTGCTGATATTTATATGAAATATTTAAGTTAACAGAGGTACAGGTATTCAAAGGTTTGAAGAAGACTCAAACTATAAAGCATTGTGTTTACACTTTCTCACAAATACACAAAAAAACGACATTATTTCATCAGATAAATTAATCAAATAACTCTTTACATATTTTCAACCTATTAATTTTCGTTTTAAAGTGATGATAAAAAAATCATATTTTTCTAATAAATGTTGAATAGGAAATATTAGATTCTTAATGTACAAAACTTTGAAATGCCTCTACCTCCGTTTTTGACCAAACAACTTATTTTGTCGAGATATATACGCTGTTAAATGAAAAACATCACTTTCAGATATACCCTGTATAGTATATGTGGTTATCGAATTGTTGATGGTTCAAAAGTAATCCAATTTTTTTTATTTCCCCCTAAAATTATGTAGTTTACTAAAAAACTAATTATACAATATCACGTTCCAAAGGCTCCTTTCGATTGTTTTTAATTTCTTCCATGCATAGGATAATTCTTTGAGATACCCCCGTAGAAAAAAAAATAGAGGGGTCAGGATCAGAGAAATGAAAACAAATTATTAATAAATTTTGAACCATCAACGATTAATATAGCCACATATACGGTTAGTTTGATTGGAACTGACCCCCCTACACTCTGTATAATTATATTCGATTCAAAGCAGAGGCACCAATATCAAACGTAACCTATTAACCTTCATATGACTTTTTGAAATTTCCTGAAATACCAGAACACTGTACGCAAGAATGAACATCAGTATAATTCTTCTGTGATACCTATATAAATGATAATAATTATTCAAATTGATGTCTTAAGTGTAACACATTCTGATGAATACCTATAAATATACATCACTAGAGTCGATTTGATCTTGAAATTTGGCCGTCAGCCATGAAAACCGAAGAGATAATACTTTATATAATTTTTTGCACTATGCTGCGGAACTTATTTAGGTAATAATGGAGTATAAACCTTTTTGACAGCTAAATTACAGAAAGACAACCGTTATTTATATTATTATGTCAGACAATGCGGGCGTTTGATGTAGGTTCATCTTGGCTCTATATTTTTAGCACCATATTTTGTTCAACAAGAAAAGATATTCCCAGCTAAATAGATTTTATCAGTTGGTATTTTCGATTTGTATAGAGAAAAGAATGAAAATGAGGGGGAGCAAATAACACGACGATTTTCAATGGAGTAGAACTTAATAGACCTTTCATCAAAATAAAAAAAGATCAAATATCAGATAATATTATGAATTCGAATGTTTTTGGCCAAACCCCCTGGGATACGTTTCTTCACTAACACATCCACAAATTTCCGAAAGAAGAAACTATAACATGCATGAATGTGATTCTTGAATGCTTACCCCTGCAATAGGTCGCAAAGTTCTTGGCACATTGTGGTAAAAATTTCCATTCAAATTCGGCCTGGATTTGGTTTTGACAACATTGGGTACACAGTTGAAAGTCTCCATACTCAAAATTGCCGAAGCCAATCACATCACATCTTCCGAAAATCCCCAAATCATCACTGATTCAAGGGACACAATCAAATGAAAATGAAGAGCGCGAAATATTTTTCTTACGATCCAAGAGACTACCACTACTCTGCAGTTGTATTATCCTTCTGGCTTCAGTATTCTTCACTTCATCTACCAGTAGGAAAACGAAGACGAACGCCATGGGCATGGGCGTGTACAGGATGGACTCCAAGAGGGGGACGCGTCACGAGAAATACGAATTGAGAGAAGTGTCGGTTTAACACCATAAGAGGTTTCAACTAGACGAAATTGAAAATTTCCTAATACAAATATACTGTCAACCTCATTGAAACCGATCAGTACTATAATAAAGGTAATCCAAGTATAGCATCAGGAGCAGCATCAGGAATATGAAAAATTAATTTGAATTTGTCCCATTGGCATTCTCACCATACCTTTGAAGACCTCCATTTCGATGCTTGGTATTACTATCAGCAATAACCTTTCTTGGGGAAATCACGTGAGATCGATTGCTAAAAACGCATTCCAAAAAATTGGTTTTCTGTTTCGGGCCAAGAGCTATTTCACCTCCAGTCAGCTGCTTATGATCTATAAGGCACAGAACTGAACTGTGCTGGAATACTGTTTCCATATTTCTAGTGCAGCACCCAAACATACCCTGAAACTGTTGGATTCTGTCCAAAAAAGGGCAAATCACAAACTCACACACTTCTTTGGAACACCGTATAAAAGTTCCCTATTTCATTGATATTTTCTTCTGAAATATCAACAATTGTTCCTCCCTTTGGCAGTCCCCGCGAGATTAACCCGTCGAGTTGAGGTTTCGCACCCCTTCGTGGTCACTTTGGAGACCTGCAGAACATCCCTTTCCAAATACTCGTTCATCTAAAGAACAGCGAGGCTCTGGAACACATTGCCAAGGGAGGTGTTCCCCGAGGCATATAACCTCAAGAAATTTAAGAAGAACACCAATTCCTACCTCATTTCCCTTGGTTCTCACGATGTTCTCTGAACATTACAGGATATCCCTTTTCGTGGGAACCAGAACATAAAAAAGAATTTTTTTTTTCATTGAAATATCATATCAGATTCATCGCAAAAGTTGCTTCACAAAACTTCGGATTTTTATTCCGATGATGAGCTACATTTTCATGATCTGTGAAACGATTCAGTATTCTGTTCTAAAAGATTAAAAAAAAAATTGAATCCCTATAGCTCCTCTCCCTATTTCCTCTCTTTCAGGTATACGCACGATGTTCTTCGAAGATAATGGTATTCCATTTCATGTGCACCAAAAAATTAAAAAAAAAATGATTGAGAGGAAGATTGGCGTTCAATGAATAATGGAAATTGCTATATCGATTAACAGCAATATCTTCTTTCATATTAGACTTTGAGAGGAATTTCAGACACTTACTTTTTCAATGAGATTGTATTTCTCTCTATCTCTCTCTCTATCCCTCTCCTTTTGACCATTGAAATATTGTGATTCGTTCAGAAGCTATACTTACATTGTCCATAATTCATATGAGTATTTTATATTTCATGTATTCTTTCATTTTCTGTTAAAATATTCGTGTTTTTGTACGCCACTGTTGCTTCATTCGACACCGCATTGTTTTTTAATTAACTCGTCTTCTGATATAATTATTTAAAGTTTTCAGAAGCAATCAAGTTTACTGCATGCTGCTCAGAAGTTAGTAGTTTTTCAGCGGCGCTTTGAGAAATCATTCTTAGTATTTTCCTGGAATTGCCGAATTCAAAAATGGGATGAATTTTCTGCTATCAAAAGCACCGACATGGGAAGCGTTTCAGGCAAGGCCTAACATTCCGAATCTACAGAGAAAAAAATCTATATAATGATTTAGTTACCCATCAACTATATTATCTCTGTTCATAGTGTTCATTCTCAGTTTGAACAGTATGTATTAGCATTTTCTTTCATCTAATACCTCCCACTAACCTCTGGTATTCAACAATTCCCATGTTCTATAAAACTATATCGTGGGAACAGATTACTATTTCTAAGAAGAATGCTAATCATAATCGAATGCAACTTGTCATCTTCATTTCAGCAATCAAAATCAAGGCATCCAGATCCAGTCATGAACTCTTTGTAAACCAATATAATGACAGACATTGGCTAATATTGGGGTTTTTTATAAGAGTGGCACCATTGGCACCAATCTACCGATATTGATTTCTTACAGGAGGATAAAGTAAAATTGTTTCATAATCATAATGTCAATGGACTCTCATTTTTGAGAAGATCATATCGCATCGGATCCACTATTTCACACAGTTAGACTCATCTCCAATTATTAGCCCAGAAACAAAATGAGGTTACGTTGGTGGAAGAAATTGTATACATCTTAGTTGAACTCCTTTTTTTGCATATTAAATTGTATGGCAATTGTGCCACACACGAAAAAAAGTGACAGGTTTCTGAAATCGACCATCAGAATACTCATCATATATAATGTACTTTAACGTCAGTGAAAACAATTTAGCGAATAATGCCTATCTGGCTTTGTGGTAGTCGATTCTAGTCGTGTAGTTTGTGGCTTCGACGGCCATTGAACTCTCTTTGACCACTTCCTCTGTTCTGTCTCATAGAAATGCTTGTGCATGGTCTTCGCTTTGCCATAGCTCTTTTCGTCTATTCGCGTTATCTCGAATAGAGCATCTACCTCGAAAATATCACAGTCGAGATTTGTACAAGGTGATGCACATTGCAATGAATCGCGGAACACCAAAATTATATTGGATCAAAACTGCACATCGCAATCTTATACAGTGCCAATGATAGCATCTCAGCAAAAATGTATTCCACCCTCATTAGCTCGGATACCTACCTCGAAAATATCACATTCGAGATTTGTACAAGGTGATGCACATTGCAATGAATCGCGGAACACCAAAATTATATTGGATCAAAACTGCACATCGCAATCATATACAGTGCCAATGATAGCATCTCAGCAAGAATGTATTCCACCCCCATTAGCTCGGATATACATTAAGTAAATATAGAGATGTACACAGGATGATTGTAATTTTGACCTGAGCTCACAAGAAATTATTACTCTTAAATAACGTAAAACGGGTATGGAATAGGAATAGGAAATGCGATAATAAATAATGAATAAAAAACTTATATTTATATTTAATAATAAATAGTCGGAATGAAATTTCTGGATACTTGTGCCATATAAATGTACTACAAAAATTATTTCTTTCTCAATATATGTATGAAGCGATATCAAGAAGCTTTATGTATAGAAGAAAAATAAGAAATCCCTCTAATCTTTCTTATTTTTTAAGCTAGAGGTACACAAAAGAGTTTATTCTACAAAAAATCACTACATATTCTAAATTATAATATTGTTGTTCCATAGCAAGTGAAAGTTATGCTCAATTTGAGCAATTCATTTTAGGTAACCTTCCTATAATATATCTATGATTTATCTCCTAAATTCAAGCTGCTTATTTTTCATGGAAATCGGAGATATAACATGTATTGCATATTACATTCAATACGAGCCACACTGAATAACTGTCAACTTGGCAATTTCCAGGCAAAATGAAAAAACTACAACAATCTGAAAATCGAATCATGAATTTGCTCTTACGGTATACTACACATTGTGAACATTATTATTTAACAATGTAAAAGTGTCCCCTCATAACATATCATTCTTGACGTGTTCCATTCATTTTACCTGATAATTGACTCGTCTCAAATGTAATATAGGTACTGTATTTGCACTCCGGCATATTCATAACCAAAAAAAGATTTTTTCGACCTCTACAAAAAATCACATTTTACGTTCTAATTTCCGAACGAAAAACCGACTATTTCCGAAGGCAAGTACTTTTCGTAATCAGACACTAAATTTTCGTCCGCAAACACTTCTCGTCCGCTCCAGGGTTGCCAGTTTTACTGAATTTTCAGTAGATTTCCTGATTTGCATATTGATCTACAGAACATTTCATGACCTACTGAAAAATATCTTGACACTTATTTATTATTAAAATTACCTATATTATTATTAATCTTCAGTTAATCACATACACTTATAAATTGCATGATATTTCGGCACGCTCTGTTCAAATTAATTTTACAAAATAAGTAAAAAATTTACTCACAAATGATATGTTTTGTATTCATTTTTACTATTCCGTCCTGTTTTTTATATACTCAAATAAGTACCTATGTAACTGTATTTTGTGATATTTGTGAGTATTTTTAAATTGAGAATTGGGAATATGATCATTTTTTTATGAGAATGTTTGTTCTGTTTGTTTCTATTTTGTTGGAAATAGGTTACTTTTCTGTTCACTAAAAGTTCATAGTCTTTTGACATCATAGGTTTATTTCATCCGTTCTTGGAATTCGTATAGCATAAAATAGTTGAAAGTTTTTGACAAGATATTTACTGATGAAATGAAAATCGAACTGGCATCCCTGGTCTGCGTGTGAGAGCGGAAAGTGAGTTGACAATTGTCATCTGTTGTTGTCAAATTAATTATTCACGAAATCCGATATATTTCACATGTGCATAGGACCGAGGTGGATTCATGCAACATCAGCTAAATTATAATGAATTCAAGATTTAAACGAATTTTAAATTGAAAATATATGGGTGTTCATACAATAACCTTTCATCAGCTGGTTAATCTTTTTCCTGCGTGTAGTGAATTATGGAAGAAATTAATTTCTTAGTTGAATGTTGGTCATCTTTCTTATAGTTTCAATTTTAATTTCAATTTTTTAGTTGTTTGCATGAGCACCTATATCACATTGGATAGTTTTATATTATTGGATTCAGTTCAAAATTCTCTTAAGTTTTAAATTTTGCTTTCATGAACCCACCTTAAGCGGTTTGAGGTCGACAAAAAAATGTAATATGCACCTCGGCGAAAAACTGTCTATTGTCTCGGCTGATTGCTAGCCTCGGCTAAGGCCTCGGCTATCAATTCGTAGACTCGACTACAATAGACAGTTTTCCGTCCTTGGTACATAAATAACTATTTTGTAATATTCAAATTGTTCACTATAGTTATCCTTCTGATACCAAGCACAAAGATCATCAAAATATCTCATCCTTCGTATAGAACAATCAGCCTTATGTATATTCCTTCGAGGAAATGGCGTCCAATATCCTCTGAAATGTAGACGAAGACAATCCTGACCACAGGCTGGTGGATGGCGGGTCATTGTTTGACCTTGCGTAAAAGTCATCATAATAATCGTAATCTGTGGTAATCACGTTGAATTTCGAGAAGTATGCCGCTGCGAATGCCGAATAAACCAAGAGAAGTGCAGTGAAGAGCTGTAATGAAGAAAAACTAAGTTATACTATGTAAGACTTTTTTTTATGTTCTGGTTCCCACGAAAAGGGATAAGGTAGGAATTGGTGATCTTCTTAAATTTCTGGAGGTTATATGCCTCGGGGAACACCTCCCTTGGCAATGTGTTCCAGAGCCTCGCTGTTCGTAGGATGAACGAGTCTTTGGAAAGAGATGTTCTGCAGGTCTCTAAAGTGACCACGAAGGGGTGCGAAGCCTCAACTGGACGGGTTATAATGAACAATTATTGATATTATGAACAATTTTTTTTTCTTTTTTAGAACAATAATGATATTTCAGAAGAGCATCGTCCATGAAAATATCTATAAAATAGAGCCAGATCGCCAACTTTTCTACGGTGTTCCAGAGAAATGAGTGAGTTTGTGAGCGAGGCATCACCCACTAGACGAATTGCCCTTTTTTGGACAAAATCCAACAGTTTCAGGGTATGTTTGGGTGCTGCACTCCAAATATGGGAACAGTATAGGGTGATTCATTAAGAATGAGCAATCTCTGAACTACTATCATAGGGAGCACCAAAATATGAAAATTTAGCCCATTATTATGTCTTTATAAAAATTTTGCAGGCACAGAGTGTTCAGGAAAAAAAACTGCAAATTCTGTTTGTTGTTGGCATTGTTATAGTGACTGTCATTATTGATTACTGCCTTTTCATCACTGTCACTTTTCTAACTCTATAATTTAAAATAATAAAAATGTTATGAGTGAAACACAAACCGCTTCAAGATCAAGTAACACAGAAACCGTTAAAACTAAATAATTTGAAGAAGAGTACATTTTTTATGTGAAATTGTACAGGCTTTCTGATTTTTATGGACAAAGAAGATATGATGTAATTCAACGAAGTAACAGAGTGCCACTTGCAACCTCTATGATCAATCATCAAATAAGTTACAAATTCGTTTTTTCTTTCATGTCGCAAAACCTCAAACTATGAAACTACAAAATTTCATCTTCATACTGTTGAAACTCACAAAGTTATTGAGACATTTTAAAATAAAATCTGGAAGAAAGTCCGCATGAAAATGCTTCATTTCCGAGATACAATAAGTGTCAAAGTTTATGGAAGAAGTGAGTTTTTTATTAATAGCTAAATAACCCTCTAGTCGGTCTGTTGTTGTCAACAATTATTCAAATACACTGAAAATACAACTTTCTTATCCCATGGCTCTCTTTAGTGTCCTTCTTAGTTTTCTAGGGAGAAATGGAATGTTATATCTTGGTACATCTCTGTACTCCAATAGGATAAATAAAAATGTTCAGGCATAATGCGAAAATGTATCGTAGTGTGTTGAGTCAGTAACAAAGCCTACACAGAACACACATGGGCTTAAGGATCGCTCCTAAGGTCGATTACCAGTTAGTGTGTACACCAACAAAGTACATGTGTCTATCTGTCTATCTATACCTATAATGTGTATATCAATCATGTACATACTACGGTTATCACGTATGTAGGTAAACTACACGAACCCATGAGACTAAATACTGCATATTCAGTTTAATTGACTAAACAAAAATTTGGAATCAGTCTGGATAAAGTAATAATCGTAAGTTTTGAGGGTATGATATTGAAACTTAACAGGGGTGTTTGATTCAAGAATTGTAACATTTTTTTATATTTCATACCCTCCCATCACTTCCGGTTTTACCGGAAACGACTCCAACTTTTTATTTTCAAATAGGACACCCTGTCACTCATCATCAGGTCAGGAATTATCATAACAAAGATATTCGCATTTCCATATGCTTATAATGGATGTGATGTGAATTATTTCTCTGATAAGCCTATCAAACCCGTTACTAACGTTGAATTCGTAATAATAATCCCTAATAACCGATCATGGAATAAAATATATGGTGTCCTATATTTGAGAATCAAAAGTTGAGGTCATTTTCGGTTGAATCAGAGGTGATTAGAAAGTATGAGATATTGCAGAATTTTACTATACACCCCTGCCAAACTCTCATCTCATATACCTTTGGAATTCTGGAACCATATAGCTTGTCCGAACTTAGAACTAGATATTTGATGGAATTTAGTTGCATTTCTTACCAAGAAGGTATTGACGCACCTGGTATATGTCTCGAACTTTTCCTCACTAGATATTTGAGGTATATACTCTTATTTGATATTATGAACCTAACCAGAGAATATTATGAACCTAACCAGAGAACTGGATGTAAGTGTAGAAAATTGACTCCGCCAAAATTTGAGAAGACAGTTTTCAATATCTCAGACCTCTCCTCAGACAGTGTTCGTTAGGCGATTGACGATTAGAATAGCCTCACACGAAGCATTCTCTCAAGTATTTCACTTTACTCTGTGCGTCAGAAAGTTAACACTTTTTTTCAAAACAAATTAGGACCGATTTGTTTTGAACTTGCTATATAGACCAACCATCACTCCCTTTTCTTTAGAATCCTGAAAAGTTAAGGAAATTGTGGAGTTTCTCTCATGATAGAACAAAATTATCTGAGGCTCATGTCAATTTCATTTGAAAAAAAAAGATCCAGAAATCCAAAGAATACAGGATGTTTCAATTTTGAATAACGTCTACTTCCATTATGAATATTATTTCGATTGATATACCCGAAAAATCTATTTGGTGTGTTTCTCTACATGGATGCTTGAAGATAATTAATTCTCGAAAAATCAGCTAGTATTATTCTATGCGTTTCTGTTTATACTCAATGCGATGACCTCTGTAAATGTTGAGAATTCATTCTGTTTCGATTTTATCAAGCGGTGAAGCGGATGCCATGTGATATAATATTATGGATATGGTAAATTATTCAATTTTTTCAGCGTGACATGGCCGCAATTAAATAGGAAATTAACTTTATATAATGTGTTGTGTGAAGATTAAGGAAACCTATGAATTCGTATTCGCAATTATTTTCACATCAATTGCAGCTGTAATACCCTACCTGGGAACTGTCAATTGATTTCAGAACCTTCAATTCAAAGCAATATCATTATATCTAAAGGACATTTTTTGATTGAAATTGTGGAGTAGGTTTTTAGGTAATTACATTCATTTTAGAAAACTTATTGCAAATATTAGACTACGTTCGCAAGTCTACAATCTTCATTTGACATATTATTTAGGTATCAAGCACTCGATATTGTTGAAAAATAACCGTTTATGATCTAGATATTGAATAACGTTTGAAAAACTACCTGGAAAACTGACCAAAACTTGAAAGACCACTCGTTTATGACGAAATCATAATAACCGGCCCATGGATCACTGGATACCGCCTTCTTCTCCTCTTTTATTTCTTCTGGATGATCATGATGATAATCCAAATCCATCGACATTCCTCTGGACTGTCTAGCATTCGCCATGGCTTCATCATAGTCTTCAAGGCCTTGCTCATACCTATGGAAAACAACAACAAAAATCAGCTTCCCCAATTCGACCGCTCAACAGTGTTCAGATCTGGAGACCGTGGTGGCTCCACAGGGGTGAATTTCCGATCCTCACCTTGATTTGGTAGTAATTTCCGCATCAGTTGGCTTAGTTGTAGCAACATTATAGTTCTCCATGGTACTTCGGGTGGTAACTTCACTCGTACTCGTTGTAAAACTATAGACACAACTGCCTGTAAGTAACACAAATTGGAGAAAAATGTCACTTTTATAATACATGTTAAAGCTCTGTAGAAAATATGGACCGAAGTTGAATAGACTATCACCCCCCGGCTAAGTTTTTGATATCGGTGGGTGATGATTATAGAACCTCTGTATACGAAAAAATATGTGACTCGGTCGAAATCTTGAATGGCACTATATTATAGAGTTATTACTACTATAACGATGATTGAGATTCAATAGTGTGTTTAACGGATAATGCAAAAGTAATAATTATATTATCAAATAAGATATACAGCAAGTTGTTAGTGGCATCGTGCATGGCAGTTTGTTGGAATCTGGAGTGAAGGAAATATTGTTTATACAGTATTTAGAGCGATATTGGCAGTCCAAATTGGACCTAGTCGTCCAGCATAATCAAACAACCGACAAATTGGGTCAAAGTAAACTGTTATTTTCGTTTCAATATTTGGTTTCCAATTACCTATAATTTTATTCTTGTATTCTTTGGACCAATTCCCCAAAAACTTCAAATATTCCACTCTTGCGGACCAAAAATGAATGTGAAAAAATGGAATGATTCTAGACCGTTATATCAAATGCGAATGAAAGAAACATCATCAGGATCGGTTGAATAGAGAATCAGGTTACACATCGTTATCTGGAGAATCATAATCGTTACATTGGTAAAATTCTGTTAATAAATTATATGAATATTTATAAAATGAAACAAATGTGTTTTCACATTCTGTTTATTTCATTTTCATACTTATATGTACCTTTCATTTCAATTTTTCTATCTAGCGTACGTTAGTTCGAAAATAACAAATGTAGGTACACAATTCTCTGAAACTAATTTTCTCGCATATCTTAAAAAAATTTAAGATGGCTGACAACAATTTTGGCGTAGATTCAATTACCAAACTTTATCAATTGGAAGTAATAGGACCAAGAGGTGTTTCAAGATTTCTTGCTGAGGGAAAAAGGAATACCTAGTAACTATACAATTTTCAAAATGATTTCGAATATCTTGAATGGTGAACCTAGAACTACCCGACGGAATTCAGTAAATGGCGAACCAAAATTTTGGTCTTTATGTATCCACCAAATTTGAGCAATCGAAAGGCGGTTTGAAAAAATGGCGAACGATTATTTTGGCGTATATATGCATTCACCAAATTCTTCATCCATAATGTTTCCTCTGAATGTGAATGAAATGTGTGACTCAAATAAGGGATATGGAAATGAAATTCCTGAATTTCCAAAACATTTCGACGGCTTCCGAGATGAATTTGAGATTCTTAAGAGCACACGAGATTTTTGGAGGAGTATACCAGGAGTCCCAGAGCTATTAGTCCAGCAGATATCTGGGTCATCCACAATCAAAAAATCGTGGAAGAGATGGGAGCAAAAGCTCTCCAAGACAATTGAAGCGAATCACCCTCAAGATGAACAATCTACCAGAAACCACACTTAACTTTGGTTTTTCAAATTGCACCTCCATGTTTTTTTTGATCATGAGGTACAGATTGTTCAGTTCAATTAAGAAATTTTATTTTAACATGAGTCCGATCTCGATCAGAAGCGGATATCTACAGGGGGTCAAATTTTAATTATTTGTTTTTATTAATTAAAATATCTGGCCCACTTCTGAAGATATCAATTTGAAATTCAGTGTGGTTAATACTTTCAAGGAAATCATCATTTTGGGCATTTAAAAGATTTATTAAACCTACAAGGTAATAAATACCCCATGGATTTCAAAAATTTTTGAAATGCCTCATACGATGATCTTCTAGAAAGTATTTACCGCACCAAATTTCAAATTGATATTTTCAGAAAGGAGCGAGATATTTTAATTGATAGAAAAAAAAATTAAACCCCAGGTATCTCTGCTACTGATCGAGATCGGACATATATTTATACACACTTATTTTATCAAACTGATAAGATCTATCACGACCCATTCCAGTTTGTACCTTAAAACCTGAATCACTCTGTATACTTAACAAGAAATTCATCGTCGAAAATTTTGAATAACTTCAATGTTTTTTATGAAGAAATAACGATTATTTTTTGAATGATTGTTCGTAATGACACTGCTATCTTTTGCTACACTTAACTTATGTCGTCTATTAAGGCGCCATACCGGTCGTGATGTATACTCGAATTGAGAATGAGAACTTTCAACATGCATTCCAGTTTGTACCTTCGAACCTGAATCACCCTATATAATGAGCGAGAAATTCATCCTCGGAAATTTTTAATATTTTCAATGATTTTTTATGAAAAATATGAATGATTGTTTGAAATGACTCTGGTATCTTTTGCTACACTTACTTACCTTAAATCGCCTATTTAGACTTCGTGTGTAGCTCTGAATTTTCAAGGAATAATAGACCACAAGATTGCAAAATCTTTAAATTCTTCATCATTTTGACTAGGTATAATTTAACGTTCATACCGATCGTGATGTAGTCAAATTGAGAATGAGAACTTTTATAAAATGAATCATTTTGGAGAGCTTCTGCTTCCATAAATTCCACAATTTTTTGAATTTTTTTTTAATTATATTGAATAGACAATGAATTTCAATGCCAGAAGTTGCCCGAATTTATTTAGTTTTTTGTAGAATCTGAAGAAATGTACACACAACAACTACCAATAAAAAAGTCAATGCAATTTTACTCCAAAATAGAATTTAAAAAACTCTAAAATGCGACGGAAAAAAGTTATATTTTTCATATCATAATTCATCATATTATTTCAATTTGAGAGATGATGTCAATTCTCAATTTCAGAGGATTTTCATTTTTCATGCTCTCTTTTTGGATGTTCAACAGATATAATTCAATGTTCGAACGTGGCAAATAGCCAGGAAAGTAGTTGTTTTCTGTTGAATGTTTAGAATCATATTATGTGCATATATCTTTATATGAAGGAGAATGCAAATTCTCTACTTCAGAATAATTTGTTTTCAAATTCTTATCGTGTATGTTCAATAGATCTAATTCAATGTTCGTCGTTGCATATAGCCAGGAAAGTAGTTGTTTTCTGTTGAATAAACCGAGAAAGAATTGATATTTTCATCTCATAGAGAATGCGAATTATCAATGTATTTCTTTATATATATGTATCCATTTTTTGATATTCATAATTATATCTGAGAATATTCCTTTTCAAGATGTTCCTTATTACTAACTATAGGTACCTATTGAGGATTATTCTTCGAGGTTGTTTGAAAAAATGTTTGGTTTTCACTAATTATTTCGATGCCTGTCTCATAGGTATTCCAAATAATTGCTTATTTATTATTCAGTTCATGTTCTAATAATTCGATACCAATTCTATGTTGTAATGAGGAATAAGAAAAAAACTGAGTTATTTAATAATTTATTGAAAACATCCATTACATAATTTCGTCATACAATTTGTGGGCAGTATCCAGAGCAGCAGTAATATTCCTATGTAGATGATCAACAGTCTCCAATGACCCCAAGTTCAGCTGCCTAGCACTTCTAGAATGCGAAGTAGACCACTCGTTCTTCAATTCCACCTTATGCCTGGCTATAGATTTCAAAATAAGCGCCGTAACATATATCATAAAGTATATGCTAAAGTACAGCGGAATGTACCAGAGCTTCCTTCCCAAATAGTAGTAACTGTAATGGGTACTACTAACACGCTTCTCAGTAGCCTCAGTAGTAGTATGGTGCGGTATCTCCTCATAAACATGGTGGTCAAAATGGTGGTTATCGTACAGGTAATGCGGAAAATGGTGGTCGAACGCCGCTGGACCTGAGGGAGGATTAAGATCAGCCGTCATGTCAACAGCCTTCATCTGCTGTTGGTCCTTAGGAAAATCAGGGGGATAGTATACATCGTCTATGCTCTTCGGTGGTTCTGGGGGCATGTCCCCACCGTTCTTGGGCATCTGGTAGTCCTCATGGTCAGAAGGGTAGACATCTACCTCCCTAACATGACTATGTCCGAAGTCTGGCGATAATGGAGGCCCAAGCGTAGCCGAAGTGGGTTTGGGTGGCAGCTGCTCTGGGCCATCACCATGAGAAGGTGGTGCAGCATACGAGTCATCAGAAGGAGGTGCAGCATACGAGTCGATACTAGGTGGGTAAGAGTCTTGATTGGTCTCCGGTTTTATGTCCGGTGGATTGTAAGAACTATAGGGGGAAGTATATAAGTCCACAGGGGGTTTATTCGAGCTGGCTGAAGCAGGAGCGACGTTGAACACAGCTGGAAATGCAGCAGGAGGCGTGGATAGCTTTGGAGGTCCGTATGTGGCGCTGTCTTGGTTTCTTGGAGGTATTTGGGTGTAGCTGAAGGCTGGTCTGGCGTTGAAACGGTCCTGGATTACCTCGCCTATTCCGGGATTGTTGTCTACCTTCACACTGTCCTGCCTTGATTGGGGCTTAATATAAACAGGGAATTGCTTCACCACCGTGGGTTTGGAGTTCTGAGTTTGGATGAAATTCACATCCGACCTGAAATTACATGAATGATTGTCAAAGCTTAAAAAAATAATTGCATGTAAAACCTATATAATGTAGGTAAGTAAGTAAGTAAGTATGACAAATGATAAAGGCTGAATGACTTCGTTTAATGTCCATTGTGTTACACCATACCGGGTGTTTCTCAAAAGTGGCTCACCCCTATAAATTTTAGCTTATACAGATAAACAAATGAAATTCGGTGTGTAAGTATAGTAGATGAATATGCATTATTTGGCGTATTCAATTGTTTTCTGTCACTTCCGGTTTGATCAGAAGTGACCCATGTTATTTTATTTAGAATGGGATGTACATTTTTACATATTTCTGTAAAGAATAACATTCTGAGTACAATGACACCCCATTCGCCACTTTTTGACATTTATCGTCATGAAATTTTCATTTTTCAATTTGCAATCTAGAGTGTCAAGAATGAGTTGATTTCGAATCATGTTGCCTAGGAGAAATAAATTCGATGAATCTTTACTTTTCATTTGTTTCACAGGTTCATTCAAAATTCACAATATCGTAATTATATGATGTTAAGTCAATTTTTTCGAATAGAACAAGGGCGGCTCATTATTACCATATCTGGAAAAGGTATTTTGTTACGAACACGTTGATACCACACAATCGACATTTCAAATTAATATCCAGTAGGTATATCATAATCACTAGATTAAAAATTGAAAAATGAAAATTTCAGGATGATATATGTCAAAAAGTAGCAAATGGGGTGTCATTGTACTCACAATGCTATTCTCTATAGAAATATGCAAAAATATACCGGGTGTCCCATTTGAAATAAGAAAATTTGGGTCATTTCCGGTCAAACCGGAAGTGACCGAAAATAATTGAATACGTCAAATAATGCATATTTATTTACTATACTCACACACCGAATTTCATTTGTAAATGAGAATTCAAAGATCTGAAAAGTAGGTACCTATCACCTGAATTTTTTAGTAGATATTTTTGTGGAGAGTTCTTGAGTATTCTTAAACTTACTTGTGGGGCCATAAGGCATGACCTGAGTTGCTTCTTCCTTGTTGAACTTTAGTAACATTCTCATTTGCGCCCCATTTGGCAACTTTAGCGTATTGATGAATTGATAACGCGTCATTATTTGATAAACTTCTTCCTTCGATCAAATTTATCGCCGAAAGAATGAACATTACGCATAGGTTCATTTTGAACTGATAACCATCTAACTGACGTAGATTTATCAACTAAGAATGAATACAGAAGATATTCAACATATCACTACCCTGACAAGTCTAGTCAAACAGAAGAAGTGTTAATTAATGAATATTGGTGTTACAGTTATTGATACATTACGAGACTTTGACAGACTGGCCTATTTAATTTTCCAAATACCGTTGTATTTTTGAAATTCATATAGTTATATACCTATACCAGGTGGCACAATAAGAGACATGTAACATACAACCACAATTTTTTGCGATATTTTCGGAGGAAAAAACTGTTTTCTCTATAATTACCTGCGATCTCTGCCTGCGTTGAATTTTGTTTCAAAGGAATATAGTCCAAGCTCGAAGTGCAGTAAATTTATTGTTCCTCATGACTATGCGACTTTTTTCTGGAGTTGTGGAAGATTATATCGAAGAATTTTCTATACAGGGTGTCCCATAAGTCATGAATCAAAAGAAGTGGATGGTCATCTGCAATCAAACTAACGGTATATACAGAGCCTGGTAATCTAAAGATCTCGAGATCAGTCCTTGGTAGGAAGAGATTTTTCTTTTTATTTTGTATCCAAAATAAGATTTTTTCTGCTCTGTAAAGATTTCTTTTTCATCAATCTGAGTGAGAAAAGGCGAATCTACGTTGATTATGGTATTCATGTCGATGAAATACGAAACTAGGGACTAATATGGACGTTCCTCAGACGTTTCATCTTGTGACATCAGACGTCTCCAGTACATCCTATGGACGTCTCTCGACCGATACTGGACGTCTTGTATGTACGTCCCAGATGTACGTCCTCTGTTATATCGAAAGAAGTGAATTTTTGGAAAATCATTTTTTTTCCAAGTCATTATTGGAGATACTTACAGAAAAACTGAAGAAGTATATTTCATTACGAGTCTGTGAATAAGGATTTTTCCGTGCGCGTGTGACAAATTCTTCGCCTTACACACGGGAAGTTATGCAAGTACAGAAAAATCATTTCTTGACGAGTAATGAACGATATTTTTTATTATACTTCGTTGAAAATGAAAATATAATGATAAAATATTACATAAAAAAGGCACACAAGAAACTTTTGGAACATTTTTATTTCCACAGTTGTATGAATGAAAAAACTTGGAACTAATAATAGACTTCGATTTTACTGGTAATAAATTCGCGGTCGCATGTACCTCTTGCTCTAGGATAATATCGAGAATTTCAGGATTTTCTTCTTCATTTTGTCGGCATAACTTTGAGTGACAGAGAATAAACGATGCTGACAAAACAGTGTTTGGCGTGTATGATTCGTTTCTATGGTTATACTCAATGTTTTTCCGTGCGCTAACCCGAAAAAGCCTATCTTAAAATATTCCTAATATAGATGAAAATAAGGTGATAAGGTGAACAACTTTTGAAGAGATTTAACGTGGTGATATTGTTTTCTCTACGCGACCTTTTATATTCGTAGAACCATAAGCCACAAATTTCAGATGATCTGTTGCTGTTTTTTTTTTAATCTTCACAAGATAAACTTCCATGCAACGATGGCTCAAACAACCTCATTTAATTGTAATGAGATGGGAGCAACATATGCAGTTATTCATTTCAATATTTTGGTGGATAAGTAAATGCGACACTGGCCTAACCCGCATTTTCTGTGGCTTTAGGACAGTAGAACTCTACTTCTTTTTAGCAAGAAAACAAATAATTTGCATTGTTTGCAAGTCAATAAAAGTGCTAGAAAGTGTGTTTATTAGGTGTTTTCAAGTGTTATTTGAAGTCGATCATTTGGTATCAGTATATGGGGTCCACATATTTTGCGTCTGAAGGTATATAGGCACTGTTGTATCAGAATTCTCAATCACGGGCATAGGTCGATACGAGAGAAACAATGAACTCCATTAGTTGAAATCCACCTCAACATCAACAAACTATTCACATTTTTTAACATTTTTTGAATTGTGTTATTACGAGTCGATCCACCGAACTTGAGACCTTGTATCCCAAAAGGGAAACCATCGACACAAAAAAAAGGTCTTGTGGAGCTGATCCCCTTATCATGAAATGAGGATGTTAGAGGACGCAGAAGAAATATTTTCAGAGGAACGAGACAAAAACTATTTTTATCCATAGTCAAATGAATGGATCAAAACTCTCAATTATTATGTTTTTTATAACATCCCAGCATACTTAACCCACAATACATAATTTTTTTATTGAATTTAAAAATCATTAGTGGCCTCAACCAACATTTTGTTCCTAAAAAAAACATGAGAAAATTTCAAATATACACACCACAAAATAATTTAGTATCCAAAGAAGTGGGCTTAGGCCATTGTTGCGCAAATACGGTCCTGATTATGTGTCCACAGATTCTGCAAACATTTTCATTCTGAATTCGAAGTTTCTTCAAAATTCCGAAGAGCAAATACCAGTTCCATTTATTTCTGATCATTCGGTGTTAAAAATTGATCCCCATGCTTGGTCACACTGTATATTATTATGCTTTTTTTTTTCGACGTGTTAGAAAACGTGAAAAAAAAATTTCCCCTGCTAATGTGATAGATGAGTTGGAAAAGTGAAAATAAATGAAAGAAGTTAATAAAGAAAGATTTATTTAAATCCTATTAGTATGATATATAAACATGACTTAAACTTACATACAATCACATCATTGCTAGAAGTAAACAGTTAGTTAAAATTTGCGAGTTCCCGAGGAAGATCCACAAAATGAAGGAAAAAATCTCAACCGAAAAACTTCTAGATTTGATTGGATCAAGAGCTTTGAATGTAAAAATAAGTAACATTAAGAGATCAAGCCCTTTATGCAGCAGTCGGCAGTTGGGGCCATATCATATGTACAAAAACTGAGCACAAAACAGGCCCCACAAAAAGTTGCAATTATCTACATTCTATCTTAGAACACTAAATTCAACTAAGAGAGAATCTAATATTGGAAAACATTGTAAACAGTACATTTTTTCAATGTACTATGCAGGGATACACCTATACTTACATTTACAATAAAATGGTAGCATAGTAACACCCTGTACAGTGCTTTCAGATACTAGGAATTGCCCAATTATGATAAGAATCTGAATCTGGATAATAAACATAAATATTGCAAGATCGAAATATGATCAAAGAAAAATTATTAAAAAAAAAATTGAATATAAAATACTACTTCTTTTTATTCCACTTTACATCAGAAATGCTTCTGCCACAATTTTTCAAATTTTTTTATCAAATACAACTATTACAAATTGTACGTTTATGAAACATCTCCTACTATACCGTCTTCACAACAAAATATTAAAAAATGAAGTCAGACAACATAAGTGAACAGTAGTTACATCTAAAATGCTGTTTACCTTAAATACATAAATAATACAAGTAAATATATTTGGTTCACAAAATTTGTCAGTTCACATGAAATACTGCCTCGTGACACGACTAGCAATTTCAGCAATATAATGTGAATTGCTGTACTTCAAAAATCGTATTTTCAATGTTCACACAATCAAAATGTTTGGGCGATGAATTATTTCAACTCAAGACCATTCAATTGATTTTTAGCTAGAATTCATGAATATCACATAAAAATGACTGGATGTAAAATGAAAAGATGAGAGATGCCACAGAAACGTAAATGATATTGTTGAAATGAGTAATAAGGATGTAAATCTGTGCGTTTTTTTCAGATATACAGGGTGTCCGCTAAAAGGAGGTCAATCCATTAACCATATATTCCTTGAACAAAAACAATATGAGATTCTAGATACCATTTTCCATTTTAGCCCTTCATATTCGATATACAGGGTGTCAAAGTTGGAAATTAAAATCTGTTTTTTTCTAATTACTCGCGTATTTAATAAGATATCAATCTCAAAATTGGTACATTACTTCAGCACAAATAGTTACATCGTGTGAGGAAAACGAAACAGAAAATAACTGTCAAATATTCAATATACAGGGGGTCAAGTACACACTTACCCCCATATTTTTTTTGTACGTGCGCAAATGACTTCCTATCTATTTTTCTTCAAGTGTTCAATCATTTTTAAGTATTTTTTGTTTCTTGTAAAATTTCGAAAAAATAATTTATTTTTTAGATAATTCGAAAAGTACTGGTTATTGTTTTATGCTTATGCGGCTTACGGTAATCTCATAATGTTCACATATTCCCATTTACTCCGTCGAAATTGGAAGAGGGCGTAACTTTTTACGTACGAAAAGGTAAATATGAAAATACCGGGTGTTCAGAGCGAATGTAATAAAATAATTTTTACGAAAAACAATTATTAGAAATTCAACACGTCTAGCCCTTTTAATTAAAGAAAATCTTTGAAAAAAATGTGGCTTATGCACAAAATCTTTTATACATCCATAGACAATCCTGATCTGTAATTTCTTTCATCAAGTAGCTATTAAAATCATGAATATCATAATTTCACCAAAAATGTCCGAAAATATATTTTTTCCGATTTTATATCCCGTTCGTTCGCGCCCGACGTACCATACGGTGTGGAAGAGGCTCGATAATATTCTTAAGAAATTCCGCACCACCCAAAACCGCTCAAACCGATTTTAAAAATTTTCTGTTCTCGAAAAAAATCAATTTATTAATCCTTTAGAAGGGTGGGCTCGTTAATAGACCCCCCCATCCTCCTAAAATCATTATTCACTCAAAATTCCAAAACACTTTTTTCTTCATTTGACCCCGTAAAAAAAAAAATCACGCCGTTCGATTGGCAAAAAAATGTTATTCGACACGTGTCCTCACTGTTTTTAATTTTTTTGTGAAAATAATTTTGATACATTCGCTCTGAGCATCCGGTATTTCAAATTTACCTATTCGTACGTAAAAATACGACCTCTTCCAATTTCGACGAAATAAATAGGAGTATGTGAACATTATGAGATTAACGTAAGCCGCATAGTCATCAAACAATAACCAGTACTTTTCGAATTATCTTAAAAACGAATAGTTTTATCGAAATTTTACAAGAGACAAAAAATACTCAAAAATGATTGAACACTTGAAGAAAAATAGAAAGGAAGTCATTAGCGCACGTACAAAGAAAATATGGGGGTAAGTGTATACTTGACCTCCAGTATTTTGAATATTTGACAGTTATTTTCTGTTTTGTTTTCCTCACATGATGTAACTCTTTGTGCTGAAGTAATGTACTAATTTTGAGATTGATATCTTATTAAATACGCGAGTAATTAGAAAAAAACAGATATTAATTTCCAACTTTGACACCCTGTATATCGAATATGAAGGGCTAAAATGGAAAATGGTATTTAGAAACTCATATTGTTTTTGTTCAAGGAATATATGGTTGATGGATTGACCTCCTTTTAGCGGACACCCTGTATATGTATCTTATCCTGTCAGTCAAAATGTACCTAAAATTAAAAAAAAATAGTATGCAAACTATAGTGCTCAATTTATTAGACGTTCTGGGTAATTAAAGTGCACCTAAGAACATGCCAACCAATCAATATTGCTTCTAATGGACGATTTCAATAGCTCACTTATCATTATTATAATTGCAAATGACATTTGCCAGCTTTATGACAAGCTTCAGGTGAAAATTCCATTATTTACAATCTGACAATTCTTCGGGAGTGTGATCAACCAAAAACAGCTTGGATCAGGACATAGGGTATACTAACTAGTCAATAAACACATAGACGTGACTTTTCAGAAGCAAAAGACAACCACATGACCAGTGTCAGTCAAATGCTGATTTGTAGTTCAGCAAGTCAATACTTAAAATTATATTTACAAAATTTCAATACACCTTGTGTATAAGGATGATGGTACACCCTGTTCTTCTTCAGTCCTGAAGATGAATAATTTAAATTTGAAAATAGTCTATTCTTAATAAGCGACATTTCGAGTATACAGAGTGTTGAAAAATTCAATAATGCTCCACAATGTGATTTTCTTTAATGAACTTGAATGATCAATTTTTGAGATTTTTTACCGAAAATAAACCATAAAGATGATTCAATTGATAAAGCAGATTTGAATTCATAAATTCTATCTTCAAAACTAAGGAGAAAAGGAAGGTGTCCTATTACTTTGATACACCTGGTGTATGTGCAACTTAGGATGTAAATTTGATTACTAGAGGCACTATCTGCACAAAGCCAGAAGAGGAAGAATACCGTATCAACACTTTCCATACAATCATCTCATCATCGGAAACATCAGATATTTTTTTAAAAATTGAAATAGAAAAAATTAACAGTTTTGATTCAGGATGAATGGTACTTAAGACGTTTCTGGAGAACACAACGTAAGCTTATTTTGAAATCTCGGTTCCTAGGATAATTAGTTGTGTTCTATCGACCTGAAATATTCTCAGCGCTGCGACGTTGCCGCTTATATTGAAAAGTAGCAACAACTTTGATTTTTTTAATGAGACACCCTGTATATCATTCCATTTTCAGATTGTCCCTGAAAAGCTGATTCCATCGATCTGTCACACTTGGGGTCTAGAGGAGATGATAACAAAAATATAGGGTGTGAAAAATCGAGATTTTTCAACTTCAAGCATTTTTTGTCTTGAAACTATTCATAATTGGTCAAAACGGTTTTCTTGTCCCTATCCTAACTTTTCATGTACTATCAATTGATATTTATATGAAATATAGGTACAGGGTGGTTCAGAATTAAGATTTTCAACCACCCTGTATCTATCTCAATTAAATATCAATCGATAGTGAATAAAATGTTGGAATAGAGACATGAAAACCGTTTCGACCAATTATGAATAGTTTCGAGACAAAAAATTCCTGAAGTTGAAAGATCTCGATACTTCACATCCCATAACTCTGTAATTATTACTGCTAGACCCCAAGTGTTATATGTCAATGGAATCAGCTCTCCAGGAAGAATCTGAAAATGGAATAATATACAGGGTGTCCCATTTGAAAAATCAAAGTTGTTGCTACTTTTCAATGTAAGCGGCAACGTCGCAACGCTGAGAATATTTTAGGTCGATAGAACACAAATTATTATCCAAGGCACCAACTTTTCAGAATGATCCTGCGTTGCGTTCTCCAGAAACGTAGGGTGATTGACTATGGATTTCACGACTTCAACAGCTGATATCTCGAAAACGAAAAAGGATATTCGAAATTTGGAAAAAGGTACTTGAATGAGATGTCGTTTCCTTTTAGAAAATGTGTTTTCCGCTTGATTTTATCATTTGATATACAGGGTTTGTGAAACTTTTTTTTTTAATGGAATCTCCTGTATATTATCGCATATTTCGAAAGAGCTATCTTTCCTGATTTTGAAAATATATACTTTTCATATATTCTATCGAGGGCTTGACGAAATATCAGCAAAATTAAATATTAATATTTGGTCCAAGTTAGCTATGGTTGAAATAGAATGAGATGATGAATAAGTGAATTGACATTTGGTCAACATTCCAGTGACATAAGTGCGCAAAATTTTGACAATTTTTTCACGATGTCATATCCACTGGAACAAAGAAGAGATATTTTGGAGTGTTATTTTTCATTTCATAAAAATCTTGCTGAAACACTTCGTAAGTATATGAGGAGTTATCCAGGCAGGAGATTACCAAGTAAGAATATTACAGGAAAGTGGGATTCGAATATTAATTGAGGTATATCAGGAGGCCAGGTAGCCGCGTGCCACGTGGTAGAAGCGTTAGTATTCTATTCACGTTGGTATGCCGTTTCGTCAAGCCCTCGATAGAATATATGGAAAGTATATATTTTCGAAATCAGGAAAGAGCTCTTTCCAAATATCCGATAATATACAGGGGGTTCCATTTGAAAAAATAAATTTTTTCACAAACTCTGTATGTAAAATGATAAAATCAAGCAGAGAACACATTTTCTAGAAGGAAATGACATCTCATTCAAGTACCTTCTTCCAAATTTCAAATATCTTTTTTCGTTTTCGAGATATCAGCTGTTGAAGTCGTGAAATCCATAGTCAATCACCCTACAGTTGTGTTCAATAGAAAAGAATACAAGTATTGAGAAGAAAAGTTAACGTCATCCTAGTTTTAGTTGTGTAAAACTGGCTCAGCGAATGCTCTGTATTTTTGACAACCTATGACAGCTGTCAACATTTGGTCAACAATCATTCCCGATAGCCCGTTTTACGTTAAAGAGAATGACGTTAATTTCTCTCTCTAATACTTGTAGGCAACTGTATATCATTAAATATTTATTAGTGTGAGTACCAAATTTCCTTCTTTGAATGCCAATTTTCACTGTTGTGTTTTTAGATGAACTTTCAAGTTTTTTGCAATTGATTTATGGCTGAAACAATAAATTATCTACTACAAATTATTACCTATTTCACAGTATTCAGAGATGGATATGTTCAACAGGGAAATATCATACATGTCAAGTGTTTAAGACTGATTCAAATCCTTCTGGCCTAGTCTCATTTCTATACTCCTCAATAAAAATTATTTATTTTTGAGGTTCATTTAACAGGCAAGCACACATTCAGTGTCTAATTTCGCAAGAAAATTAAACATCTTCAACTTAACTTTCAATTCCAAAATCTATTGTTTCAGTGCTCCTGAATGAAATCTGATGAAGCTTAAATTGAAGTTGTATATCTAACTTGCAAAACTGACGACTCCTTTAACAGTACAAAAAGTGTCTATATTTATATAAATCTATATATCACTTTGACAGTAACTAAAAGAAGAAACAAAAGTGAAAGTTTATTCAGGCCATAAAAGTTTTCAGATGATCGTTGTTCCCAAAATATGCAAATATTTTGGGTTTGAAATTCTGTAGTTGATTTGGATTCAAATCCTCACTCACAAAAATGATATGCTGAAAATAATTGAGCAAATAATATAAAACATAAGTAATTAAACAACACTTGCATGGATATTAAGTACAAATACACCACTAGAAAAGCAAATGTCTTCAATGGGAAACAAATAGTCATTGTATTTGTCTGTTGTTCACAAAATTTCCGCTACTGAGCGAAAATGTTTACAAGTGTTTATTTGAAAGATTATTTATCAATCATCTGAACAAAACATCTACATACTTAACTGAAATCGATTCACTTTCAATAAGAGATCATTTATTTATACATACAGGATATAGGGAGCACCTAAATAGATGGCATTCTTTCAAGAGTGAAATAACACTGCTAAAAATAAGGCAATGAACTGCTTATAAGTTTCACTTGTAGTTTCGCCAAATTTTGAAACTAATTGCTTTCAGATCACATTACACAGAGCACTCAAAAAACTGTTGATCAATTTCAAACTCAAATAGGTTGACCGCCTGTATGTATTAAAAAAAAAATAATGAAAAACATATCTAATGTTAGGAAATTGAGATTTCAAATATAACTATTGCACATGTCTTTTTAAGCAAGAAAAGAAGCAACTCAATAAAAAGTTGAAAAACAAATATGGATGAGATAAAAGATCAAGTATATCACAACACAAGAATATATGATATTCATATAAGAAGCTTTCTGTATGTATACATAAAAAACCCAACTTGTAAAAAGATATCACAATAATTATATTAAAAAAATAGAAACAGGGACTTGAGCATATAAAAAAGAAAATAAATGAGAATTGAAAATTTGATTTAACTTTCTACCTATTACATTTGTCTAATACAAAACGAGAGTAGACTCCGACAAGAACATACTAGAAACTTCATTTAGTATCTCACTCTTGGATAAACTTATCTACTGGCAGTTTTATGATCAATTTTTAGCTATGCTTTATAAAGCAAAAAATTTGATTGGTTATGATATCAGACAGCTAAATAAAATAATAATGGATGATAAAATTCCTTGCTAAAATAATCATAGAGTCATTTGTTAAGGAAAACATTTGTGGTGGTCAAAATTGTGTACTAAAAAATCAAAAAAGTTCCGAAAAATCCAAGGAATCCAAGAAAATCTAGAGAATTACCGGAAATTCCAATAGATTCAGAGGTCCCCAAGAATTCTCGGGAATTTTAACGAACTTGGAAAAATTCCAAGAAGATCAGAAGAATTCAAGGAATCCCTGATAAATTCCAATGAGATTGCAGGAACCCTCCAGAAAAAAGGGTAATTCGAAAAAATTCTTAGGAAATTCCAAAGGACTCCAAAAATTCTAGAAACCCCCGAATGGATTCCGAGGAATCTCAGGGAACCCCGAAGAACCACCAGGGATACATATCTTACAAACCCTGATCGAAATTCCGAACTCCAATTTCCAATATAGCCCAGGAAACAAAATATCCCAGTTTGCTCGTCCATCGCCATCCCACCCCACAATCATCCACCAAAATTTCGCCCAGCCAACACACACACACCCACCCCAGATATGCGCCGCCACACCCCTAAGCTGCCCCTAACCTGTACCGGGTGTACCACTAAGAAAGGACGCCGGCTGTATCTCGGAAACTAAACTACTCAACACTAATTTCGTCGCACACCAAAATGTCGCCCCTGTTATAATGTGAATAACTTATTTCAGTTTAAAACAATTTGAATTTGGTTTGCACTGTTCGATAGCCCAGTCCTTCAGCTATGATCTGGTACTTCATTGAAACACAAGGGTATTCAAATAAAATCTCTACATGGTGTTTTCCGACACTGTGCAAAATTTCGGAATATTCAAAAGGCTCTCAAATGGTGAAAAAACATTTTTTCTCAACTTCGACAACAGAGGCATGAAGATGATGTCATTACCTCGAGATATTTCGCGAATCAACTTCCTATCTCTCTTATTTACAGAGTGATCTCAAAAAATCAACTTTTTGGTTTTGAAGCCACAACTTTTTTCCACGTCAACCGATTTTGGAAATCTTAGGCTCATTTTGAAGATAAAACTTCAGATGAAGAGATCTGAATATCAGAATTGGCTCAAGATGGCTATCAAAGATCTAGAGTTTTCTTGAAAGTAACCCAAATCTGGAACGCCCTTCGAATCTTGGTTGGGAGGAGAATTGAATGAAAATCAACTTGTTCTCGGAAAAACAATAATTTATTCTGGATGCGTCCATATTTTCCTCGCTCTCAGTAGTCAAGAATGGTGCGTGAGAAAACACAATTGAAACATGTTCTTGCAAAAACATTAGTTCATTTCTCCTCTGTAATGCATGGCCCGCCGTAACCAACGTTACAAGAATCACAATGAGTGACTGACAAACCCGACCAGCTGAGACTCATCATAAATGGTGTACCAACAAGAGCAACGGATTTTGATTTTTTCAATAAAGTGATTTTTTTAACAGTTGTCACGTACATAACATGCGATTTAAGAATATGGAGAAGTATTCACTTACTGTGATTCTTGTAACGTTGGTTACGGGCCATGCATTACAGAGGAGAAATGGTCCGATGTTTTTGCAAGAACATGTTTCAATTGTGTTTTCTCACGCACATTCTTGAGTACTGAGAGCGAGGAAAATATGGACGCATCCAGAATGAATTGTTTTTCCGAGAACAAGTTGATTTTTATTCAATTCTCCTCCCAACCGAGATTCGGAGGGCGTTCCAGATTTGGGTCACTTTCAAGAAAACTCTAGATCTTTGATAGCCATCTTGAGTTAATTCTGATATTCAGATCTCTTCATCTGAAGTTTTATCTTCAAAATGAGCCTAAGAGTTCCAAAATCGGTTGACGTGGAAAAAAGTTATGGCTGCAAAACCAAAAAGTTCATTTTTTGAGATCACTCTGTAAATAAGAGAGATAGGAAGTTGATTCGCGAAATATCTCGAGGTAATGACATCATCTTCATGCATCTCTTGTCGAAGTTGAGGAAAAAAATTTTTTCACCATTTGAGAGCCTTTTGAATATTCCGAAATTTTGCACGGTGTCGGAAAACACCATGTAGAGATTTTATTTGAATACCCTTATGTTTCAATGAAGTACCAGATTATAGCTGAAGGACTGGGCTATGGAACAGTGTAAACCAAATTCAAATTGTTTTAAACTGAAAAAAGTTATTCACATTATAACAGGGGCGGCATTTTGGTATGCGACGAAATTAGTGTTGAGTAGTTTATTTGCCGCACAGGTTTCGAAAAAAAATATGAATGATGAAAGTGGCCAAGAGAAATCTCTGGAAATTATTTTCAAGTTTCCAGGACAGCCGCTAGAGGGCGTAATTGCATTGACTAGTTTAATAAACGGGTTTTTATGAAAATTTGTTACATCAAGACATATCAAAAACACTTTTTTCATGAGTTGATTTCCAATCATTTCGATCAAGAGAACTTGCGATAGCTCTTTAAATAAACCCACATTACTACAGTTTGGTGTAACGGACTTCAACGATCTTGGCCTCATTATGAAGGGTTTTTTAAGTTCTTTCAGATGAATCACGAATCAAGTGGATTTAAATCCTGTGGTGGCCGCTAGATGGCATCGTTTGAAAAAATCAGACAATTTTCCATTTTTTTCCAGAATTTCAAATGGAACCATATATTTATTCTACTCTAATATGAAAGTAGAGCAAACGAGAAGAAGAATGGTGAGAACCGCGAATTGATACCTCTCGAGGAATCGGTGAAATACTCGAAATAATATTATGAAAATATTCACCACAGGAATCCAACAATAATTCAATTATTTTGGTTTCCCAAACTGCTGTTATATCCCACAATAGTGAAGGAGATTCTTAGTAATGACATTTGACATGCTAGCAGTTTAAATTATAATAATATTATTCCAAGTATTTCTCCGGTTCTTCAAGAGTTATCAACTCGCGGTTTTCACTATTTTTCTTCTCGTTTACTTCACTTTCATATTATGGCAGAAAAAATATACGGTTCCATTTGAAATTCTCGAAAAAAAAAAATTACAAATTGGCCATCTAGCGGCCACCACGGGATTCGAATCGACTTTATTCGTGATTTATCTGGAAGATCTGAAAAAACCCTTCATAATGAGACGAAGATCAATGAATTCCGCTACACCAAACTGTAGTAATGAGAGTTTTTCCAAAGTACTATTCATCCTTCCCTCACTCTTTCATTCAAAGAGCTAGCGCATTTTCTTTCTGATTGAAATGATTGGAAATCAACTCGAGAACATGAAAAAAGTGTTTTTGATAAGTCTTGATATATCAAATTTTCATAAAAACCCTTTTTTTAAATTGGCCAATGCATCATTTCCAGAGATTTTTCTTGGCCACTTTAATCATAAATATTTTTTTCCGGAACCTGCGCGGCAAATAGTTTCCGAGATACAGCCGGCGTCCTTTCTTAGTGGTACACCCGGTACGTGGCCCCTGGGGAAGCTACCTCTGACCCGAACGTGGCCCCTAGGGAAGCATCACGTTGGGCTACGTGACCGGCGGCAGCTTGCCCGAGTGAAGCGTTGAAGATCTGTCGTCGCTCAGCTGCGCCCTGTTGTTGGAGAACAGGGTGCTGGCGGTGCCGCCGCTGCCGCTCGATTTGGGCGTGCGCGGGCCAGTGGGCGTGACTCGCGATGCGCCTGCGCTGCTCTGCTCCTTCTCGTTCGGCGGCCTCGGCAGCCTCCTTGCAAATGGAACAACAAATTAATAATAATAACAGTGGCGGCTCTTCAGAGGAGGCAACGGAGGCTGAGCCTCCTCAGAGATTTTTCTTAAACTGATATTATCTATACTTTCTCATTAAAAAGACACCAAAATACATGAATTTTGATTTTACTTCCTGTTTTTGGGTAAATATTTCTGAATTGGTATATAACAGTGCTTGCCTACGCATCACACGTTGAAGTCTGCAAATCACGCGTGAAATATTCAACTTGGCAACATCTATAGGAGGCTAGACTCCTTCACAATGCGCAACCCACGCGCGCAATGCAAATGCCCGAATACGCCCGAATAGCACGTGTTTGTCGTGTCGCGTTGCGAATTGCGGACACTCCAGCGAGAGTGCATTGTTTATGTTTATGTTAGTTTAATGGTTAGGGGCTCTATAAATTTCTGAAAAATGAGTGTTTTAAACGATTTCGATTTAGTGGAATGCTTTTTGGTGAACCCATTGAGTGCTTTGTCTGATGAAGATAAATTGATTGTGAAAAACAAACGACCGACACCGGAATTGGAAAATCTGATTGTAACAAACAAAATCGTTCGTTCAATTCTGATAATTATAAAGAATATATCTGGTTGACGGAATCTGAGGTAAGGAATGAGCTATTTTGTTGGTACTGCGTATTATTTTCAACCGATAAGTCATTATGTTGGGGGCGATCAGGATATAATGATTTGAAAAATTTGCCTCGCGGATTGGATAGACACTGCAAATCACAGGAACACATCCCTTCAAGTATTAAGTTCAGGTCAACTGGTAAACAGAATGTCATTAAAGCTATTGATTTTGGTGAGTAGAGAGTTGTTTTTCACAATAAATCTCATATCATTCAGCCTCCTCTGTCATGAAAGTCACGAGCCGCCACTGAATAATAATGAAGTTTATTTCACGAATATACAGTATTTTATGGGTAACATTAAGATTTGTCGTTATATAAGTATGTTATGCAGCTCTGAGCTCTGTATGTCTTGGAAGCATTGTACTATATTTTCAATATTCCGATATTCTCGTGATTTTTCAATGCAAACTTCAACCAAATCGACAATGATAAGTAATTTCATTGGGAACGGAAGAGAATAATAAAAAACAGTGCAGCAATTTTGATTGAACAGGTCAAAACAAGTGCTATTTTTATGACAAGTTTCAGAAATTACGGGAAGTAGGGGTAGGAAAGTAGGGATAGGGAAGTTAGGATAGGGAAGTAGGGATAGGGAAGTAAGGATAGGGAAGTAGGGATAGGAAAGTAGGGATAGGGAAGTAGGGACTGGGAAGTAGGGATAGGGAAGCAGGGATTATTGGTGAAAGAATGCTAAGTGGAAGTTATAATTTCAAGGTGATCACTTTTTCATCATTGAGTGGAAATGATGCAACTAGAGGAACAACTTTCATTATCAAAAAGATAATTCCGAGTGGTAAACCGCGGTCAAAATTCTGAACACCAAACTTCAATTTCACAAGGAATTCCAGTTGTTTGTACACCAGAATTAAACCGCATTCCACACAATGAATTCCAAGAAACTCCAAGGAATTCCAGGGAGTTCCAAGAAAATCCAAGGAATTCCAAGGAAATCCAAGGAAATCCAAGGAATTCCAAGGAAATTCAAGGAATTCCAGTTGCTTCTGCACCAGAATTATACCGCACTGCACCCAAAGAATTCCAAGGATATCCAAAGAATTCCAAGGAATTCCAGTTGTTTGTAGAACAAGAATATAGCGCACTTCTCCCAAGGAATTTCAGGGAATTCCAAGTAAATCCAAGGAATTTCAAGGAAATACAAGGAAATCCAAGGAATTCCAGTTGTTTGTACACCAGAATTATACCGCACTTTACCCAAAGAATTCCAAGGATATCCAAAGAATTCCAAAGATATCCAAAGAATTCCAAGGAATTCCCGTTGTTTGTAGAACAAGAATATAGCGCACTTTGCCCAAGGAATTTCAGGGAATTCCAAGGAAGTCCAAAGAATTCCATGGAAATCCCAGGAATTTCATGGAAATCTAAGGAATTCCAAGTAAATCCAAGGAATTCCATGGAAATCCAAGGACTTATAAGGAAAGTAAATGAATTCCAGTTGTTTGTAGAACAAGAATATATCGCACTTTGTCCAAGGAATTTCAGGGAATTCCAAGTAAATTCAAGTAATTCCAAGAAAATCCAAGGAAATCCAGGGAATTCCAAGGAAATCCAGGGAATTCCAAGGAAATCCAGGGGATTCCAAGGAAATCCAGGGGATTCCAAGGAAATCCAGGGATTCCAAGGAATTTCAGGGAATTCCAAGTAAATTAAAGTAATTTCAAGAAAATCCAAGGAAATCCAGGGAATTCCAAGGAAATCCAGGGAATTCCAAGGAATTCCAGGGGATTCCGAGGAAATCCAGGGGATTTCAAGGAAATCCAGGGGATTCCAAGGAAATCCAGGGGATTCCAAGGAAATCCAGGGGATTCCAAGGAAATCCAGGGAATTCCAAGGAAATCCAGGGAATTCCAAGGAAATCCAGGGAATTCCAAGGAAATCCAGGGAATTCCAAGGAAATCCAGGGACTTCCAAGGAGTTCCAGGGACTTTCAAGGAATTCCAGTCATTTGTATACCAGAATTCCACCGAGTTTTACCACCAGGATAATTCCGAGATTTCGAGAAGGTCGGAGGAAGTAGGGCGTACAAGCTATTGGGCCACCCACCTTCTCAGCCAGCCGTGCCTCAAGGCCTCGCTGGGCGTCATCCTTGCGTCGGGGTCCCACTTCAAGCACCGCTGGATGAAATCCAGGAACAGCGGATCGTCGCACCCTTTGAGCGCGCGCTTGAGGTCCTTCGAACCGGGCGGGCCTCTCGGCTTGCCCCGCCTACTCAGTCCGCCGCTCAACACCACCGTGCCGTCGGGCAGCGTCGAGCAAGTGCAGTATCGGGGCACGCCTTTGGAGCTGATGAAGTTCTTGGCGCGCTTCGATTGGCCGAGCAGGCGCTGCGGCGGCAGGCCGAGGAGTTCCATGATGCAGGCCAGCTGGTCGGCTTCGTCCTCGCCCGGTAGGAGGGGGAAGCCGGTGAGCAGCTCGGCGAGGATGCAGCCCAGCGACCACATGTCGATGGGCATGCCGTAGCGGGCGCCGAGGATGACCTCGGGGGCTCGGTAGAAGCGCGACTGGATGTAGGTGTAGACGCGGTTTTGCTCGTAGCAGGACGAGCCGAAGTCTATCACCTGGATGGAGGATAGTAGAGGGTGATTCACCATAAATGTCTCCCTTCCCCCCCTCTAGCTCAGTTATTTTTGAACCGATTGCAAAATTTTGAATATCATCTAAAATGATTTTCGATAGTTTTTTTCCGGTAGGTACATCAGAAAATACAAGGTGCTCGAAACAAACGATCTACAGGGTACTATTTGATTTTTTTAAATAGAACACCCTATTTCTCAATGTATATTCAGTTTCTCCCTGAAGAGCTGATTTCATCAATGTATCACACCTGGGCCGAGCCTGGGGCCTAGCGAAAATGATTAGAGAGTTTGATTTTAAGCAGTGATGAACAGCTAAAAATTGTTTTCATGTGATAAAGTCGATTTTTTCGTTCGCTTGGTGCGCAGGAAAGGGAAAGGTGGTAGGTGTTGGATTCTTTTTGAACTTTTGGAGATTATAAGTTCTTGGAAATACTTGCTCAGGCAATGAATTCCAGAGCTTTGCCATATATCACTGATGTGAATGCAATTCTCAGCTCTATCCAATTGTATAAATAACACATATGGCGCCTAATAAAAAAAACAAAAAGTTGCAAGGTACATACCGGGTGTCAACGAATCTATTAGACAAGTCATAACTTCTAGACCATAAGGTGTATCAAAACGAGATTTGATATAGATAAATGGTATGTGAAGAGTCGAGTTGTCACATATTTTTCACTTTCCGGTCACTTCCGGTTTCACCGAAAATGGCTCCGGATCTGAATTTTTAAATGGAACACCCTGTATATTGTAACATTTTTGGATTTATGCGACAATTCTAGATCAGAATGTGACATTTTCGAAAGTTTTTATGCCTACTTAATTTTTTCGGAGTCACTTTTGAAATTACATCTAGGTGGCCATGATCGGAAGTAAACTAATCTAAGGACCTCAGGTGATATCAGAAAATAACAATCGCGAAGTTTTAGTGACAAGTATGATAGATATGAATAAGACAAGTTGGCAAAATTACATTTTCGTGTCTGACTATTATTTTTCAAATGGCGACCATTTTTTGACAAGCACTTTCCGAAAAGAGAATATTTTGACGAATCTAACGATACTAATTCATTTGCGATAGGATCAAAATGTCACATTCTGATCTAGAATTGTCTCAGAAATCCAAAAATGTTACAATATACAGGGTGTTCCATTTAAAAATTTAGAACTGGAGCCATTTCCGGTGAAACCGGAAGTGACCGGAAAGTGAGAAATATGTGATAACTCTCCTCATCACATACCATTTACCTATACCAAATCTCATTTTGATAAACCTAATGGTCTAGAAGTTATGACTTGTCTAATAGATTCGTTGACACCCGGTATATCTGAAAATAATGAAGATAAAGTTTGCCAAACGGCATATTTTAAGAGGTTCGATCTGATTACGCAACTTAAATCTAATTCAATTAACTTTCTGTATCTTATTATACCGCTGAGGAAATAACAATACTGTCCCTATGAAATCCGCAGGACTCTGTATATAATGTTCAACATTTTTGAACAAATTGTAATGTTGTTGCAGCCGCTACCTAAATAAAATAAATATTGCTCAGAAGAGAATTTTTTTGTCATTATTTCATTTATACGAACAAATGATATGGAAAAATAATCATGAAATTCCAGGGCCCCCACGGGGCCCCTGCAAGGGTCGGGGCCCTAAGCTCAAGCATGCTAACCGTACCAGAAAATCCGCTGCTGGATATAGGGTGTTCAAAATCGAGATTTTTCAACTTCAGGATTTTTTTGTGACGAAACTATTCATTATCGGTCAAAACGGCTTTCATGTCCGTTTCTTAATTTTTGATTTACTATCTACTGACATTTAATAATTGGAACAGATACAGGGTGATCAGAATTCTGAATCTTCAACCACACTGTATATGTTCCAATTAAATGCCAGTAGATAGTCAATCAAAAGTTGAGATAGAGACATGAGAGCCGTTTGGACCAATAATGAATAGTTTCGACACAAAACAATACTAAAGTTGAAAAATCTCGATTTTGTACACCCTATATCTCTGTAATATGCTGTAATCATTCCCGCTAGACCCCAAGTATGATATATTGATGAAATCAGCTCTTCAAGACAGAAGAGACTACTGCTTCTAATCAACCTAAGCTGACTTGAACCTTCCTTCCGACATTACTGAGAATGCCTGGAACTATTAGGCAAACGGTGTACGAAATTTTACTGTATCCATCTTCATTAGTATGAAAAACATTACATCGAATATATGGCAATTCTGCAGTCTCTTCCATATTTCCTCGTATAAACCTCATGAAAAGTTACTGTATTTATACATTTCACAAATTTTGACCATGACCGACACTATATTCCTTTTTCGGAACATATAGCGATTTTCACGGATTTTCATCACGTTTAAACATATCCTTCTTCATCCCGGGACAATCTGGACATACTTTATATCGCACCTTGTATATCCATCGTCAAGAATAAATATGAATTCCATACTTCTGGAACTACAATCGTAATTTTTTAAATTTTATAATTTATCTTAACGAAAATGCATCATTTCGATTAAAAATGCGTACTTTCATTATATGACCATTGATCCAAGAAATTACAAAACCATTTCGAGGTCAGACACCAGACATCCTCATGACGAAGTAACACTCCATTATTCCACTAGTAACACAGAGAAAATTATGTTTCATCTACTAAAAACTACGTTATTCTCCATTCCATCATTCAGTATAGTTCTTTTATCACTTTGTATAGACCTTTTCAGAATTTTCTGTGTCCGAACACGATCACATATCCGACGACTATACACACAACGTTGATTCTTCTGAATTTCAATCAAGAGCATACAGGTGAGAAAAAAAATTAAAGAAATTATCTGTTCAAACGGTAAGGTGACGACCACGATGCAATTTTACACCCATTCAATTATCACCCTGTAGCAATGTTATCTGAAATTACAGAAGTTTCATATTGCCACAACGAATTGTCAAGAGATTAGGTTGATCATCGGTGAAAACCGATTTCAAATTGGTAAGGAAATTCATGAGTTATTCTACTTTGAATTCAGGATATATTTTGGAGCACGACGTTATCAATGTTGACCAGTTTAGATTTACTTACTCATTTCAAAATTATATTTTGTCGTGCATATACAGGCGGTGGATGGCCTATTAGAAACATTTGGAAAACGAAAAGACAGAACATTCTGAAAATTGGGATGCTTTGATAATTGAACATTCTCTACCCGCCTAAAATATTTTTATCGATACAGTGTTGCCACTTTTATCAGAAACAACTAGCAACTTTGTTATTTCAAATGAAACACCCTGTATTTTGTTGCATTTTTAGATTCTTTCTGAAGAGCTGATTTCATTAATGCATCAAACTTGGGGGTCTAGCAGGAATGATTACAAAGTTATAGGGCGTTATAGGGTGTTCAAAATCGAGATTTTTAATTTTTACGATTTTTTTTTGTGTAGAAACTATTCATTATCAATCAAAACGGCTTACATGTCCCTGTCTTAACTATTGATTCACTATCTACTGGAATTTAATTGAAAAAAATACAGGGTGCTTCAAGATTCAGAATTCTGATCACCCTGTATAACAGGTATTTCCAACCAATTTTCATTTGGCACACTGGTGAACAGTAACTTTTATTCCATTTTAAAGAAATAAGTGAGAAAATGAATTATCTAGAATTAATGTTTTCTAGCTTCATATAGGTAATTCCTCGGGTAATACTGAGGGTAATTTGCGAGGGTAATTCTTTTCCGAATTTGTTCCATTAAAAGAGACATTGAAATTTTCATTTCAAATACTATGCTGGCCATGAATTCAATAATACCTACACTAATGGAACATGAATGTGAGGTAATTGTTTAAGTTATAGGGGCACCTATGTTATGGAAAGCTGATAAGATTAATGCATGCACTGTTCAGTTGCATAATAATGAATTGCCAACCAGATAAGCTTTGTGTACAGAAATATCACATTTTCAATAGCAATGTTTCATAAGCAAATGATACATCCACGTTTTTTATCTATCAGAACACCTTGGTGAATGTTTATTAGTTCAGATATAGGTAATAAAAATATCATGGAGTATACTGAAGCAATTTGTTAGTTATGTAACAAGTCACATACAATCAAATAAACTATACATCACTAAATGAATCAGCTCAAAGATAATATATTAGATAATATACATTTAGTTAAGAAAAAGAGGTACACCTGCTAATTACTTGATAAAAAGGTTTACCTATCAACATTCTACAGTACCTATTGGAATTTTTAAGATAATTTGAATTGAAATGTTTGTTTCAATTAGAAAATATGCCTGATATAGTAAAAAAATTAGATAAGATACACCTACAGGTTTCTCAATATTTTTTATAAGGTAAAAGTTAAGTAAGAAAAGTTTTAATTGTTTACCTTCAACCCACTTCTTCCTTGTTGTTTGAGTAATACATTCTCTGGCTTCATATCACAATGAATGATTTTATTTCTATTAAGGGCATCCAGGCACTGCAGCAAGGAATAGCTGAATTTTCTGACAAGTTGCAAACTGAATCCTTGAAATTTGTTCTTTTTTATCAGTTCATACAGATTTATAGAAAGTAGTTCAAAAGTAATGCACATGTGATTCCTAAATGTAAATGAGTCCAACATGTGAATGATATTCATGGTGTTGTCTTTGTCTTGTTTCCTCAGATGCTCCAAAATGCGTACTTCTTCCTGAGCTTGGCGATGAAACCTCTTTTCATTGCGAACCATCTTAAGAGCAACATGCATATGGTTTTTGTGATCATAGGCCTTAACTACCTGCCCAAAAGAGCCTTTCCCTATAACTTTGAGAACCTCATATCTATAGGCTACATGGTCATGTGGAATGTGAATGTATGAGCCCTGATCATTGTCATAATCACAGTTATTTGGATTCCCAATTACACCAGGTCTTTTCTTTGCATTGGCACCAATGAAGTATATTTGGGGATAGTTGAATATTTCATGATGTTCATAGGGGGTGAGTTTGTTCATGTACAGTTTCATGACTTGTTCTGGTATTGCCACCATGGTTTTGGGTTTACAATCTGTGCTGGAAACTGGGACTGTTGAAGGTTTGACTTGGGTGATAGATGTGCCCCTGGTCATGTGTGACTGCATGCATTGCAAAACACAAGAATTGCCAACAGAGATCTCAGGGAGCCCTGCCGAATTTGCAGAGGAGGCTGTTGAAGCTGCAGGAGGGCTCTGTTCTTTCAGAGAGCTTTTATTCAGGGGAGGAAAGCCTCCGCCACCCCCTTCTTGGATGTATGAATGGGACGAGACTGGAAACAATTGTGTTCGGGACATCGGCATTTTCACAGAATTCACCACTGCAGCACTAGACATCTCTAGGGCATTGCTGACTCTCCAAGAGGTTGATGGCCAACCATTAGAGCGAGCCAGGGCATTAATTCACCGTGGCCTACACTAAATTTACGGACTGCCGCCACAGATATCGCTACTTCGATGCACCACTTTATTTTCACCACTCACACGTTGCCCCTCGAACGCACGGCTTTACCCCTTTTGCTGAAAAAATCCGATGTTTCACACTAGGTGGTATGCCTACCATCAAAATCAAAACACTTGAACGCACCAGGTCACGCACATCCTGTATATTTTCCTGGCTCTCAACTATATCCACCTTCTGTACCAATTTTTGTTAGGGTTTTCTTTTAAAAACATTGCGATTCAAACAAAGGGTCATTGGTTATTTTACAGCCATATTTCCAGCCACAATTGTCAAGTTTTGTAGTAGGGGTCAGCACACTGGGAGGGGGCGCTCCGCTCGCACCGCTTTCTTTCGTTTCGATCGACACCAACGATACAAAACGACGTATCGTCATCGTCACTTTTCGTTTCCGTCTACATCCCATTGCCGTCCCGCTGGGCTGGTGCTGGTACAACACACGGCCCTCATCAAACTCCAGAAATGCGTTCTCTTTCTGAAAGGTTTCAGTACTTTCATGTCTTGAACATGTCAACTAGCTTAAGAAATCGATCTTTTTTATAGATAGGTAAGTATTTTCTGAACAAATGTATATCCGTTTCTTAAATTTGGTTCAAGTTTTATCACTTTTGTGGTTAGGATAAAGCATATTGTCAGATCAACAAGGAACTGTGAAGGTGTAATGATAAGGCAACACTGCGATATCATGAATGTTGCATCGCTGCGATGTACAGAAGCAAACTCATCTGTGAGAATTTTTCAAAAGTCCCTTGTAGCTTGTAGCCATCTTATCCAGATTCTTGTTCGGTGAAAAAGAATAAATGAATATACGATACTCAACAAAGTGAAGCTAAATTCGCAATCATTCGTTACATTGCCTTCAAATTATTCTTGGTTTGCTTTTAAATCTCGCAGACACACACACTACATAAATTTTCATACAAATACGAGTAATTGATCTCATTCTGATGGAGATATGTAGGTACTTTATAAGGATAGCGTCGATGAAAAGACGATTGAGTGGACATGAGACCCGATGAGGAACCACCGACCAGTAAAAACAATGTTCAATGTTCGCACCATATTTGAGCAAACTTTTTTACGTGTTACTGCGATGTGATCTCCCATCATATCGTAGTTTCATCGCAATAACACACAGCTTTTCCATCACAAATAACATCGCAACTACATTGCAAAAAATATATCGCAGAGAAGTTATCGCAGTGACGTCGTCGTTATGCGGCATAGGATGCGATATCTCGAGTCGCAATTGTTACATCGCTGCGATATATCTGTGATGTAATTGTGTTTGCTCGGTCGTCATTTACGGAAATAAATTGATACAAATAATCATCGATCTATGTGAAGTAATCCATGGAGAAGTTTTGGAAAAATTATATAGAATTGAATTTGCAAAAAGTCGAGAGTTATCATGCTGACTGCGTATGCAAATGTATTTCAGGAGCCCTAGTTTCAAAATTACCATATCAATAATTTCGTTAACACCTTTAAAAATATTTCTCGGTACGCCTATGTATCATGGTCTTATCCTGCTCGCATTTCGATTGGTCGTCTGGGGAAGATGTCTGAATGGCGCGGGTAATATAAAAAATAAGGTTGGCATATTCACCAATTTCAAAACACTACTGTTATTGTCCTTGACTAAATGTTTAGGTCAATGAACTATTTTTAACTTTTTTAACGTACACACATCCTATTATTTCAATGCAATCATATAAATGAATTCGGTAGTTCCTGTTTCACTCACCTGTTGAGATATAATCTTACCATAGCAGTGTTCAAACCCTCAGCACATATCAAATACATTTATTATCAGGTGCTTTTGAGGATTGGGTAAGTGAGTACAGCATTCAATGTCATGTTTGTGAGGTAATTGAAAATTCAATATGAGGGTTGTATGTATTGTTTCAATTTTACAAGCAATGTAATTGCAGCATTCAGAAATCAGTAGGCCTTGAACAAACCTATGAAATTAGGAATGGTAAAAAACAAAAAAGAACAATAGGCAATAAAAAAAATACAACTGAGCTTAGAAAAATGTATTTGTGATTATTTGAAAACACGAACATTATGATTATTAAATCTATATCTAAGGGTATATTTTTCCAAAACTTCAAATTCCACCTCAGCCCAGCTGAAGACAAATAAAAAACTATTCTCATGGTAGAAAAACTAGAACACACATAACTTTATCAGTTATCTGAAAAAATAATGGAACGAAAATAATGGTTTCCCTTAGATTAACTTGTGATTTTTCTTCAACAATTCAACCATTATTGCTCAAACACTGGCTCATCCACAAATACACATTTTTTACAGGCAAACTAAGAATATTCAGATCTAATTAGTATTTAATAATTTTTTTTTGAAAAAAATATGCATTAAAATACTAGTTCAACATTTTTTATGTCAATATTTCAATCAAAGTAACTGATGTATATCTGATATTTATAGGTTTTGCACTGAATCTACCAACCATGACTGAAACTTTTGAGTGAAAATAAAAACAGCATTTGGAACCCAAAAGAAGCAAATTACTTTGCTCATCCTGTACTACTTAAACAGACAATTTCGAAAATTAGTCCAAAGTAATCACAGGTATGGATTATCAGGAAAAGTACAAAATACTAAGAAATTCAACACAAAAAAGATAGTTAAATTTTATATTATTGTGCATGGTTCAATGAAATAAACTTGCCTTGAGTTTATCATTTACTCCCTATTTATTTTCCCTGTTTATATCACTATCACAATTTTGAAAACAGGTATTTGTTCCAGGCTGAATGATTTAATTTAGAGAACAATAATGATTTCATTTTTCTAGAATCATAAAGTTAAACATAAACCATGAAATGTACCAATTTAAAACTAACATTAGTATCATAAATTATACTAAAGAAGTAACAACATATAAATATGGGAAATTCAGTAATAATCTTAGAAAATACAAAATAAGCAAATTTAAAGTGGTGATTTCAATCCCCACTACCTACAGTAGAAAAATCCCAGTCTCATTCACAAGGCAGCGTTCACCAGCCATCAGTGGAAATTGCTCAAAAGAAATTTACATTTACTCTATCTGGGCCTAGTATCAAATCTTCTCCCATACAATCTGGACCCAACATATTTTCAAACAAATAGAAATTAAGAGGAAAACAACTGATATGAACAGATATCACCATCATAAATCTATTAAAAACTTTGAAAATGTATAACAATTAATGTGCCTTGAAATTTTGTCTCTAATATATGATTGATTCTAAATTTCAACTCTTGATACCTTGAAACTTGGCAATATGCAATTTTCCCCAAGAAAAACTAGGAAAATATTCAGCATCAGTTTAAAGGATTTTTGAAATTGCTCCAGTCATATGCTGTCTGAAGAGGAAAACTGCTGATGAATTTCCAATTAATTCCGAGATGTCCTAATGAAGTAGGATGAAGAGGAGTTCTCATATAAATACCATGAAATATCCATGTGTATTGAGAAGTATCAAAGCCAAAGTACCAAGAGCAGTCCCTAGAAGTCTGTGGAGCCTCATGGAAGTACTTGAAGTCCGTGAAGTACTCATGAAGTCTATCTAACAAAGTTCGATAAGTTCCGATGAATTCTGTTGAATACCCATAAAATCTTCAATAAAGTACCAAAGAAGTGAATATAATCAGATGTTCACTCTTTGGAAAAGTCAGAAGATACTATCCTTTTGAATAGAGCAGTTCAGCTGGCATTGATTCATTGATAGAGGAAAAAATGTCTTCCCCATCTGTCCTTGTCTTCAGTAAGCCAACATAAGATAATGAAAATTTTATATTGGCAACACTGGAAATGAGAAGAAATGGAGAAGATGACCATTCTAACCTCTTTTATATTGAGGTTAATATGATCTTCTTCTCCATTTTTCCCCATTTCCAATGCTACCAACACAAAATATCCATTAGTTTACGTTGGAACACTGAAGACAAGGACATATGGGGAAGACATTTGTTTCTTTCTCAATGCTATCTCAACTTTCTATTCAGGTGACAGTGCAGGGTGAAACAAAAACCTACCCAGCTAATTTCTTTTGATCAATTCGAGCCTTGGCTCGGGACGCTGACATTCATTGTACCTAACGTACTCTGATGGCGGGAACGAAAAAGCCATGTCTGCTGAGCCAGAGCCCCACCCCAGTGCCCAGCAGGAGCGATATCAGATTGGTCAGGAACAGGGTGCACAGCCCTTTGCGCGAGAAGACGCTGGCGTTGCCCACACGTGCGTACCGTATGCTGAGCAGGTCCCTCTTGGGAGGACGGAATGACCAGTTCTTAGGGGGCAGCTGGTCGGGGCGGCTGCTCCAGTCGTTCGGGTAGTCCGACTCCTTAAAGGGAACACCGAAAAGTTGAAAAACAATTTTTTTTCTGTGACGGGGAAAAAGTTTGGCATTTCATCTCTGTTGGCAGGTTATAAAATGTCACTTTTCATAAATTACTTTTTTCCCGTGGGAAAAAAGTGAGTACTTTTTTCCCGGATATATATCACATATATATACTCTGTTAATGGCTTTTGTTGTGCTATAGTTCCGAAAAATGAATCAATAATACCGTCTCCGAGAAAGAACTGCGTCCTTTTATCTTCCATTCGACTTCGCATATTACTGAACAATGACTGAATTCGCAATTTTTCACAATCAAATCACAGAATTGAACTGACAGAAGTGACATCAGATATTTGATTGCTTCAAAAGAATGATAAAGATGCCTATAAAACGCAGGTGTCCCTACTGTTAAAAACTTGAAATTTCACGTCGATAATTTTCAGATTTCGAAATAATGTAATATCTTCTCAATATTGATTCGTCCTTCCTTCTGTCACAGAAAAAAATAGTGTATTATACACGGGAAAAATATTAGATTTTAGCTCACGGTTTTTTGTCTGGAGCTAAAATCTACTACTTTTTTCCCTTGTATAATAAATAACTATTTTACTAGTTGTATACAGGAGGTTTCATTACTAATTTACTAATTGGAAATATTTGAGGCTATCAGGGTAATTTTGCACTTATCACTCGATGGTTTCTTTTCGAAATTTTTCCTTGGTACTTGCGTATTTTTGTCTGAAAAACACGAATTTGATAATGAAAATGTGAACAAACCATATTTATTAAGATATTTCAATATAAAGTTACTAATTTTACCTTCTTTTCCGCCTGTCTTCTGGATCGCATTTAGAACAATTTGCCCTTTTTTTTCATCATTGAACAATTTATATACAGGGTGTTTCATAATTGAATGCTGATCCTGAACCTCTTAGTTTTTGAGCTACAGGGTGTTGAAATCAGAAGCGTACAGCGTTTTTTTATACTAAACATTCAATATCAGGTCTACGAGGACATCACTGGTGAAAGTAAAAGTTTGATTTTCGTCCCACAACAAAATTTGTTTCCACTTATAGTGGGTGTCTACTGAATTACCAAAAACAATATCCAAGAACTGAAGGAACAAAATTCTTTGGTTTTTATTTTTTTACGCGAAAACGGTACGTTGTATGAAAGTAGGTGTAGGAACCAAATTTGCTCCAAAATGAATAAGAATTGAAAAAATAATCTGTTTCTCAGAAAAATCAGTGGCGTACTATTTTTTTCTTCAAAAATTGTCAGATCAAACCCCGTACGGACGCCACTGGTGAGAATTTTAAAATATCTTTCACGTAAAATAATGCTCCTTAATAATGAAAAGGTGTATACAAAATATCATAACAATATCTAAGAGTGATAAAAAATTATGATGAAAAACTCATTTTTTTCTTGAAATTTCATCACCCTGTAGCTCAATAACTAAGAGGTTTAGGACATATGTTGATATGAACTTTTCTCTTTGAAATCATCCAAGGATTATCGCCCTTAAGGATCAGCATTCAATCATGAAACACCCTGTATATCACAATGTCCGAAAAATTTTTTTCTATTATATGAGTCAACTAGGAATATGATTTTCTTGTGATTTATCCATGTTTAGTGAAAAGAAGGAAGAATATAATTTAAAGTAATGGCGTGTGTAATGTCATTCAAAAGCAATCTGTTGACATTTGACATCTCGTATTTGGATTGAATATTGAATAAATCGCCGTCATCTGGTATGCTTGTTCACTAAATATGAAAAACTCAATAAAAATCATATTTCCTGTTGAATTTTCTATACAGGGTGTTTCTTAAGTACGTGTAGAAAATTCAGGAGCATGTTGCTGACGTCTAAATAGGAAGAAAAGTTCGTATAAACATATGTCCGAAAGTTATCCGTTTCTGAGATACAGAGTGCCAAAGTTGAATTCTTATTGGAAGAGTTCAAAAAAGCAGGTACAAATAAGTAAGAATCATATTTTGCCTACATTCCAATGTTAAATGAAGGAGAATATTGAATGAAAGAAGAAAAATGCACTGGCGTATCTTTTCTGAGGCGACTTACGAGCCACATGGAAATAATTCGAATGCATCGATTATTTTGAATCCCAATAACTCGAAAACAGTTGCTTGCAGCGATCTCTACCAAGAATATATTTTTTACACAAGTGTTTCAAAAGACATGTAGGTGGCGCCACCCCCACGAAAGAGACAAACTAACATGAAATTTGATATTGTCATTGAAAAATACCCCTAGATACCAAATTTCATTCCGATATCACGATTATTTCGAAATTTATTAACGAAAAACAAAAATAAGAATTCAACTTTGACACTCTGTATCTCAGAAACGAATAACTTTCGGACAAATATTTATACAAACTTTTCTTCTTATTTTGACGTCAGCAACACACTCCTGGAATTTCTACACGTACTTAAGAAACACCCTGTATAAAAATGTGTCATTGAAGTACATCAGGAGTATATAAAGTGTTCAATGACAAAATAAGAAGAGCAAGTAGCTGTAAATGCATCCAACACAAGGGGAAGAAGAAATTTTGAATGTAAAATTAGCGAGATATAACTCAGAATTTTAAAATTCCGAGATATAAGTCGGAATTTTGGATGTGAAATTCCGAGATATAAGTCGGAATTTTAAAATTCCGAGTTAAAACTCAGAATTTAGAAGTTATTTTTTTTTATTTTACGTGTCCCTTCCAGGCCTTCCTAGAAATGCGGTATACTCAAGTCATCGTCAAGTCTTTAATATATTTGTTCAAGTTATTGAAGGTCAACAAACCCATGGTTTAGGCACAGTTTATGAGTAATAAACTTGGAAGATTGTGATTTCCATATGGTATCATAATCATAATTTTATGTATGCAACATAAATCTATCAGGGTTATTTTTTTCAACGTCATTATGAAAATCAAATGCATATTGAATATTGAAACAGCTTCTATCAGGATATGGATGCAATTATTCTTTTTTTTTCAAGGTTGGTAACAACAGGCTGTCAGGTAAGAGTTAGAAATGAGATGTTCTTGATTGGAAATGAATTTCGATTTTTTTGAAAAAATAAATAAATCCAATTTTTTTATTAAATCGTGCTTCGTCATTTACAAGTAATATTATGAACTATACAGTATACCGTGTTTTTGTTGTTGTAATCTGTTTGTGTTTTCCCTTGATTAATTTATAAATATTTACATTGGGCTGATTAGTTATGTAGTTATGTTTTTACACAACATAATGTATGTAAACAGATAGTTTCAAATGAACTATCTTCCCTTTTTGAATTCCCTGATGAGCTATCATCTGTTTCTGCCACTTGTTTTAGGGCATTTTAATATTTGATTTAAATCATTTATATTGAAAAAATCAGTTGATGGTTGATTTAAATTGTCACATCCCTAATATGAAAGATATTATTACAATTACAATAACAATTAAATATTCCCAATGATAAACCTTGAAGGCATAGTTTCTCAGACTCATGTCTCACTGTGAAATGGCCCCAAAAACGTAAAATCTCAATAATATTATACATCAGATAATCTAGCAAATTGTCTAAAAGGAATTCTTCCATGCAGTTTTTTCTGGAGTTTTTTGCTAGTGAACATTTACATTTATTGATTGTATCAATTCAATGTCAGATTTCCCAATGAATCAAAACCTTCATTTGTGAAATCAATAGGTACTGAAATTGGGTTATTCTACAATATTAGTTACAGAATGAAACTTAATCTACAAGATGATCTGAGATATCATTCAAATGGATTTTGTGACATTTTTAAAAACAATTTGCATATTTCTGAAGAAGTCATTTTTTTTTTCTGACGTTGTATCAACTTGTTCTTATTTTATCCTAATGATAAGGTAGCAATTCTGATTTTCAACATCCCAAACCTTGATTTTTGTTGTGTCAATAAAAGTGTTCAGTTATTATGTAGTTGACAGTGGTGAACATGACAATGGCACCAGTTTATAGTGTTTTTGAAACCATTACATATTCTTTTTTAATTTTTGAAATCGGATGAAAGAAGGCGTAGTAGAGCTAGCGGCGCTTTTTTTAAGACTGCCTGTATGTACAGGGTGATTCGCCATAAATGTCCCGCCCCCCCGCCTCTAGCTCAGTTATTTTTGAACCAATTGCAAAATTTTAAATATCATCTAGAATGATTTTCGATAGAGTTTTTTTCCGCTACATCAGAAAATACAAGGTGCTCGGAACAAACGATCTACAGGGTACTATTTGATTTTTTTTAATAGAACACCCTATTTTTCATTGTATTTTTAGATTCTCCCTGAAGAGCTGATTTCATCAATGCATCACACTTGGGGTCTAGCGAAAATGATTACAGAGATATAGGGTGTTCAAAATCGAGATTTTTCAACTTTAGGATTTTTCTGTGATGAAACTATTCATTATCGGTCAAAACGGCTTTCATGTCCGTGTCTTAACTTTTGATTTACTATCTACTGACATTTGATAATTGGAACAGATACAGGGTGATCAGAATTCTGAATCTTGAACCACACTGTATTATGTTCCAATGAAATGTCAATAGATAGTAAATCAAAAGTTGAGATAGGGACATTAAAGTCGTTTTGACCAATAATGAAGTTTCGACACAAAAAAATCCTAAAGTTGAAAAACTTCGATTTTGAACACACTACTCTTTAATCATTCCCGCTAGACCCCAAGTGTGATAGATTTGTGAAATCAGCTCTTCAGGGAGAATCTAAAAATACAATGAAATACAGGGGGTTCCATTTGAAAAAATCAAGTAGTACTCTGTAGATCGTTTGTTCCGAGCACTCTGTATTTTCTGATGCAAGGGGAAAAATTTTCGGAAAAATCATTTTAGATAATTTTTCAAATTTTTAAATCGGTTCAAAAATAAGTGAGCTGGAGGGGGGACATTTATGGTGAATCACCCAGTACCACGGCAAACAACGATAAAAATTCTGGAAACGGCAGTCCAAATTATCAAAAAGATGTAACCATGCTAAAAATGTGCAAGAAAACCTATTATATCATGATAATTAGAGAACTCTATACTGACCTCTTTAGCTTCAGAGTTCATGTAATAAGACTGCCATTCAAGATTCATGGGGGCGCCCTGTACGGGGCTGTTTGGGGGCGATTTGGGACTGCTTCTTGGAGAATCTCTTCTGGATCCTGCTAGAGACACTCTAGCTGATGAAGCGTTAGATTCCTGTGCCTCTTTCAGCAAGCGGAGGTAGTCTTCAACTGACAGAGTATGGGTTATGGACCCTGGGGTACCACCTCCTTGGGAACCGCAAGTTGAACCTGAGCCGACATCTACCCATGATTCTACAAAACATTTATCTACTTGCTTGGTCAGGATTAACAATTAATTTTACAAACTGAATAATAAAACTGGGCATTAAATGGGAGGTTTGTAGGTAAATGGATGTTCACTTTGTGAATCAATTTGATAGGGAGACTGCAGACTGATCAGCATAGCATATCAATGTCTGGCCTTCCACTTCTTAAAAAGGTTGGATTACATTATCAAATTTCCTATTGAAAAAGTCAGGTAGAAGTTACAATGTCATTCCAAATAGAAAATAATATGATTAGTTTAGTAGACATAATTATCACAAGATAGCCATCATCTCAAAAAATGTATACCAAACTATCATTAGATGCAATAACAAAGGGTATCACAAAGGCACAGAGAAAGGAGGAGGCCTTGTTGATTCAACAAGTGAAAATCAATATTTCAATGGTTATGAATGCAATTTTCATTTCATACAAAATCAAGTCTAACCAAGTAATTGAGATGCAGCTGGGGTTCAAATTTTCATGATCTTAATTATCTGCATGTTCTGCTAATTTAGTATGAGTGATTAGAGTATTTCTAAGAGAATGTATGATGTAAGATGTAATGATAAACTCCTATCCATGAATATTAATAAATTGTTGGGTATATGATGAAACCTTGAAACTTTTATTTTGGTTATAGGTACCGTCATTCAGTACAGAGTAGTCAGAGTACCCAACAAAATACAAAATAATTATGATTATAGTCAAAGAGTTGAATTGAGTAATGGAAATGAAAATTCGAGGTAGATGATCTTTCAATGAAAAATCACATGTGGAAACAGTAGTTATTACCCTCGTTATTACCCGTTGTTACCTAAAGTGTATGCAGAACTGTGATTCAAACAAAGCAAATTGGTAAGAGTAGGTAATCAAAACGAGATTTCTGATCATTCAGACGAGTGTGATACATTGTTTTGGATGTCCTCTACTATTTACCATCCTACAAAACATACATATTTATGTCTGAAAACTTGTTTGTTAAATTGTAAATAACAAACCAGGCGTAGGATAGGTATAGAGAGAACTATAAATGATATCGCAACTGAAACCACCTACCACATTGTAATAGAATCTATGGTAGTAGTAATATTAATTATGTAAAAAAAGAATCTAAATATATCTTGAGACAACAAAAGATGTATTGTTGTAGTTGAACAACCATGAAAGTGGTTCATTTCTGAGATATGCAATGACACAAAGCGAGTTCATCCTCCTCATTTGCTTTGTTAAATGAGCACAAGATGTAAGGTAAACAAACCAATTTCTGGTTCAAATCGATTTGCCAGAAGGCGGAAATTATAAATGTTAATGAGTTTTTTGTTATCTGATGACGAATCATATTTTCTAAATGTGAACATTGTATTATTATACACAGGAATTGTCAAATAATTATTATTAAAGTTACGATGAAACTGACTTATCATCCCAGTCCCAGATGGATAAAAGTAAACAAACAACAATAAAAACTCACCTCCAAGAAGATCATCTACGCTTGATTTCGAAGATGACATGTCGCAAATCACTCAAGTTCAATGCAAATGCAATACTAATTATTAATATTTTATAACGCACAACTCCTTTCAACTTTTTAGCTATTTACGCGGAATTTTAGACGAACGTTGATTCCCTTATGACGTACATACATCCACAAACCGTGGCGTTCTGGCGATTGGCGTACGTGACTAACGTGACGTGATTACGACTTGACCAAAGAATTGACAGTCTCTGTCTCTAATCTTCAGTGTTGCCAGTTGCCAGCTGCTGAACATGAAATGTCGCAAAAAGATACGAAAAAAACTGCTAGAAGTAGCCATAGCGAGCAAAGCCAACCGCCGCAGGCGATATTTTTCAAAATTTAGCGTCTTTTTTCACCGACTTATAAGTAGGTGACTTTTTTCCGGGATCTAGAAGCATTTCTGATCATATTTCCTCATTTTTAGTTAATTTATATCATCTGTTCAGAATAAAAAAAGCATTATAAAAAAACAAACTCCTATTTCTAGATCGAGATCATACAGATTTGCGACTTCATTGCTATAAGTCACATTGGTTCCTATAAGTTTTACATACGTTTCAATACTGATTCAAGAAAAACAAAATCTTCACAAGCATCATATAATATTTTAAAGCATATGGAATATAAAAAATATTATTCAAGTGGCAAAAATTATGAAAATTAACCCCCTGTCATCCTCTTCTCTGCTTATCTCTTCGTCTCGAATGTTTCAATGTGAATTCATGCCCTAAAAACCCTAGATTTAGCGACAGAACCACTAAGATGGCAACCCTGCAGTTATCTCTATGGTGGTCTCTGTTCACGAGTCACGACTGATGACGTGTGACGAATCACGTACCAAAGAATTGACCAAAGAATAATAGATTGTACGTCACTGAAACCATTTTTCCGCTAGATGGCGAAACAGATACTGATTTTTTCCAAGGTTGGTAGAGATGAGATTTGCAATTTTTCATTTTCGAATTTTATTAGAAATTAGATCAAAATACACTATCAGCACTAGTAGGATGACTAACCTATTATTCGTTGTCAGTAGACTGGAAATTGAAATATTATCACCATCTAGAGACTAATGAACATCTCACTTCTAATTGTAGAAATCATTTTTGAATTGAATTTTCGTGACATAGTAGGCGCACCAGACTACCAACGTAAAAACAATTGATACATCTACAAGATGGCGCATACAATTGAAATATTCAAATGTGAAATAGGTAATTTGAGCAAATACAGATATTTGTTGCCATGTGAGTGGAAGTATTTATCACGAAATTATAACTTTATTAAAAATAATCCCTGATACTGTCATGCCAAGTTTACCTGAATCCCAGTGGTGAGTAAAAAACCATTAATATTGCTTATTAGTATGCAGAGGCTGAAACAACTACAAATAAGTGTTGAAATGATTTTATAGGCAGGTAGAAACCCTCATATGTGCAGTTTTTCCAATAATCTGTCACACTGTCACACACTTGATAGAAATCAGCAAAACCAAGTCTATCTTGAAAATCAATAACAATGACAAAACTGGTTAAATATAATATGAACAAAAACAGTAAAACCCAGGAAAACAATAAACAGTCTCTATTAATACACAACTTGCTATTGAGACAATATCACAACTTTTTTTTGGCTTTGTGGACATAATTCCACTCAACCACATACATATATTATGTGTGAACATAACAAAAGCATATAGGCATTTCTAATTTATAAACTTTCAACAATTCATTTAACAAATTGAATAACAAGAAGAAACAAGTTGAATTAACAATTTTCAAGGCACTTTGGTAAAATTTGTAATTATTATTACAAAACTGAGCATTATCAAATCTCATAAACTGAAGGAGAGGGAGGTCCTATTTTTAGTTTTGCCCTATTGAAAGCCTCAATGATAGCTTCCCTGCAATGAATAAAAATATGAACCACAGAATAATCAAACAAGTGAGAAATATTTACCTGAATATTTTTCGATGCCAAATATATGCTCCAACATGCCCACAGTCTACATATTTAACCATAGCTCCAGGCCAAATGTCTTCCAAACCTGTCAGCCCACCTCTAGGAACATAACCGTCAGCCTTGGCACAAATATTAATGATCAGGGATGTATCATAGGGCACTGAAAAGTTCTTCAAATGAGTGCATTCATCCATCATCCCTCTCATAAACCACAAGGCTTCTTTATCCCTTGTCTTCATCTGGTTTACTTTTTTGTTCAAAGCAAGTGGAGGCTTGTCCTTGAAGATATTTGCCAGGGAAAATTCCCCAGCAGGTTGTAGTTCCTTTTTTTTGTCCAAGGGTTTGAGAATTACACCAGAAAAACTACTGCAGTTCATGAAGTTCATCAGCTCATGTGGGGTTATGTTGGATATGTCAGATTGGTCCAGATTTGATAATTCTATGGCTCCCTCTTTAATAAAATTGAAAGTAATTGAGAACATGCACAGACCAATAAATAATTATATTGCTGAAAAAATGAAGTGAGAAATCAACACTTCTAGGACAGGTGATGCATATAAAAATTTAGAAGGAATCAGTTCAACCTTTTTACATGGAGTAGGAATTTCAAATAGACAAGCACATTCATCTGGCCAATTCCTAGGTCATTTCATATTTTCAGCAGTATAGATGGTTATAACTAAATGACAAGTGCATTATCCATTTTGTAAATTCTCTCTAAGATAGTGATCAGTTCAATATTTCACAGATGTATGCAAGTCTGAATACCTGTAGGTTTACTGAGATCAGATGCAAAAGGATTGTCAACTATTCTACATATTTTAGAGAGATTATCACAGTAGGATTTATTGTTTTCATACTGTGCTTGTAACATGTCCCAGTCTATGGAATCACTCATAACACCCTACAAAAAAACTGATGAAAGTTAACTAAGAATGTGAATATGATGTAGTTCACCTCTGTGAAAACAGAAGAGGCAGATGACCATGATAAGCAAGGCACTAGTACTAAGGGCCTTGGCCAATTTGATGCTGCTAGTGAAGCCATCTAAGAAAAAAATAAATGAATCATTTATAAAAAAAGGAGAAAAGTAGTGTTAGAGCTGTAACAGAAAATTGCAAACTAAACTAGATACCCTTATAAATACTCACATGTCCACCCATTGAGATTCCTGTGACTCCCAGTGGGCCAAATCCTAGTTGTTCACACCAATTGAGTAGCACCAGACATTCCAGTATTAGACAACCACCCATCACAAATATATCAGAAACAAAATGTAAGCTGGATCTTACTTGATCTTTGGGTTTTCTAAGTCCATAATATGGATTCTCTAAAATAATAGCTCCTATCCCCTCTTTTAGTAGAGGTTTTGCCATGATGTTTCTTCTTCGCCAGAAATACTAAAATTTTTCAAATTTAATACATATTATCTATTTGGTGACATTGATTGTTCACCTTACATGATCACCAGTTCCTGCTAAATGAATACACATGGGTTTGTGAGAGTTTTTCCACTCCAACGGCAGCACCATTTGAAAATAAGAGTCTTGCACTTCTTCTGGGACCAATCCTGGTAGATACAATGTCAATGGGCTATGGAATTTGCCTTCCAGTATTCGACAGTCAGATCTTTTAACCTCCTGAGGAAGTAAAGAAGATATATCAACACTTTATTGGATTTGGGGATGAGTTACTTACATTCAGTATGGTAATTGGATAATGTTTTGGCACCAACTGATAACAGGAATCCCTATTAGAAATAATCTGCCGAAAATCGAATAGTCTGTAAAATAATTTCGGGGTGAGAGCAGTGAGTGTTGTGAGGTATCATTGCCACTATTTTACCTTTGTAAGTGCTCCGGCGAACCCCATCCTTTTGTGAAAAACTTCGTTAGGAGAAATTTCCTGTACACTACGTCCAACCGACTCACCGGCATCTTTTTTATTGTACTATCAGCTTACAATTTTCAGAGAGATTGTTATCATTTAACATTTCCAAACATGAACATTAAAACAACTTTTCAACTTGTTTTCCCTCTTGTGACTTTTGAGTCTTTTAGGTTAAGGAGTATTTTGTCATGTTGTCACCTTTAGAGTTGGAAAACTATCGATTGCACTATCGATGGTATCGATAGTTTTGTACTATCGATGTAATCGATTGTTTTTTGATATTATCGATGAACTATCGGTTCAAATTTTTTTACAGAAATGAAGTCATTTTAACTGTTAGAGATCAACAGTCACCGAACAACAGTAAATAAAAAATCAATCTCAAATATGGATTCTTGCGACTCATTCTGCTTCAGGAGTAATCTGGAATCAAACAAAATTCAACAGAAAGAATAGATTTTAATAGGAAATTATGATATGAGAAGAAAACAATAACTAGAAAAATATGTATGTTCCAGCCACATCTGTGTTTCTCTAATTGCGCAATATATTATTCATTATAATTCACATTTTCTAAAGAAAACATGGGTCTACTTCATAAAGCACAGCTTCATTGAAATAACGGCTGTTGCTTTCCTAAAGTGCACAAATAATTTGGAAAAAACTGGTATAAAACCACTGTTTATACCTAACTCTTAAAGGCGACACCCTCCTTTGTAGAGAGGCATTACGAACGCCAAAGTTGATACACTCCCCTCGTAAGGGTACTGAAATACTGGGATATCTGCCATAGTTTAGATTGCTTCTGGTATATCCTGAAAAAAACCTCAGATTAGTATTATATGCTTCTCTAATTGCACAATATATTATTCATCATGATTCACATTTTCTGAAGAAATCATGAGTCTTCTTCTTAGAGCACAGCTTCATTAATATAACGACTGTTGCATTCCTGAAGTGCAAAAATAATTTGGAAAAAACTGGTATGAAACCACTGTTTATACCTAACTCTTAAAGGCGACACCCTCCTTTGTAGAGAGGCATTACGAACGCCAAAGTTGATACACTCCCCTCGTAAGGGTACCGAACGTGATTCCATACACTCACAATGTCGACTAATTTTTCGACGGTTCGATTGAATTATCGATAAGTCGTATTTCATGAAGAAATGTTCGGAGAAGAATAGAAATATGATCTCTATTTGAATTTAATGTTCATGAAAACTTATCTTGGAAATCTCCATACTCCGTTAATCTGTCTGACAGATGTTGAGCTCCTAAGTGATGTGTCACAAACAAATACAGAGTTCTTGTGGGTACTGGTTCTGAAATGCTGGGATATCTATACCAAAGGTAAAATTGCTTCTGGTATATATCCTGAAAAAAAAACTGAGATTAGTCTTATGCTTCCCTAATTGCGCAATATATTATTCATTATGATTCACATTTTCTAAAGAAAACATGGGTCTACTCCATAGAGCACAGCTTCAATGAAATAAGGACTGTTGCATTCCTGAAGTGCAAAAATAATTTGGAAAAAACTGGTATAAAGCCACTGTTCATACCTAACTCTTAAAGGCGACACCCTCCTTTGTAGAGAGGCATTACGAACGCCAAAGTTGATACACTCCCCTCGTAAGGGTACCGGACGTGATTCCATACACTCACAATGTCGACTAGTTTTAACCTTCATCGTGAAAAACCCTGTATACTATTTCGCGATATGCACTAGATTCTTGCTTGAAACTGATACGAACCGTACTCGATGACATCTAACATAAGACTGACAAGATTCACCACCTCGTCTCGAATGACTAATTAGTTGCGTCACCCTTCAATCCTATCAATTCCCGAAACAAGTATTTATCTATGACTAATAATGATAATGAATGATGAATTACACGGGGTGGGTACATGGAATATTATACAGGGTCATTTGAAACGATAATCTCAACTTAAATGCGGACTTTTGGTCAAATTTCTAATTCCTGATGAAATACAATTTGTTTCGTATCAACTTATAACTCTGAATTATTATTGATAATCACATTTGTGGGATACCTAGATGTATATTATAAAATTACATTTGATACATCACACATGTTCCTTGCCGGTTCAAATTCAACTGTTGAGTTACCATTTTTCATTCGAATAAATTGAAGCATTCCGGTAGGCTAATACGTCTTCATTTTCCAAAATTTCCCGGTTTCAACCACAGATTCGTTCATTACGACATCGAATTGGTCTATTTGGATTTTTTCAGATTTTTTATGAGCCAAATGAAAATTTTGATTTTCTCACCTGAGACTTCAGTACGATATAGTCACCGAGCCATCTTCGGACGGCCGAAAGTTCCAGAAAACGGCAAGAATCCACGAGAATCATCGCTCTTCCAGTAGAGAATGACACGCTGAATCAAATGAGACCATGATCAGCCTGATAGGACAAATAGTTTCCGAGATATCGGTGCTCAAAGTCAGCTCTTCGCTTTTATTGCCAATAGGAGCATTCCGGTAGGCTACTACGTCTCCATTCTCCAAAATTTTCTGATTTACACCACAGATTCGTTCATCACGACATCGAATTGGTCTATGTGAATTTTTTCAGATTCTCAATAGGCCAAATGAAAATTTTCATTTTCTCACCTGAGACTTCAGTACGATATAGTCACCGAGACATCTTCGGACGGCCAGAAGTGCTAGAAAACGGCGGAAATCCACGCGAATTATCGCTTTTCCAGTAGAAAATGACACGCTGAATCGAATGGGACCATGATCAGCCCGATAGGACAAATAGATCTTGAGATATCAACGCTCTTAGTCAGCTTTCCGCTTTTATTGCCAATAGGATCACTCCGGTAGGCTACTACGTCTCCATTCTCCAAAATTTTCTGATTTCCACCACAGATTCGTTCATAACGACATCGAATTGGTCTATGTGGATATTTTCAGATTTTTGATAAGCCAAATTAAAATTTTTATTTTCTCACCTGAGACTCCAGTACGATATAGTCACCGAGCCATCTTGAGACGGCCGAAAGTGCTAGAAAACGGCGATAACTCACGCGAATTATCGCTTTGCCAGTAAAAAATGACACGTAGAATAGAATGAGACCATGAACAGCCCGATAGGACAAATAGTTTTCGAGATATAGACGCTCAAAGTCAGCTTTCCGCTTTTATTGCCAAAAGGAGAACTCCTACGTCTCCATTTTCCAAAATTTCCAGATTTCCACCACAGATTCGTTCATTACGGCATCGAATTAGTCTATGTTGTTATTTTCAGATTTTTGATAAGCCAAATTAAAATTTTCATTTTCTCACCTGAGACTTCAGTACGATATAGTCACCGAGCCATCTTGGGACGACCGAAAGTGCTAAAAAACACCGATAATTCACGCGAATTATCGCCATTCCAGTAGAAAATGACACGTTGAATCGAATGAGACCATGAACAGCCCGATAGGACGAATAGTTTTTGAGATATCGACGCTCAAAGTCAGCTGTCCGCTTTTATTGCCAATAGGAGCACTCCGGTAGGCTACTACGTCTTCATGTTATAAAATTTCCAGATTTTGACCACACATTCGTTCTTTACGACATCGAATCAGTCTATGTGGATATTTTCAGATTTTTGATAAGCCAAATTGAAATTTTGATTTTCTCACCTGAGACTTCAGTACGATATAGTCACCGAGCTATCTTCGGACGGCCAAAAGTGCCAGAAAACGGCAAAAATCCACGAGAATTATCGCTCCTCCAGTAGAGAATGACACGCTGAATCAAATGAGATCATGATCAGCCTGATAGGACAAATAGTTTCCGAGATATTGGTGCTCAAAGTCAGCTCTTCGCTTTTATTGCCAATAGGAGCATTCCGGTAGGCTACTACGTCTTAATTTTCCAAAATTTCCCGATTTTCACCACAGATTCGTTCATAACGACATCGAATTAGTATATGTGAATTTTTTCAGATATTTGATAAGGCAAATTAAAATTTTCATTTTCTCACCTGAGACTTCAGTACGATATAGTCACCGAGCCATCTTCGTACGGCGGAAAGTGCCAGAAAACGGCGAAAATCCACGCGAAATATCGCTTTTTCAGTAGAAAATGACACGCTGAATCGAATGAGACCATGATCAGCCTGATAGGACAAATAGTTTTCGAGATATCGGTGCTCAAAGTCAGCTCTTCGCTTTTATTGCCAAAAGGAGCATGCCGGTAGGCTACTACGTCTTAATTTTCCAAAATTTCTAGATTTTCACCACAGATTCGTTCATAACGACATCGAATTAGTCTATGTGACTTTTTCAGATTTTTGATAAGGCAAATTGAAATTTTCATTTTCTCACCTGAGACTTCAGTACGATATAGTCACCGAGACATCTTCGGACGGCCAGAAGTGCTAGAAAACGGCGGAAATCCACGCGAATTATCGCTTTTCCAGTAGAAAATGACACGCTGAATCGAATGGGACCATGATCAGCCCTATAGGACAAATAGATCTTGAGATATTAACGCTCTAAGTCAGCTTTCCGCTTTTATTGCAATAGGATCACTCCGGTAGGCTACTACGTCTCCATTTTCCACAATTTCCCGATTTCGACCACAGATCCGTTCATAACGACATCGAATTGGTCTATGTGGATATTTTCAGATTTTTGATAAGCCAAATTAAAATTTTTATTTTCTCACCTGAGACTCCAGTACGATATAGTCACCGAGCCATCTTGAGACGGCCGAAAGTGCTAGAAAACGGCGATAACTCACGCGAATTATTGCTTCGCCAGTAGAAAATGACACGTAGAATAGAATGAGACCATGAACAGCCCGATAGGACAAATAGTTTTCGAGATATAGACGCTCAAAGTCAGCTTTCCGCTTTTATTGCCAATAGGAGCACTCCTACGTCTCCATTTTCCAAAATTCCCAGACTTCCACCACAGATTCGTTCATTACGACATCGAATTAGTCTATGTTGTTATTTTCAGATTTTTGATAAGCCAAATTAAAATTTTCATTTTCTCACCTGAGACTTTAGTACGATATAGTCACCGAACCAAAGTCAGCTTTCCGCTTTTATTGCCAATAGGAGCACTCCGTAAGGCTATACTACGTCTCCTTTTTCCAAAATTTCCCGATTCCGACCACAGTCTCGTTCATTACGACATCGAATTGGTCTATGTGGATTTTTTCAGATTTTTTATGAGCCAAATAAAAATTTTGATTTTCTCACCTGAGACTTCAGTACGATATAGTCACCGAGCCATCTTCGGACTGCCGAAAGTGCCAGTAAACGGCAAAAATCCACACAAAATATCGCTTTTCCATTAGAAAATGACACGCTGAATCGAATGAGACCATGATCAGCCCGATAGGACAAATAGTTTTCGAGATATCGACGCTCAAAGTCAGCTGTCCGCTTTTATTGCCAATAGGAGCACTCCGGTAGGCTACTACGTCTTCATTTTATGAAATTTCCAGATTTCCACCACAGATTCGTTAATTACGACACCGAATTAGTCTATGTGGATATTTTCAGATTTTTGATAAGCCAAATTAAAATTTTCTTTTTATCACACCTGAGACTTCAGTACGAAATAGTCACCGAGCCATCTTGGGACGGCCGAAAGTGCTAGAAAACGGCGATAATTCACGCGAATTATCGCCCTTCCAGTAGAAAATCACACGTTGAATCGAATGAGACCATGAACAGCCCGATAGGACAAATAGTTTTCGAGATATCGACGCTCAAAGTCAGCTTTGCGCTTTTATTGCCAATAGGAGCCCTCCGGTGGCTACTACGTCTCCATTTTCCAAAATTTCCCGATTTCGACCACAGATTCGTTCATTACGACATCGAATTGGTCTATGTAGATTTTTCCAGATTCTTTATGAGCCAAATAAAAATTTTCATTTTCTCACCTGAGACTTCAGTACGATATAGTCACCGAGCAATCTTCGGACGGCCGAAAGTGCCAGAAAACGGCGAAAATCCACGCGAATTATTGCACTGATGAGAGCCTGAAGCTCGAAACCGTTCAGTAGGTGGTCCAGCGTTCCTGAACAATTCAAGCACAATTGAGCTTTTAGGGAAGACACACTTGCGATTTTATTGGTCTATAAGAACCGTTTCATAGATATCGGGATGATGTAATTCAATGTTCTGCGTGGCATATAGCCAGGAAAGTAGTTGGTTTTCTCTCGTTATCTACCAGTTTCGTTCATTTATGAAAATTTGTGGAAATGACTTTGAGCTTTGCTCATTTATTCAATTATAATTCAGTTTCACCTCACTAGTGCAACAAATTCATAGCAACATTTTATGGTCGATATATCAATCGGTATATCGAAGACTGGAACCTTTGGCACGATAATACACTACACTGCTTTACCACTAACCAAACTGATTTTTTAACGCCTCGACACGTGTTTCGCTAACTATGTTAGCATCTTCAGGAGAAGATTAAAACTCAATCAAATCATGAAAATTCATAAGTACTATGCGTTTGACTATAGATGATTATGCATAGTAGTAAAAGTAAATATTAAGAACTAATTGGAAATATTCGTTGATATTCGATTTCAATATTTCCTGAGATCTCCAACAATTTTCGGCATTTTTCCTAACCATGAGAAGTACTGATCTTGGTATTCTACCGTGTCATTCAATAATAAAAATACTTTTTGAAATAGGTAATATATTTTTCAACATTTCATAATAAATAAATTTCAATATACAATATCATTATTATATAAGTATTATATACTTATGAAATCTCAAAATCGTAGAAATATAAAACACTACTTTTAAAGCCATATTAATAAAGCTATTTCCTTTTCTTGGTTATGAAAATAATTAAAAATCTAATCCATAATAGGTGGAGTATTTTTAGGCCACAAAATCGGGTGTTTTGCCCTCTCTAACAATTCTCAATGCTCTTAAGACTGAAACTTTATCTAATTCAGCTTGTGAGGGTTTCTCATTATCCAAACAGATATTTTTTGCTTTATCACCAAAATATTCCAACACTTTCACTCTATAATCAACTGTAGTAGCTACACTATTTCCTGTCAATAATAAATTCTCTAAACACGGCAAATCACCTATATGGGCTATTTCTTCAATCTCTGTTATTTTATTGCAACTCAAATCAAGAGTTTCCAAGGAATATAACTTACTGAAACCTATACAGGAAGTCAAACTATTCTGGGACAAGTTTACACTCAGTATGTTCCCTATTTTTGTGTGTAAATCATTACAAATTGTCATCAAATTATTAGCAAGACTCAAATGAGATAAATGGGGCAAATGGGAAAGATTAGTAATTGTTGATATTTTATTATCAACCAGAGATATGTTCTTCAGTTTTGGTGCTAATCTGATAGTCATGTCAATATCTGTTAAATTATTGTTGCCCAAGTCAAGATATTCAAGCACAGTCCATTTCTAAAAAATACAATTTCAATTATAGGTATTCATGTTTTCAAATGTAGACTCACCTCACTACCTTCCAGATTATGTTTGTGTATGACATCACACTGTAAAACCTGAGAAATGCTTGAAATAGATGTATTGTTCACTTGCAAATTCTCAATAGTATTCCTCAGATTTCCTAGTGAAAAAATTACTTCAAAATTTACTTGTTTCATTGATAAGCTCTTGAGTTCCTGCAATAAACATACACCTTCATGAATGTTTAGTATATCATGATTTTTCAAATCACCTTGAATGATGAGAGTTCAAAAGGTAGCATACTGAAAATGATGTTGCTATCTAAATATGCACTGGAACCCCCAATGACACTTATAGACTTCAGTTGTGAGCAGAAGTCTAAAACTGGACCAATATCTAACCTAATTTCAGTACTATCTAGTAGAGGTTTTTTGAGGAATTGACTTATAGCATGCAACTAAAAATTAAATCATTTAAATAATGGTGAATGCATTAATGCCAAACTTCATACTTCCAGAGTTTTGAACTGATAAGGCTTGTTGGAGGACAGAATAAAATCAGCTTCTAAGAAAAGCTTTGATGACAAATCTTGGAGTAAAAAGTATATATCATACAAGTTGAAATGCAGGAAGTCTACGAAAATTTTAGGCATTGTTCTCTTAAGAAATATCAATGTTTTCTGTAAGTATTCTTGGAGACCCATTTTTCGACTTTCAATGAATATGGGGCACTTGTTACCTATCACTCTCTTTGAGGGTAAAATATCCTTGGACACTCCATGATCAATGACAAGTTGACTATTGAGGTCAAAGAATTCACTATATCTGTGGTTTACTGTCCAGGTGTAAACTCCAACATATACTCTGATTTTATAATATATAACATTACTAATTTCTTCAGTGGATGGTATTTCTATTTTTGTTTCGTTTTGATGAGACCAGAAGCAAGCCATTTGCCATCAGATGAATTGCATTTCACTGTTATTTGCTGGAGACTCTATTTGCTTGAGTGGAGTCTGTTGAATTGAGATTGTTGATTGTTGAATATTGAGAGGCAGATTCAGAATATGATTCAGATGAGCTGAGGAGTGAGGTTAGCCACTTCTTCTTCTTCTTCTTATTTGTTTTTCTTGGTTTTCTGCTGACTCCTTGCGGTGCCAATTTCACACTCTATGCACATAAAACATAAACCATGATGAACAGAAGATGGTGTAAAAACTCCTATCAAATCCCGTCTACTGCAGAAGGATTCTTTTCAATATCACTGAATATAGGTTGCATTTCACCCTTTAGATGGCGAAATCTCAACCAAATTTCAAGGTTGGTAGAACTGAGGATAATTAAAATTTCCCATAATCATATTATTTTCGTACTTTCAAATTTAATCTCATCCGATTTGAGGTTATGTTATGAATGTTATGATATTTTTATTCGGTGTGTAAGCGTCGTTTTCTGTTTTCTGTCATGAAAGAAATCTGTAAAAAGTGTCGCTTTCTTGCGGACAACTGAGAACTAATATGCCATTATTGCGGAATCTGTGGTCAAGCGTTTTGTGAGAAACAAAACACTAAATGTGATTACACCATATTCTATCCACCTTGACATAAACCAAGTTGTTCGAGTTCATTGAAACCAAACATGATGGGGTACTCGAGTACCGATTCTCTCTTAAGTACTCGCACTCGGTTGTATTCGATTCTTACTGAAGAATTCGAATACTTGTCTCGCCATCAAATATCGCAACTGAGATGTTTATAATTCCTCGACGTCTTGTCCTCGTCTATTCAAAGATAGATGTATAGAAAGTCAACATTCAAAATATTCGAATCATTCGAACGACCGAATGGAAACCAAATGGAAACATTTCGCATTTATGGAAAACTGCAAAGATCTACGAGAGCCTAAAGTTTTCGAACCATTCCCAAACGTCATTGTCAGACATTGGTCATCACTTGATACATAACGGAATACGACGGAACGGAAGCATGCGTGTTCACTTTTCTGCCTGCAGTCGGTATCCTAGTCAGTTAAACAAAGGATAAAATATGTTGGTAATAATGATTCGACTTTGACAGCTCGATAATTTTGACATCATTATTTTGACATATATATTATTTGTCTTTTCGGTCGCCATATTTAATATTTCTAGTGTTTTGTTTGAGAGATCGTTGAATGCATTTGGGGTTGAAAGTGGGTTAATGTTAATATCCTGCAAAAAACATTCAGCAAGGTTTCTTACCTAGGATTTATTATCAATTATGGATATCTCAGAAGAATCAATTATACTTTATCTCAATAGAAAAGTGGGTTTTTGATATTAGTCACTACCAGGTAACAGAATATTCGGAATTCTAATTTTTGTGATTTCTTGATGTCTGATTAGTGAACAGGGACAGGACTGCTTTATAAAGGAATGATGAATTGTGATTTTTGGACGTTTTATTTCCCTCATTTAGTATTTGGTTTTATTTGATTCAATGGATCATGAGAATTTCACATCCTGAACACAGTGATGTTGAAATTATGTGGTAGCTTGAGATGGGGGACTATGAATTGTACCAAGCGATCAAATCGTTTACACCGTCTGTGGAAGATGAGCTGGAATTTCAAAAAGGAGATGTATTCGAGATATCCATTCAGAGTCTTTTTGAAAGAAACCAGTCTGATAGGCCAGGCTGGTTGTTTGCTTATAGTCGTAGAACCAGGGGTGTAGGATACATACCAGGTACCTACTTTCTTGTACAATTAAATGCATGTAAACTGATCATTATGTTTTCTATTTGATAGGAGATTTTATATAATATCCTGTGAATTTTAGTCCACTATTGTCAATGTTTGTGACCTCATGACTCATTAGTTCTATGTGTGATATCTAATGTAATTTTTGTTTTATTTTAGTGGAATATGTTAAGTTACTGGGATCAGAGGTAGGAAAAACCATTCACCATCCATCAGCATGTGGTGTGGAAGTGTCAGAAATCAAATTGGGTAATATGTTATATTGGATTTTTCACCTTGCAGTCATGTCATATCTCAAATCCACTTTTGAAACATTGATTTATCTTGGCTGTGAAAATTGATTTTCACTTACAGTATTCAATATTACTTTTTTTTTTCCAGAAATGGAGAGCAAACCAGAGCACAAGCTAGAGAATGCCTTCTTCCTAACACCAATCCTTTGCAAACACTGTAAGTCCATAATGAATTAGTAATAACAGAGATAGGGCCCTGAGGGGTTTCAGGAAGATGAAAACCTTGATAAAAACAGACAGTATTTAAAAACATACTAATTAGTAATTATAGTTTCTGAATTTCTAATTCTATATAAATTTGTTGTACTAATACTAATCATTCAGAAGATGAAGCTAATTTTCATTCAAGCAATTCCTTTCACAATAATCCAGATGCATTGTGATACTGATGCATTAATTGGGTAAATGTGAGTAGTGGTTTCTGATATACAAGGCAACATTTGAGTTTCATAAAATTAGGTAAATAATGTATGATTTAATCTAGATCTCCCATACCTATCCTAATTTTTTATAGTAAAGCTGGATATTCTAAAAATACTAGATTGGAGAATTGTGAACCTATGCAATATGGCTTATCATGAATAAATATCAATTAATCTATAATTTATTCAGTAATTTGAATTCTATTAGTAAGTACTGTATAATCTCATGATGACATTATCTCTCCATATTCATAAAACAGTTTGAAAAGATAGATTCAGTTCAAATATGGCTTTGATGTCTCATAATCATTATTGTTTATTACATTTTTGAAGAGATTCAAGTAATTCCATTGAATTATAATAGCTTTCTATGAATAATATCATCTTTTTAGGGTTCAACTGCTCAACCTTTCATGAAAATGTATACCATCAATATACCATACTTTGCTAATAATTCATCTATTTTTAGATCTATTATGTTGCCAGAGTGTGTTGTAAATATCAGTAGAGGCAATTTGATTCCTTACAGCATGATGATCAGGTTAGGTCAGACATAAGCAGTGGTCTTCCCAAATGTTTCAGTTCAAAATTGAGATTTGAATGTTTTGATGGATCAGTATAGAGTGTGTCCAAAATTTGGTGGGATATCTGGTTGTAATAATATTCAGTAGATCATTACTTTGTGGAATGATTTGAACTGAAATATTCTCGAAAATTGAATGGTATTTGTTCCTTTAATCTATAATTTCAAAAAATAACTCTTAATTAAATTGTTTTGAAAGGCATTCTAATTCCTACAATGAAATTATCATATAGAAAAATCACTTAATTGCTATGTGCTACTTTTATCTAGGTAATATGTCACAACTTACTACTTTAAAATTTTGTGAATCTCGGGATTTTGCTATATTGAAAATAGCAATAATTTGATAGTAGAAATATAATTTCATACCTTTTCAGGTTTTAATTTTCAATTGAGACTAAAGTAAACACATCCAATTTGGCAAACAACAATCAAATTGGAAATATGCATTTTAAAATCCAGGATTAACAGTTTCAAATCAATTAACCTAATCAAGTTATAATCAACTTGCATTGGGGAATAACTCCAAATTGGAACTTTCAATGTGCTACTGTATCAAAGTCAAGATTAATCCACAATCATGGTGACATGGATGTAATGTATGTACATATTGAAAGAGGTAATATCTTGGCTGTCCTAATTTGCTGTTCTTTTCAATATGTAGGGAAGTTCAAGTTAGAAATATCAATTGATTTTTTTCATGTTCTCTCACATAAAAAATATAACCCAGGCTACCAAATTGATATACAGGAAAGCCTTAACGGCTCCAATGGAATTAGCATCAACTGATCATGCTACTAATTCATTGTTCTCTAAACACTTCCTGATTAACAAGAATATCTTCAATTTTCATTCAGCGGTAGTAAGAATTTTCATTTTCAACATACTGTATTTTGAAACCAAATCAAATAAGGACATATTTTATGTTGATAATCCCTTATGAGTTCTAAAATAAAACGAAAAATTACCTCCGTCCATATGCTGTTGGTTTCATTTTATTTCAATAATTGTATCCTCTATCAGTCTATCTTAAAGAGAGAGGAAAATAGAGGTAGATAAATCCATGTCATTTACATAATACTGAAAATGGAAAACACATATGATAAACTGAATAAATAACAATGATAATGTCTAGTGATCATGAAATGATTCAAGGAAAAGTATTGATAACAATCAACTGGGGTTGATTAAATATAGAAACCAAACTGGTTTGTCCTGATAATCACAAGAACACACAAAAATCATATATGTATTTACAGAGATCAAAAATGAAAATGATATTTAACAATTGGTGCTGCTGTATTCTTCCATGTAAAAACAGCTCCCTTTTTTTATTCAGAAGTGTTGAACCTATCATCCACTCTGGTATCTCTGATAGTGTTGATTTGTTGATTATTGTGGAAATATTTTTTTACATCTAATTCACAATGACAAAAAACAATGCATTCTATAAAAATGATACTAAATTTGACAGCATTTGCAACCAACAATAAGCACAAAAGATCTAACCCTTTCCAAGTGAAAAATGGTTTAACGTGAAACCAATGAAAGATCTAATCATTGAGTTTTGAGCAGTATAATAGCACCTTGATAGTGTTTTGATGATTTGCAACATACTGCAAATTCACAGTTTTCTTTTTTTTAAATTTCAAGGATGGTGCAATATTTCTGCTTATAGCGATTATTAACTGCTCGTATTTCTTTGTATCACCTGACATAATTATGCAAACTTTTCATTTATCAGCTATCACTCGCACGACCTACATTAGGTCATGCAATAATTATTATTGAACACCTTATGCATATTTACAAAAAACAAGCATTGTTCTCACTGGGACAGTCGAATATCCATTGTGAGTCATACGTTTGAAATTTTTAAGTGAACAATTGAAAATTAAATGTTGCTTGTTGGTATATATGGGGGAGTTCAAACCTCCCCTCCTAGAAGTTGATGAATTACCAAAAATTCACTTGAATTTTTTCAGGTAAAAACCCTTATCTATCTATAGGTTGAATGAAAATATTCTTAGTTAATTATTGCTGTTACAAATATGCTATTTATTCTCTCGCAATATTCCAGTTCAAAACTTTCCATCAATTTTTTTCTCTTATCAGAAAAGTTTACGATTCATCTTCAAAGGTTTAGTTATTGAATATTCCAAATTATATTTCAACATTTTCTCTGAAGCTGCTCGGTACTATAATTATTCATTATGATGAAGTCATCAAATTGTTAGGTATAGAGTGTAGACTGCTTGGAGGGATATATCTAACAGGAATCAGATAGTGAGTAGATCTTCTAACTTCTGCAAATATTTATCAAAAAGATAAACATTTATCATGACAGGTTTACATGAGATTGAGAATGTGAGCTCTGAACAAGATACCAACCCAAAAAAAACTTCTTTTATGAAATTATTTTATATACGAAGTTTTGAATATTCAGGGTGTCTGGATTGTTTTATGATTGCAGGCATTAAAAATAAATGCCAGATGCATGAAACATGTGACAGATAATTGAATATTTGAAATATTTTGCCTATATGCTTTAGCTAGACATCACAAAAACGAATTTAATTGAATACACATCAACACCTTACAAATATAAATAATTATTTTTTTTAATCAAGAAACTCGTATCCTACCGTGAATATTGAATGTTTTGAATTTTCAAGCTTTTTTTTAACTGAAGAAACTCTTAAAATTTTACTTTGTCCACCATAAGATGTACTGGATGGTCTAGAAGCGGTCCAAAGTAGGTTGGATACATATTGCTAGTTGCTCGAACCGACCAAAAACCGCCTATACCGTATCATCAGAACTAACTTTTTTTTATCAGTTATCTTTTGAAGGTGTGAGGTGTGATAACTGTAGATACTATATCAGTTGAAATGATCTAATACGGCTGAGTCTAGGTTTGCACTGCAACTGAACATGAAATTTACATTTTTTATTCGGAGTGCTTCTCAATAATTCACAAGTGTTTAGATATGTTATGTGGTGAGTGAGTTTTATCATGTCTACTACTGCATTGGAATGAACGAAATTTCTTATTAGTGTCTAAGGATAATATTTTGCTTTGTGACAATGACAAAGAAAACGAACGCACATGAAGTGGAAAAGCCATTTTAACATGGCCCTCTACAAAGAATAAAAGTAGAAAAAACTCCCAATGTGAATTTGTAGGGTTGGTATTCATTTGAAATATACTTTCCCATTCTATGTATTTCTTGAACACAACAATCTATCGAACATCTGATTTTTTTTCCGCGATGATGTTTATTTCAAGTTATGCTGTACAAAGCTGACTCAACCTGTATTCAAGATATATTTCGACCACTATAGATTAAACAAACAAATTTCTTTTAAAACGATTCTCTTATTTATAGGCAAAGACTACATTTGGGGCCAGGGTCATGTTGGAATGAAATGCAAAGGTTAGTGGCATGTGTTTTTTGTTATTTAAATCACTAGACAGAAATAGTTATTTAGTATACAAGGGAAAAAATCTAATATTTATCCCTTGTATAGTACACTTTTTTTTTCTGTGACAGGAAAAACGACGATTTGATATTGATAAAATATTACAATTTATTAAAATCAGAAAATCATTGATGTGAAATTGAAAGTTTTTAACAGTAGGGACACCGCGTTGTAGGCATCTTTATCATTCATTTGAAGTAATCAAATATCTGATGTCACTTCTGTCAGTCTAATTTTGTGATTTGATTTCAAGAAATTTCGAATTCAGTGGTTATTTAGCAATATACGTAACCGCGAAGTCGAATTGAAGATAAAAGGACTTGCAGTTCTTTCACGGGAAAAAAGTAATTTATGAAAAGTGACATTTTATAACCTGCCAACAGGGATGAAATGCCAAACTTTTTTCCCGTCACAGAAAAAAGTAATTATATGAAAAGCGATATTTTGTAACCTGTCACAGAGATGAAAATAAATGTTAATTTTTTTCCCGTCACAGAAAAAATACTTTTTCGTCAATTACTACAATTTCGAATTTACTCAAACACACATTTTAAGTTCATACTCTCCTAATTGGATGTACAGTCATTCTTAATGGGTCTTCCTTTAAAAAGTATATATATATTTATAGGCTGTTGAGTCATTCTCAATAGGATATCCTTTTTTTTGTTCACCAGAAATATCAATCAATTTTTTCGCTTGACCATTAAAATAATCACGCAATTAAACTTTTTCCTATCAATTATTTTTAGTATCGCCATGAATGTTTTGGAATTTATCACAATGATATTTCAAATAGGTACCAAATGTAACCTTGGACATAATTGAGTCAATCTAGCTGCACTCTTGTATTATAGTGCCTTAAGTTTTTACTGACAATTTTATACAGGAAGACCCAATAACTACTCTTGTACGATTGTGATACATTTCAATTTCACCAATATGACTTGGTAAGACAATAAAAACAAAGAAAATATTTGAGTTGTGAGTTCAGACAACTATTCAGGGAATCCCTATAATGTTCAAAGAACATCGTGCGTTCCTAGGGAGGATAGGGACAGGAGGTAGGTATTGGAATTTTTTTTGAACTTTTGGAGATTATTTGGTTCTTCCTGTATATGACAGGAAATAATCATGGAGGATTGAAACGAGAGTATGTGCGTAGTTTGGAGTTGTAGGAGGACATAATATCGTGTTTGGTAATCCTCACGAAATATAGTACTTGGCAACTGTTTGATAAATGGTTTGTGTTTTGGCACTATTTTTCGCCATCTGATTTCCCTCAAACAATATTCTCTGGCTACATGACAGAATAATTATCATTGTCAGCTTGTCCATTGGATATTAAATGGGCATAGGCGTCCGCAACTGTTATACCGGTCGACACAGGGTAAATCCAAAATGACGGACTTCCGGTTTTTCTACAAATGCAAGCAACTTTCCTTTTTCAAATGGAACACCCTGTATATTCTTACATATACTGGACCAACTATCTCATTTGCACAAATTCCTACAACCAGATTTTTATAAGATCAGATATCGTCAGATACCGACCTCTCGACCGACCTATAATCTATGTACAGGGCTAGTTTTATTAATGTGAACTCCCGTTGTCTTTTTTGTTTTTCACGCATTAAAAAAAATTTAAAGCTGATTTCATACAATTTCAAATATACAGGGTATATAGAAAACATTTTTTTTAAATGGAATGCGCTGTGTATTTTGATAGATTTGAATTCCTCAACTCATCTTGATTTCAAATATATTATTATGATATAAGGGATTTATATCTATCTATCTATCTATCTATAAAAAATATAAATATTTCTGTATACCCTGTATATCTGAAGAGATACTGCAACACTGTCACTATGATTGGAACCTGTATGAGAAATAATTGAATAAAATCATTCTCAAAATTTTTTGGATAGGTGGAAAACAAAAAAGATAAAGAGGGGTTTACATTAATGAAACTAGCCCCTGTACCTATTTACCTATTTTTTCCTCTTGATTCATTTTTTTTGCGGTGGAGGAAATCGGGTGTGTATAATTAGTGGACCAGAATAAAATGCTGCGGAATGTCTATTTTCAGCAAACAAATTGTTGTTTTTATTGAATATCTGGGGAGCACTTTACTCGTGCGTATTTTTATATAATCTTGCGGATTGGGTATTTTTGCAAGTCAAATCATCTCAATTTAATCAAATATCGATTCATCTCATGGAAATACAACATGAAAAGTTTTTGAAATTTTTCCATAGCCCCCCTGGAGGGCACTTTACTCGAGTTTTTTCAAAAATCTTGCGGACTGGGTATTTTTGCAAATCAAATCATCTCAATTTACTCAAAAATTGATTCATGTCATGAAAATACACGATGAATGTTTTCAAAATCTTTTCCTATCCCTCCTGGGGAGCACTTTATTCGTGTGTTTTTTCTCAAAAACCTGCGGAATGGGTATTTTTGCAAATCAAATCATCTCAATTTACTCAAAAATTGATTCATGTCATGAAAATACACGATGAAAAGTTTTTAAAACTTTTCCCTGGGTAAAAATCAATTCATCTCATGAAAATACAACATGAAAAGTTTTTGAAATTTTTCCCTAGCCCCCCTGGAGGGCACTTTTCTCGAGTTTTTTCATAAAACCTTGCGGACTGGGTATTTTTGCAAATCAAATCATCCCAATTTACTAGAAAATTGATTCATGTCATGAAAATACACGATGAATGTTTTCAAAATCTTTTCCTATCCCTCCTGGGGAGCACTTTATTCGTGTGTTTTTTCTCAAAAACCTGCGGAATGGGTATTTTTGCAAGTCAAATCATCTCAATTTTCTCAAAAATCAATTTATCTCATAAAAATACACGATGAAAAGTTCTTGAAATTCTTCCGTAGCCCCCCTCTCGTGTGTTTTTTCATAAAATCTTATGGGCTGGTTATTTTTGCAAGTCAAATCATCTCAATTCAAAAGCAGGGGGATAGGGAAAAATGTCAAAAACTTTTCATAAGATAATTCGATTTCTGAGAAAATTGAGATGGTTTGACTTGCAAAAGTACCTAGTCCGCAAGTTTATATGAAATAACACACGAGTAAAGTGCTCCCAAGGGGGCTAGGAATAAATTTCGTAAACTTTTCGTCGTGTATTTTCATGAGATAAATTGATTCTTGAGAAAATTGATGTGATTTCACTTGCCCCCAGGGGGGCTAGGGAAAAGTTTCATCAACTTTTCAACGTGTAGTTCGATGAGCTGAATCCTTATGCAATAAAAACAACGATTTGTTTGCTGGAAATAGCCAGTCCGCAGCATTTTAGTCCAGTCCGCAGATTATACACACCCAGGGAAATCTTCTCCAAGACCACTCTCTGATAATCCCTTTCGTGATTAAAATTTCGCTATAATACTATATCATATTATATCATATATCATTATAATTATGTCTTTCGGAACTCATTTGATTACCTTGACGTTCGACCATGACGATCTGGATCAACGTGGCAACATTGTCTCGGAACGACCGCGTGTGTAAATCAAGGTCATTCGTCACACCATTCGATGGTTGGTTCGCTGCGTTGCCGATGCGAAGAAAATTATCGACGAACCACGAAAATAAATTGAAATCGTAGATTTTCGTGAAATGGTTATTGTTGAAGCCACTAAAGATTCAAGCAAATCCTGGATGTATTTTTTGTTAGGACTCATTCATTTCAAACATGATGAGAAATAACTGAAAATTTGGCATCGATTCAGATTCAGAACTTGATAGGTATTTTCTGTGTTGCCAATAAATCAACTTGATTTGAAACTCCACTCGACTAGGCAAATTATGAGAAATGATAAGATTTTAAAAAATCGTAAAATTATTGAAAACGGTGATTTTCTTCCTCCCAAGTTATACCTATACTATTCCAGAAGTTCTTTCTCATCAAACTAAGTATTCTCATTGAACGAATTTTCATCGGCCTACTAGGATAACAAAAATTGATGAACTAGACAGTTCGTTATATTAATGTTCTCCTGAAGATGTTAACATAGTTAGGGAAACACGTGTCGAGGCGTTTAAAAAATCGGTTTGGTTAGTGGTTAAGCAGTGTAGTAGACAGTTCGCTTCATAACTATTGAACTTTAACTTGAGTTTATTTTTAATTTTTTGTTAACTCTATTATATTTTAGTATCGATCTTATCTACATTGGATCTTTCAACACAATTATACTATTTCGAGTGACTGACCGATTAGAGAAGCATCTGAAACATTCAAATGGACAAGTTTTTATCAAACATAAGTAACATAACAGAAATTTGAAGCGGAGATTATTAAATTTTGAAGAAAATCAAATTTTTGTTGATAATTAATTAGTGATTGAAAGTTAGTAGCATGATGAAGCTACTAGAATGGAATAGTTTTGTCGATGTTAATTTTTTTCAATATTACAGACATTTCGTGTTAAATTGGAATGAAAACAATTTTTCTCAGTAAACTATTATGAAATTCAAACAAATGAGCCTATTTTCAGCGATCAATTGGAAGTCTTTTCCATATGATGCCGACTTTATGAATAACACTGTAGATGTATAGGATCACTAAATAAATTGAAATTTCAAATAGTCTACTTGGACTAGGTACTAGGAGTACAGGGTATATCTTTACCAAGGAACAACTTGAAGCCAATTTATTTTACCTTCCACGGGAAGAAATATTTGTTTTCCTCCCGTGGGAGGGAGCAAACGCTTACATTCGATGCAGTTAGTAGATACAAAAATGAATCACTCCTATCCTATCCTATCCTAGGTATCTGACAATTTCATGTGGCAAACTTGGCAACGTTGTTTGATCGCTAATTAAAATGAGCTTGCTGTGGTGTCTCCATTGCCATAGGAGAATCTCAGATGGTGTACGGAATGGATTTGTTGAAGTTCTTAGCCCGAGTAGATTACCCGGGTGGAGGAGATTATTCAAGAAACGAAAACGGTAGCTGGTAGAGAGAGGTATCGTTTTCGGCTTATGGAAACGGCCTATGCAGCTACACGCGGTGTTGTCATATCGACACGCATGGATTTGTACTTCGAAGTAGCACAAAATGTCGCTTAATGCAAACCTTTTCTCCATTTCAAGAAATAAGTGAAAAGAAATAGGTGATTACTCAATTTAGAGTCCGTCTCTGAATTTTTGATGACCGCTTAGGTTAGGTTTTAAATATATCGGGATCATCAGTTGCGGGTGAGATATTTTTACGTGATGTAGATGTACCCACTATCTGAAAATTTGTTCAGAAACCAAACTGAACATAAATGCAGCTTGAAATCGAACATGGAAATCTTATCAGTGATGAAAAATAGGTCAGTGAACGAAGTAATTCCTAGAGCTTCGGAATTAACTAATGTTCTTACCAATCTAGGTAGGTATACCTAGATATCAATCAGTGATGATTTGTTAATTATGATGAATTCAATAGTCATCATGTCATCATGAGCCAATCAATTCATCAATCAATACTTGGTGAGTTTTGTGCAGTCGAAAGTTTTCGATGAAATCGGTATGAACACTTATGTACCTTGGTATTTGGCAACGTTGGATCTGTGTTGCTCGTGTCTGTGTGGTGCGCTGTTTCGGGCAAGTTGGATATCTTGGATCACACGAGGCGGATATAGTCAAACTACCTCTATTACACAATACCCTAGGCTCGTGGGTCTATGACCCCTTATATATATAATTTTTTTTTGATTGTAGAAGCATTAGTGTGTCCAAAAATTTTTGTTCATCATGTAGGTAATGTAACACTTTTTAGTGCAGTGTGTTGCTTGAATACCAAAATTAAGAAACTAAGGTCACAGTCTTTCGGCACTGAAAGTTCTCCTCTAATTTTTTATCAGATTTATAGCCATTCAAGTCTTTTTACCAAACTCATCTTATTATGTATGTTGTGATTGGTGTAATCAAACCAAAATACAGTAATTCAGAGTTCAGGCACGGACTGTTTGTTCATTAAAAATCGAATGAAAATGAGTGTAGCACACTCTGAATGTTGAAAAATAAGTGAAAAATGATTATAATACAGGGTGTTTCAGTTTTTATCTGTCGAACTTCGATAAGCTCTAGTAATGATCAAAATAATAAGAAAAGGTTCCATAAATATAAGTCCGAAAATGCTTCGTTTTCGCCATACATACAACCTTTTGTTCTCATTAATTACTATGAGTGCTATATTTCATTTCATTCTAGTTATTCCATATGATGTACATTTATAACATTTCGTATACAGAGGAGAATAGAGCAATCTGAGCAATGTAACCTGACGTAACAGGACGCATTCGTAGTTTTTATCAGTTAATCGGGGGACAAACAAAGCTGTGCGTGAATTTTTATTTTATTCTTTCTGACCCATTGGGGATTTTGTTGAACTTGTAAATCTTATAGGAGAAAAATGTATTTACGTTGTGGCAAACTGAGTATCTATTGAGGTATATTACGAAGTATATTAGGTATATTAGAGCTGAACTTCGAGTGAATCCAGTAATTTTAAATTGACAAATAAACCATTTTGAACTCTCCAGTGAACCCATTAATTTTTTTCACAGTATTCACGATGAATACATTAACAAACATGTCAATAAATAAATGCTCCAGGTATTGTAGTTGATTAGTGGTGCCCGCGAGAGTCTCGTTTTCGAGAGTCTCGCATGGTCTCGTCTCGTTTTCGAGACAAGACTCGAGACGAGACTCGGACAATACGAGACGAGACTTTTATTGGTCTCGTCTCGAGTCTCGTGCAAGACTTCTCGTGTCTCGTGCGAGAGTCTCGCAGGTGAATATTTCTGCGTGCCGACTGCAGACTTGAGAATTTCATTCATATTATAATAAAACATATTTAGAAAGAATTCAGACTATTTCGCACAGATAGACAAAACATTTTATTTTATTTTTATAACTTTCGAATATATAATGCTATGTTTTTTCTCTTGTCCTTTTTTCGGAAAGTGCTTGTCAAAAAATGGTCGACATTTGAAAAATAATAGTTAGACATGAAAATGTCATTTTGCCAACTTGTCTTATCATACTTATCACTAAAACCCCGCGATTGTAATTTTCTGAGGTCCTTAGATTAATTTACTTCCGATCATGTCGCATTTTGATCCAGAATTGTCTCAGAAATCCAAAAATATTACAATATACAGGGTGCTCCCTTTACAAATTTAGAACCGGAGCCATTTCCGGTGAATCCGGAAGTAACCGGAAAGTAAAAAATATGTGAAAACTCTCCTCTTCACATACCATTTACCTATACCAAATCTCATTTTTATACACCTAATGGTCTAGAAGTTATGACTTGTCTAATAGATTCGTTGACACCCGGTATATCCATTTTTTGTGTCCATAAATATATCTGAGAATGTTCCTTCTCAAAAAATGTTATTTTTGTTGTTATTTTCTCTTCCTACTTCTACATTACACCTAAAAAGTAGGTGAAGATAAATATCCCGTACTAGACTGGAACAAGATTATGCATGACGAAATGCGATACATTTGCGAGACTCTCGTACGAGACGCGAGACAAGACGAGACTCGAGGGTGCGAGACGAGACTCGAGACAAGACTTCATATTCCATCCGCGAGACGAGACGAGACTTTATGAAAGTCTCGTCTCGTTGGTCTCGTGTGAATCACTATAGTTGATTACTCAAAGATCATACTGAGAAATGTCCAAGAAAGTTACATGTAGCCTCATGGAAAATGTTTATGCTTATGCTTATGGCCGACAACGTAGTAAATATAATATTAGTATTAAATACATATAGTTTGTTTTGTAGAGATTAATGAATATTAAGCTGTTGAGCAAAACCAATTTCGGGAAATTAATGAAGATCAAGTAAAACAAAAGATAGCAAAACTTTTAAAACAACTTATTTAATATATACTGATTTGCAGTAATTCATAGGATATTCGTGTATTCATTTTGGGTCATACCAATATACTGTTTAGATTCTCATTTGGAGGTTTTGAGATTGTTAACTTCAGGATGTAATTCCTCACAATATTCTATTTTGAATTATCCAAATAAGGATATATACTTGGTTTCCAAGATACAGGGTGTTGAAATTTAATTCACCCTGTACTATTTCCATTGTTTGGCGATAAGGAATTGATCATTTCAGGGTAAAACTGCATTTATCATGCGATGTTTTTTTTTTCGAAATTTTTTTTGGTACTGATGTATTTTTCTTTGAAAAACACGAATTTGATAATGAAAATGTGAACAAACCATTATTCATTGAGATATTTCACTATAATGTTATAATCTTCACCTTCTTTTCCGTCTGTCTTCTGGATCGCATTTAGAACAATTTGTCCTTATTTTTTCATCATTGGACAATTTATATATATCACACATCTTTTTCTATTATATGATTCAACTAGAAATATGATTTTCTTGTTATTTATTCATATTTAGTGAACAGAAGGAAGAATATCATTTAAAATTATGGCGTGTGTAATGTCATTCAAAAGCAATCTGTTGACATTTGACATCACGTATTTAGATTGACTATTGAATAAATGGCAGTCCTGTTGAATTTCCTATATAAAAATGTATCATTGAAGTACATCATGAGTATATAAAGTGTCTAATGACAAAATAAGAAGAGCTAGTAGCTGTAAATGCATCCAACACAAAGGAAAAAAGAAGGCGAAATTTCGAACTTTATCTCGAAATATCTCGATAAATAGTGGTTTGTTCACATTTTCATTATCATATTCGTGTTTTTCAGACAAAAATACGTAAGTACTAAAAAAATTCTCGAAAAAAAACCATTGCATGATAAATGCAATTTTACCCATTTTAGGAGCAATTGTCGTTCGGCGAATTGAAACTGAACCACTCCGTATATCCATCGACCGACCTCCGCTGTTTTTTCTTTTCGATCGGCCGTCCGCCTCTTGGAAGCTCAAAGGTGTAAGCGTGGTTGTCGGGTAGCGGGGAACCGGCGGCTGGCCACGGCACGATTCCCGATCGGCGAGCCCCACCTCGAGCGCCTGCGCGAACGATCAGCCGTTCGTGCGGGTCGGGCCGGTTTGCCGGATCGCCGGCACTCGGCAGTCCGCTTCCGCTGAAAGAAACGAGTGCAAGTAGGCTGCTGGTTGGGTGATTGCGCGCGTTCCGCACTGCACACGAGACAGGGAAGCGAAAGCAACCCCTTCGATGGCGTAAGATGAGCCCGATCGACGTCGATAGCGGGGACACGATGCTGAAGCGGAGCGACGGGAAGTTGTCTTCTTCGGTGTTGCCGGTCGACGCTGAGAACTACATGCTGAGGGGGATCAGCCGGCCGGCGACTGCTGCTGCTGCTAGTGCCGAGGCTATCACAATTGCTGCTAACATCTCCGATGGGGATATGGACCACAAGGGGCCCCAGGTTCGCGACAACGGGGTCGGTGGTTGCGCTCGCATACTCTCGTTTCACTCTTTGCTGTGCACTTGTGAGGCGACGTGTTGTTGTAAATGTGGTACTTTATGCTCCGCAGATTGTCACGCTTGCTTCCACAACTATTGCCTTAGATTCTTCCCGGATTACCTGTGCCAGAAGGACAACGACGTGCTACCACCGGTTACTCTCGACTACGACAAAGTAAGTCCAGTTATTGGTACCTATACCTACGAATGTAATGTATCCAAGGGCGAACAATCTGATTTCTACCATATTCATCGTCAATGTTTTACAGCAGCATCCAAACCTCTTCAAATAAAAATTAGGTCGAATCAACTGGCTAAATTCATTAGATAGGTACCTACTCTCCTCAATTTTTCAATCTCTATGTGACCTCGTTCTGACCCCACAATTCATTATTATCAATCTCTCACTATTGAACTAGGTACATATCTATTGTATGTTGAGTCTTTATAGGTATATTTGAATACCCCTGTACCATTAAGACACATTTTTTTATCTATTGGAGCGCACGAAAGGAAATTCCCATGATGTTCGGAGATGGGAACATCGTGCGTATAGGGAGAGGAGGTACCTAGGTACCTATTGGAAGCTTTGGAGATTATAAGTTCTTGGGAATACTCCCTTTGGCAAGGAATTCCATGTTTCTTATGTATCTATAGGTATGTCTATGGTCTATGTATCTATAGGTAGGTATATGATGGCATAATTCACGATCTCGGAGTCTACAATTCTACAAAAACAGTAACTTTCAACTGAGATAGGTAACCTACTCACTCACTACCAAGTTAGATATATCTACATTATCTACCTATTTTTTTTTTTTCAAATTTTTCAATGCTTCTGTTGAATAAATTTGAGACATTTCAGAGTATACCTACTTATTGGCGAATAAATGTCATTGATAGCAATGACATTTTATATTTTATTCATTTTTCATGCAGGTGTGTATCAATTTTTAGATGCTAGATAGATAGGTAGGGGGTACTTCCATTTTTATGACATGACCTAACAACTTCCTAATTTCGTGTTTTGTTTACTGATTTCACGGAAACGGCTGCATGTACAAGAAAAGGTCACAAATTAAGTAGGTACCGAATTACAAATTCACAGTGCACCATTAGTACCTATATCAACATATTCATCATTGATAGTTTTGAATTTTAGTAGGGTACTTAACCTATTGATTGTAAAGGAGGAAATCTTAACAAAAATTTCAACTTCAAACGAAATTTCAGGACAAATTCCAATTAATCAAATGCCCACCTGATACCTCCAAACAATGCACAAATAGTTATCTTCGCGAACCCCGTATAGGGGTACATTGAGTATAATCTCAGCAACATGATAACCACCTATGGATCGAATCAAGGGTTGGTATATTATACATACTGAGGAATGTGTTTTGAAATACCGGCTAAACAAAGACAATGGAAGGGTAGTTTTCAGATTGTCCGCCATTTTTTTTTTCATCAGTTCCACCTAGATACATAACTAATTCATTTGGGGAATGTTGAGCATTCGACCCTCCGGTGGCTTGATGGGGTTGTAATTTGTGAGCGATTTTGTCGGGAACACTCCAACACACCCCTTTCTTTGTGCGCTGTCCCCCCCCCCCTCCCTGAACGCAAGGACAATACGATTTCGGGTTTCAACCAATTCAACCTATTTCGTTTTGAGCGGTTTTGAGTTATCAATGTTGTCATAATATTTTATTTTATTGGTAGGTCAACCATGGTGAACATGTAGGTAGGTAATATTATTGGGAGATGAATACCTCCGTCTTCGAAGAAAACATGTTAGTACAAGAAGTAATTGATTATATAGTCAGACGTATAGCCTTAAAAAGAATCTTTACTCCTCTTCTATATGAAAAATGAAAATCAATGTTAGGTTATGTTATGTTTCTTGATTATGCAATTTCTTTATTTCCCTCAATAGCTATTTATACAGTGTGGTGGAAATGTATGGAATAAATTCATTATCTCTAACGCATATGAATTTAAAAAGAAATCCTGAGACAGGTCGATTTTTATTTTCAAATTGACAACTCTTGATATACATACGGAGTTAGTTACGTCATCCGCGTAGTTGTGGTGAGGTCATCGATTATTTTTTTAAATGGAAACATCCTCTTTTCATTATTTTTTTCGGAAGGTATATTCATTGTCTATCCAACCATATACTGATATTAGCAAAATAATGTAATAAAGGGTGAGAAAAAGTTATTAATTATTTTATGATTATATCGGAAACAATTACAATGAATGAAAAATTCGACCTGTATACATCAGAAACAGTGTATATCGTCATCACATTGTATCATTGCAGAAGGCAATACCAATTCGAACATTTATTGTAACGGTTTCCGTTGTAAATATAAAATAATTAATAATTTTTTCTTACCCTGTATTACTTTATTTTGCTAATATCAGTATATGGTTAGATAGACAATGAATATACTTTCTGAAAAAATAAATAAAAAGGGGATGTTTCCATTTAAAAAAATAATCGATGACGTCATCACAACTACGCGGATGACGTTACAAACTCCGTATGTATATCAAGAGGTGTCAATTTGAAAATAAAAATCGACCTGTCTCAGGATTTTTTTTCAAATTCATATGCGTTAGAGATAATGAATTTATTCCATACATTTCCACCATACTGTATATCAAGAGAGGAATGGTATCCATTTCCACACATGGGAGGAAATGAACCTTTGCTCCCATGATATGAATATGATTTTATCAACGAACCCATTTTTTTAATGCATCATTCTTGAAATTGTGCTTCAGGCGGTCTATTTCTTGGTCCAAATCATTATGCATTACCATCGAACATCAACTTTCAGACGCATTACAAACACAGTATGCCATGGCATTTGGACGGAAGTCAATTTGACACTTCTGTCATCATCAATTAATTGATTTTTGTAACTCCATTTGAAAGTTTTGATCAAAAGTACGTTCGGAATATGAAGAAGCGTATGATATCATTGGGATTCAAAAGGGATATTATTGTTATTCGTTTTATAATTATTGTACTTGGATTGCACAGATTTCATAGGTATATTGACGCCAAAGGATGCATGCTGAAGCCAATTTATTTTACTTCCCCTGGGAGTTGATATTTTTTCCCTTCCTTTGACAACTTTGTTTCCTCAAATGAGGGAGCAAACGCTACTTTCGATTCAGTGAGTAGATAAAAACATGTTTCTTCTTTCAAGTCGTTTTTTAGATAATCAATCGCCATGAGAACCTAAACGAAATTTTATAATATTTGGCGAGATTTTTAGTCAAATGTTTGAAAAAAGGTATAATGTAGAATTATTTATATCAAAAAAGTTTAATGTCCTGTTTTCGTACATACTATAGGTATATAATGATATTTTTAATTAGAGATACAAACCATATAAACCACAGATATCTGACCACATAGTCGTGGTGTAGGTTTGTTTTCGCAGAAAAGTTGAACATGCGCCTTCCAGTATTGCTTTTACCGGTGTTGAAAATCATTTTGATCTGTATTTATCTTAGCTCCACATAATTTAACGAGAAACCATACACATGTGAATATTCATGATGAAAATTCTAATAGTGTTTATACGTATTATAATGAAAATGCCTGAGTAGCGCATAAGTAAAGTGTCAGTTCGAATTAATTTCGAACGGGAAAATGAATTTGTCAACTCGATTATCGTTTTGGAGAGAGTGCTGAAGGAAAGGACTTAATTTTCTTATCCATTCGAAAAGCCCAAACTAACACTGACATTCATTTCTGATGATTTCTGAAGATTTCTTCAGTAATCAGTGAAGGTAGGTACACTGAATTGAGGTCTAGAAAATATGGATAATCACCCCATTAAACGCCGAAAATTATATCTACATTTGAAAAGTGACATTCTCGGAGTGAAATTTTCAAAATCTTATGAACAATCGATTTTCTGGAGTGACAATGAAGGTTTTATTTTAAAAAGTTTGACATGAAAGTTCGCAACCAACTCGCACTTACTCCAACCATCGTTTTTAGTTTTCAATCTTGAAATTGATTTCCTATACTGTATGTTCGTGGACATCTTGCAAATCTGGAGTACAAAGTGAGGGAATCTTTGGAATTCTACTGGAACCTTTGGAAGATTAACCTGGGCCAAATAGGGTTCGCCGTTACATAATATCCGAAGGGTAAACCTCGGTCAAAATTGTGTACACCAAACTTCAATTTCTCAAGGAATTCCAATTGTTTGTAGACCAGAATTATATCGCACTTCACACAAGGAATTCCAAGAAACTCTAAGGAATTCCAGGGTTTTCCAAGGAAATCCAAGGAATTCCAGTTGTTTGTAGACCAGGAATATACCGTACTTCAGTCAAGGAATTCCAGCGAATTACAAGGAAATCTGAGGAATTCCAAGGAAATCCAAGGAATTCCAGTTGTTTGTACACCAGAATTCCACCGCGGTTTACCCCTCGATAATATTATGAGGACAGATTACTTTTTCTCACTATTTTGTGGACACCCTGTAGGTTTACAAAATCAAAAGCCATTATTTCCCTGCGCTGGGATCACCTTGAAAGATCGTCTGTTCACGTCAAACTGATAGGAATCTTGGCATCTAATTTATTTCTCGACTCAGGAAGTCTTAGTCTACGAAACAATCGCTTATGCTGTGTGTCAAATTCAATATCGTCTTCCTCTGATCAAATTTCGTCAACTAGCCAAATGGTAGAGCGAAAAAAATAACCGAGACGAAGCCATATTATTCTTATTCCTTCAGCACCAACGAAAGTCACATAGTGTTCTTCGATAGATACACATATTATTGCATACCTAGATAAAAAAAATTGTACCGCGTGTTTCAACCGATGATGACCTTGACTATCAAGAATGTTGTGAGGCCGGTTGAAAATAAAATTGTCACTGCTGCTACCGCCGCGGAAGTAAATTTTAGGTTGGTCTCTGGCAGCAGCCTCTAGATAAAGCGTCAGCCCTTTTAACGGGGGCTTTCAGATAAAAAAGCGGTTCTCAAAAATTGTTGTCATACCTTCACCTACCTTGTTCCACGTGAGTTTATCTTTAATTTTTAAGAGGTTTCGGAGTCGCCAGGGCGACTGTCTACTTTTTGAGAGTAGGTACTGTATGTGTTCTGGGTCTGGGTAGTGCTTTTCTTGGTATAATTGAAGGATAGAGACAGTTGATGAATTTATTCGAATTTGTTGAATTCCTTTGAGAAACTCGAATTTCCCACACAGATTCTTTCTTGTTATTTACCTTCTAGCACTAGGTATTGATGTTTTGATACCGAACATATGAGGTTATTTTATAATGTCACTTTTGAATCTATCGAAGACTAGAACCACGATAATCCACCACACTGTTTCACCACTAACCAAACCGATTTTTCAAAGGCGTCGACATACGTTTTTGTGGGTGTGTATAATTTGCGGACTGGAATAAAATGTTGCGGACTGGCTATTTCCATCAAACTTTTCGATGTTTTTATTGCATATCTGGATTCAGCTCACCGATATACACGATGAGAAGTTTCAGTTTTTTTTCTATGACCCCCCTGGGGAGCACTTTACTCTTTGTGTTTTTGCATAAAATCTTGCGGACTGGGTATTTTTGAGAGTCAAATCATCTCAATTTCACCATAAATCGATTAATCTCATGAAAATACACGATGAAAAGTTTTTGAATTTTTTCCCTATCCCCCCTGGGGAGCACTTTACTCGTGTGTTTTTTCATAAAATCTTGCGGACTGGGTATTCTTGAAGGGTCAAATCACCTTAATTTTACCATAAATCGATTTATGTCATGGAAATACTCGATGAAAAGTCTTTGAATTTTTTCCCTAGCCCCCCTGGGAAGTACTTTACTCGTGTGTTTTTTCATAAAATCTTGCGGACTGGGTATTTTTGAGAGTCAAATCATCTCAATTTCACCATAAATCGATTATTCTCATGAAAATACACGATGAAAAGTTTTTGAATTTTTTCCCTAGCCCCCCTGGGGAGCACTTTACTTGTGTCTTGTGTGTTTTCTCATAAAATCTTGCGGTCTGGGTATTTTTGAGAGTCAAATCATCTCAATTTCACCATAAATCGATTTATCTCATGAAAATACACGATAGAAAGTTTTTGAATTTTATCCCCAGCCCCCCTCGTGTGTTTTTTCATAAAATCTTGCGGGCTGGGGAAAAAATTCAAAAACTTTTCATCGTGTATTTTCATGAGATAAATCGATTTATGGTGGAATTGAGATGATTTGACCCTCAAAAATACCCAGTCCGCAAGATTTTATGAAAAAACACGCGAGTAAAGTGCTCCCCAGGGGGGCTAGGAAAAAAATTGAAAAACTTTTCATCGTGTATTTTCATGGAGATGAATCGATTTATGGTGAAATTGAGATGATTTGACTCTCAAAAATACTCAGTCCGCAAGATTTTATGAAAAAACACAAGAGTAAAGTACTCCCCAGGGGGGTCATACGTACAGACATAATATAGGTACATTACTCGAAAACTAACAAGAATAACAACTAAACGTTTTTTATTTTGATTCGGTTTAGACTGGACCTCGATTCTGGAATATCTTTCAATGAATCATTACGTTCAAAATTTTCAGCAATGGATATTTGGATACTTCGAACATTGAAACCGCTAGTATGAGGATTTTCAACAAAATGAAATTCCGATGAAAAACATTTTAATTTTCGTTTTGTTGGAGCAAGTATTCGTGTAAAGGAGCATTCCAATCGATTTGTGCAACAATTCTGATGTCTCGAGAATACGTTTCTCGAGTTCATTAAAATACTTGTAGAACATCTGTTTGTTCTGGATACGTACCCTGTGTGTTGCACTATAATAACTTGGGTCTTGTTGGGCATACTTACATGCTCACAAAAATCGATTCAGTTTCCTTATAGGTATTCATATACCTACCCGAGTATAGTCGCTCCAAAATCAGTTGGAACACCTCGAGAAAAAACCTAAAAAAAAAACATAATATCTTTTGATGTTCGTTTGGAGTTTGTGCACATGGCAGACATTCACACATTAGGTTTTTTCTATTCAAAATTGTTTCCACGCCCTGTATGATGAACATCAATCCATTGTACAACTGACAAACGATTCAACTGACTTTAGATTGATGGTATTTTAGTCATATTCTGGAGATAAGTTATTCCGGAAACGAAGAGTACTTTATGGCATTGAGTACCCTCAATTAAGAACGTGTTCTATATAGGCAGTGTGTCCTCATACAGGCAATAATTTCGTGTAGAAGCTGAGAAAATGATCCAAGTGGTTTTTGTCAAGATATCTATAATGGACTAATAAGTCAATCCCGAAAAATCCACCCCACCTTTTTTTTTCTTCATATAAATAGAATTATTATGTCATCTTTTCTTAGTGATGATCTCATTCAAATTTGTATATTGGTTACCATTATTTTTCTAGTAGTACCACCACTGTCACATTACAAATAGAATCATGCGCACACAATAATATATACATCACTTATCGAAAGGTTGTTTGATATTTCTTGGAATTCGAGATCATTTATGAAGAAAAGATGAGATTCTATTGAAAATGAGCGTGGCTGATAAAAATGATAAAATAACATACGGCATATTGTGCGAAAAGACGCGTGTATTTATTATTTATCGAGTCTAAATATACTCTCTACCAGACATTATTTGTTTAGTCAATGTAAATAAATCGTATGTAATCGGCGATCGGCATTTATTTCGAGAAAATGTCACCTATTCCAAGATTTTCATTCTAATGAGTGTTGAGTGAGTGTTGCTGATAAATCTTCCTGTTCGCACAGATTTTTTTGATTCTTTTTGGGCGACGAAAGGGAATTCCTTTAATATTCGGAAAACATCGTGCCTACTTGGGGAGGATAGATGGAGGAGGTACGTATTTTTCTTTGAGATTATAAGTTCTTGGGAATACTTCCATTGGCAAAGAATTATACAAAGATTTTCCGTTCTATAGAAAAAACGGGTCTTGGTGAAGATTTGTTCGACATATCTCAAGGTTGACGACGAAGGGATGTGCTGACTGGGCTTATCGAGTTCGTCTGACTGGTATTGCTCTTGATAATGGAGTAATGCAGAGATTTCTGAAAAACAGTTCCCGTGGAATTAGTGGAAGGTCGCCTACTTTCCTCCGGTGTTCCAATGATGTCAAAAAATTAGTGAGTGGTAGCATCGCCTACCAGTATGATTGTTTCCTTCAATTTTTTCAAGAAAAAAATTTAAAAGTACCGATAATGAATTACTTTTTTTGAAGCATATTATTCAATATGCATGGACGTATTGCGTTTCGAAAATTCGTGAATAATACTTCCAAATTATAATTGCCAATAAAGGTACCTACCTATTTACATTTTTTTATATTGATGGTTTATACCCAATATAATTGGCTACATGTTGAAAATTTTAAAATGTGACCTAATTGTTTTTTTATCAACAGTACTACAATAACATCGGTTCCATTAGCTAAATTCCTAAATGCCTAATTAATCTATAGAATCATGGAAATATACATGGAACATTTTCGAAGTTTCAAGTAGGAAGGGTAGATGCACTGGACAAAATGAAAAAAAAATTATGGAAATATTCCTTGTACCATCAAAATTAATAGAAAATCTGTTTCCGGCCCGTTCACTCAATTCAAAATAGCTGACCGAGTGAAAAAAAAGTCGAGCTGTTCGCACAGAAAATCATTTGATAACCGTCTGTCATTGGCAGACGCTGTGTTATCGTCCATCTTTGAAAAGTGCTAGTTTAATAACTTTCATTTTGAATACATTAGGTATATGAGTTTTGTTGTATATATATAGTAGATATAGTTTTTTACCCTATAAATTCTATTGCTGATTGAATCAAACACTGCCTGTATTATTTTTGATTCTATACTTTCCCAAATTCCTCTCAGCAGTCTCAGCTTCATACCTATATCAGGCGAAATAATGCAATGTAGATTTCAGAAAGCTGGTTTCTGAAAGCACAGTGTTGCCAGATTGTGCCCATATCTCTGCGCGTTATAGCGATTCGGATTTATTATCATTTGAGCTGTATATTATAAACTATCATACAAAACGGTTCGAGATTTACATTTCTTCTCCGCTTTTAGTGCCAGACTTAAATAAAATTTGCATTACGTAGGTATTTCGTTGGAATAAATTAGTTCGTATGAGTTCGTATGGTTTTTTGTCGAGTTTAATTGGAAAACAAGACCGTATAAGTGCCACATACAGGGTGAGTTCTGGACGTGGTTCATATAGATCTGAAATATTTCACGAATAATTGCCCGGCGTGAATTCTAGTTGACATCTTTTGACATTTAGCTATATTTCATTTTTGAATTTGCAAAAAAATTGTTTTGAATTTTTGCTTGCGACGACAGTGACAGTTGAGAGGAACTTTTCTTGAAATTTTGATTGATTACTTGTAGCATAATTTGGAATAATTCGACACAAGATCAAATTGGCAGGGCTAGTTTGAAACCCGTGAATTATACACGTGTTGGGAAATTTATGTAGGTCAGCTTAACGAGAAATAAATATGTTCTTGACTGGCAATTTATTAAGATTTTATATGGATCTAGGTATTTCTGTGGAAAACTTATTGAACCTATTTTCGTGTGACGACGGTTAGATTCAGAATACGAATAGATATAAAAAATCGCGCAGAATCATTATAGGATTGTATATTTAGTTTCTAAAATTACATTATAACTAGCGTGCTACGTGCCTGAACGCTTGAAATATTTCTGCATTAAATTATGCTAAAAATCGTTTTCAATAATATACACGTAACAATGTGAGTAAATGATTTTTATTTTGTTTCTTCTCGAGAAACACATGAAGTCAGCACAAATATTGCTAACCATTGATTTCAGGCTTTATCAAGTATTGTTTGTGAAACTATACGAATATATCTTTATTTTAGTAGCTCAACTGGTAGCTACCTAATTTCTTTGTTAAAAATAAGCTAAGTTTTGTTTCGTCTGAAAAGGCCTCCACTCTAATGATTATTACTGCAATATATCGTATGCATGATGGTGTTTGTAAAAGAAATGGGTAATAATATTTTTTTATAAATAGGCTGCCAATAATAAAGTTGTTGATATAGTCGATCTAGTAATTTTGTGATAATATCGAGTGGACTCACCATCCAGATATCCAAATTCTATTTATCTTGCTAGTACACACAAAAAAAGAATCTCTTGAATTGAGCATGACTGCATTGGTCCAAGAAAATAATTTGTTTGTATATAACGAAAGAGATGATATTCTTGTTTCAAAACAATGATTTATTCAACAACTCTCTTGTAGGAAAATCAAGATATGCATGGTTGGAGACGTTCGTTATGTTGAAGTGAGAATTGAAATAATTCATATTGACAAAATCATTTACTTATTTCAGGAAAACCATAATTTTGAGATATGGAATCCATCCACCAAATGAAAACAATCATTTTCTCAATTTGCAACTATGGATTACTATTATTGAGAATTGTTCTATTTCATTTCAAAATGAACGATTTATTTAAGTCAAAATTCCGTGAATTTTCAATGAACACATTGATATTTTCGATCCGAATTTATAAGTTTTTTATAATGAATATTGAGCTCATTCTCTCCAATGGAACTATTTTCTTGTATCAAAATATTGACTGCTTGAATAAAAATATAATAATGTTTTTGATTCAAAACTGTGAATGATTCCCAATGAGATAACTAAACTCCACAGAATATTCGTGAAGAAATATATATTTGTTTCTTTAGTTGACAATAATCCCATGTATAGGTATGTACATCTTGGATCAGTATTGTCCATCAAGACCCCAAATGGTTATAGAATAATCACATGCCTTGATTTCGTCTTCTTGAAGTTTCGCTGGAAATAATAACGGTTACAAACAATAACATAAGTATTATGATTGATTAAAAACTCACCTCTATAATATGTAATATCGTGACTCCAGTAATATCATGCCTTCTGGAAGATATCGGGTATATAGATTCGAGATACTCGGCAGGAAACTTTCTCTCACCTAATGTCAAGATCTTCTCAAGTCTTTGCAATTCATTTGTAGATAATACTTCTTCATTCATCAACCAGCCGTCATTTTGCTACAAAAAAAATTTCGAATGAATTAATAAGCATATTTTCATAGCAGGATACTAGTAAATCCTTGTTATTTTGATTGAAAAATTGTTGATTCACTCACAATGACTATCGATATTTGGAAAGGTACCTACTTACCAAGGGAATTCAATATTCTACCTTCACCAGCTCTCTACAAGTTCTGCATTTGTTAGATATTTATATTCCAAGACATTTTCACCTATACACACTCGATAAAACATTCAGAATTTTCAAACTTCGCAGCTTAATGCCGTTTCGCCGTTGTGGGCCTGTCATAATGATGTGAGCATGGTCAATAATGATTGAAGACTGAGGCCTGAGTTTTGGCAACAGGATTGCTTACCCTTGATTTCCGAGGGCATATTATTTTCTTCCAAAGAAATACCCATTCATAGACTTGAATTAAGTAAATGAAGTATTGAATCAAAATGTGACTTCTTCAACTAGATAAATTATTAATATCATCAAGTTCATCAAGTTGAAGATATTATATTCCTTTCATTTGAGAAAATTGATATTCATATCTTTGAATCAAGTAAATATGGCATTGAATAAAACTATCAGGAGTCTTCGATTTGATGAAATTATAATAGCAATATAATGAAATTAGAATGCCTCATTTGAAGAAATAATTATTTATATTTTTGTTTCAAGAAAATGGCGTATTGCCTCAACACATTAGGTTTTTGCAATTCAAGAAAACTGAATATGTCATTCGATGAAATGGACATTCTTTGATTTGAAGAAATGTATACTTATATTCTTGGATCAAGCAATAAATTTATTGAAACAAAATAGTACGCTTCTGCGAATTGAAAAATCGTTTTGATTGAGTTGAAGTAATTAATTTAGTAATTCAATAATTACATTCTTGGCTTGAGAATATATTTCAATAATATGACACTATTCTCTTGAACATACCAGATTTCTCGACTCAAAAGAATATGCTCAGTTCAAAGAAGATATACAATTGAATTTTCAAGAGAATGGGTTTTCTCATTCGAAGAATTTTTTTTTCTGTGTGTATCCCTTTTCCGAATATATTTTTATGTCTGGATGAAAAAGATGGCAACAGCACAAGCACAAACGAAATTATTTTATGGAAACGGGATTTTTTTTAGACGAAATAATAAAAATCTGACACAAAGTTTCCCAGGAAATCCGTAGTAAACTAAATGCTTTACATACATTGAGTATTAATATGATTTGAACATCGACTTCACATTCCCTGGTATAATGAGATTCCATAATTTAATCCCTATTCTTCGGAATGAGTCAGTATAATCTCATAACGTAATAACAATCGTAAGTTACATTGTAATCCATAATCCAATTGATTAGGCATCGAATGGAAATTTTGTTTCTTAATTTGATGCGATTATTTCTGTCTGTGGTGATTTTTCAATCAAGATTTCTTGATATTAATTTTTTCTGATGCTGACAAGCCATTCGCCTGGTTTTTGATGCCACACTGACACAACCTTTCACTTTTCTATTCACGGGAAATGTTCTCCTGAAATGTCTATCATTCCATCACTATACCGGGTGACACAGGGTATCGGGCTACCCCTGTAACTTCTGCATTCATTGACGGATTTTTCTCAAATTCGGTACAGTTATATGAGCAAACATCCCGGATTTGATCACAATACAATCCAAAATGACGGACTCTTGGTTTTTCGGGAAATGCCAGCAACTTTGTTTTTTTAAACCGAGGATCCTGTATATTTTTATATATTCTAGTTTAACAAATTTGAACAAGTGCAATCTGTATGTAAAATGTAATTTTTTTCGAAAATATTGAAATTAACATCGTTTTTTTTATTTTACCTCGTAGATAAAAATAAGATGTGGTCAGGGCTATTCACAATGAGTCGCACATACTAGAGAAACATGGATTCTTCTGAAAAATTATTTCTTGTATCACTTAACGATGAATCAATTTGGTTACATCACATTTTGTACAGTAATTTTTTTTTCAAATGGAACCCCTATTGCCCGGACATATCATTTTCGTATTTTGATGCAGTTATAACACATTGTATAAAAAAAAATCAACAACTAGTTCCATGAATGTCCTTGCAGTTCGAATTTTTCAAATAAGCTGTGGAAATCATTTCTGGATCTTGTAATGCACTTGTTTTGAACTGTTGAACTCGATTATGTGAAAATATACAGGGTGTTCCATATCAAAAAACGAAGTTAAGAGCAATACCAGTCAGACGAACTCGACAAGCCCAGTCAGCACATTCCTTCGTCGTCAACCTTGAGATATGTCGAACAAATCTTCACCAAGACTCGTTTTTTCTATAGAACGGCAAATCTTTGTATAATTCTTTGCCAATGGAAGTATTCCAAGAACTTTCCAGAAAAACCAGAAGTCCCGTCATATTGGTTTGTAATGTGATCAAATCCGAAATGGCTACTTATATAACTGTACCGAATTTCAGAAAAATCTATTTCGAAATATGTCGAAAAACTCTATCAAAATTCTTTTGTGTTCAATATACGACAAAGCTTTGACATGAAAAGAAGGCTGGAAACTATCATCTTCCAATAAAAATATTATTTTTTGAAAATATGAAAATACAAACAACAAAGCGTCGCCCTATAATAAATAATAAGGTTCTATTTGCATTTTTTACCAAATTTGAGATTTTGGAATATTAAGTTTTATGTGATGAATTCTTCATTTTGAGAGGTCAACTATCGCAATCTGTTGGAATTTAAATGAGTTAGTCATAATGTAGAGTTAGTACTATCTACAGAATTTTTCTCTTAATTTGGTGTAACAACATCCTAACTACATAATTTGGCTTATTATGGTCCTATCTACATCCAGATAGAACTTTGTTTCATCAAACCAACACATATACAACCTTGTTCATCAATACTATATCTAAGTAGCTGAAAGTTACTGATTTCAAAGATTTCGAAAGTTGTATCAAATCAAGAAACTCCAATACAAAAATATTCCTTTCTTCCAAGTTGCATGAACGAGACTGACAGAAACTTTTCACTGCATCCTGGAAGATCTAAGTTCAATCAGTCATTTTGTACTTCTCCACTTCGATATTTCGAAATTTACTTTTTTCAACATATCACTATCATTACTACCCATACATATATACTTTATAATCATATAGATACTTATTGATTCAGAAGTGAATCTGATGGCACTTAGAACATTTCAAATTAGTTTTCTCGTATTATTTTATGGAAAATCGATGTATTTTATTGTATATTTGTCAGTTAGAACCTTGTTTAATTACGACAATAGAAAATTCTTCTGGAACAAAGTTCTATCTACATTTTAGATGTTTGAATTAACATTTATTTGAGAATAAAGGGAGGAGAAAATCAACCGATAAAAACTTCAACCCATTTAAATATACTTAATCAGAACAAAAAATCTGATCGATGGAAATGGAACGAAATTGATGGAGTTGAAAGTTCACAGCACGATTCTCAGCAACTATACTTGGTCCAGATAGTACCTACCATATTATTCTAGGGCAACGAAAGGGAAACGTTGAAGTTAATCATTTCGAAGAACATGACTTGGTTGTTATAAAATCATTCGTCTTTGTTTTCATAGTTCACTCATTTTTCCATACGATTCGAGAAGAAGTCCGTGTTATGCTTCGTAAGTCACGTAATACATTATTTATAATATGGATGATAAATTATCAGCAAATATAATGAGTTGAAAAAGGCGAGCTTCTTCTAGATTAATATGTGCTATCAGTGACAGGGGCAAGTTACCGAGTCCATTCAAATAAAAACGTCATCAGCTTTTGAAAAGTTGAATGATTATTCATCCTTGAATGTTGAAAATATATCATCGACACTTGACTGTTCTTCATCCTCTATAACGTTACTATCGTACATACAGGGAGATTCACAAGAATAGTCAAATAGCCAAATGGTGTATATACAGGGTGTTATTTGAATACCTGGCCAAAATTCAAGGGACGATTATTCGGGTAATTGTAAGACGAAAAGTTCTTGAACTTATGTCCCGAAATCTTTCGTTTTCCATATACAGGGTGTTGAAGTTGGAAGTATTGATTGTTGTTTTTCATGATTTCCCTGTATAAGCTTTCATGATGGCAACATTTAGTCTGGTTGGAGACAAATCAATTCTTCATTATTTTCTCAGAAACTGAGTGATATACAAAAATTCAATAGGGAACAAGAAAGTTGTATTTTCAATTGTTTAATCTAATAAAAATATCGAACTTGAAAAAATCTCTGACGTAGGTACCTTATATTTACCATAAATATCGAAAAGGTAACTCACTGCGACGCCACTGGAATCATTATTATCGAAATTGGAAAACAGAGTAATTAACAAAAACCGATTTTTTATTGAAACTTTGATAGCCTATATCTTGAAAGCGAAGCATTTCTGGACCTATTTTTATACGAGATTTTCGTCTTGGCATCACTGAAATAATCACTCCTTGAATTTTGGCCAGAGACTTGAATAACACCCTGTATACCTGGTGGCCACGAGATCCAGGCCGCCCCTGTAACTTCTGAATCACTTGTGATAGAATTTTGAAATTTGGAGGGTTCAAATAACATCTTATTTTGCATTCACTGATACAATTACACATTTTTTCAGCAGAAATGACATCAACTTTCGATTTTCAAATGGACACCCTGTATGTTTTCACATTTTTTCATCAGTTAATATACAATTGTATGATTTTTGCATAAAGGCATCATAGCCAACTACTAGGGATTCCCTTTCGTGCGGTCCAAGCGATTAAAAAAAAACTCATCATAATGTCTTTTAGAATTTATTTCGATTTTATCCACATTTTGTGTTTCGATTATCAATCGGATATTGGCAAATGTCGTTTCAAATAATTAGTTGAAGAATATTCTTCGATTGAAATTACCTGATCCACCATCATTCCATTTGAAAAAGCACAGTTATTTTAGAAAAATAATTTATGATAACTCTGAGAGCCGATTTTTTTTTCGTGTTTTTTTTGCACAATACGTTATGTCGATCGTTATGAATTTAACGTATGATACAAAATATGATTGATCGTATAAAAATCCATCAGCTATGTATCTATTGAGAGTATCGAAGATAACTATGAGAAAAAAAAATGACGTGATCGTTTTTCTTGTCAGATTCCGAAATATCTGGCAAAACGCCGATAGCAAGGAAGTTCCTTTCAAGTGCATAGCACACTTCGATCGGTTTCGTTCTAATACATTTATATAAAACTAGCACGTTTATTCGATAGATGAGTAATAGATAAATTCGCGAATGTGACTATTAATCAATAATAAATTAACGTGTAAAAAGTTGAATTCTCGGTTGAAATTGAGATTTGCGAACGGTTCTACTATAGGCTTGATGGGGTAAAAATCTCGGTAAAAATGTCTTCCATTCAGAGTATTTGGGACATAATTTCTTTCCCTTGATGCAGTTTAAATATCATTCTGGCTGTTTCTGTTTGCATTATCTTTCAATAATGCAGAAATTATAAACTTCGTTAATCCAATCAATTTAACTGATGTTTAGTAAAAGATAAAAAACGCGATAACCTAAATTCACAAATAATTTTTTTCTGATGTTGTCAAAGATACCGCAAATCTATGCCGCAACCTAGCAACAGTGAACGTGAAAAGTAGCATGTATTGTTATGGAAAGATTTATTAATTTTTTGTCTTTAGATAATATAATGTTTGATGTAATTAGAGTAAGAGGAAGCAAATTCATTTTCGTTTATATTTAGATAATTTGCATTTTAGTGGTGATGATTGAAAATCAGATTATATGAATTGCAAGGTATGCTGTGGAAATATTTATCCGATTTTAATTGTCTACTCGATCCTAGATTCATTCCTAGAACGTCAAATTAAAGGTAGGTACCAGGGTCAGGCGATTTTTTTGAACTCGTTTAAAACTTCCCCAACCATTTCGTTTTTAGAAATGTCGTTTTTTAAAATACACTAACATGAAACAGTTTTCAGAGTGAAATTGTTGAATGAGTGATAGGACGAAGTTATATCTATTTCTATTTTGGAGGGAATTGGATTTATCCAAGGAACTAGCTCACACCTATAGTCTTGTTGTGAATCGTGTTTGTGCAGAAGTTTATTTTGGCATACATCACATACTATCTAGAATAGTGCGTGAATCATCATGAGAGAAATACAATAGTTCAGCAATCAGCTAATAATTCTGTTTTGTTCGATAAGTATAAACAAAAATTCGAAACAAACACATCGGAAAATTACCTATTCAAAAATGTGTGAGACGATTGATTGCAATGTGTTAGGAGAATGCAACGAATTAATCAATGCACATTTTTTGATTGATTGCAGCGTGACATTTTAACATTATCATGTTGACTGAGCAGAAAATTGGATGGAGTTTTCACATGTACCTTCTGACTGGGTCTTGGATTATTAGTAAATTATACACAGGATATTCATTTCTTCATAGATTTTTTTGTCATTTGCTCTCCTCTCACCTGGTTCCGGAAAGATTCTCCGGTAGCTTAAAAATGATGCGTTTGTAGTACACAGGGTGTCCGGATAGGTCCATACATAATATATGCATATTCAAATCATCATTACTATGTGCTTATGCTGTCATTTATTGATGAGATATAATGTTTATAACGTCATCGAGAGATCGTTTTTGAAAAAAAAAATATATATATATACAGGGTGATTCAAAAGTAAGCGGCATCCTTTCAGAGGCGTATTCCTTGCATGAAAATAAGGCAAAAAGTTCCTATTGATAAGGATCCGAAAATGCTTCCTAAGGGAGCTACGGCCCTTTGAATAGGACACCTCAAAGACGGTTTTTTCTCTATAACTTTAAAATCCTTCACAACAAATTTTTAAAAATTGGTGTACGGCATAAACATTCGATGGTAAATAGGACTCCGTATTCGAAATAATTTCCAAACGAAATCACAGTAACCTGAATATCCGGAGAAGAAGGGATATTTTTACACTTACCCTCTCCCGCATGTGACGCCCCTGAATGAAATTCTGAAATTTCGAATACGGAGTCCTATTTACCATCGAATGTTTATGCCGTACACCAATTTTTAAAAATTTGTTGTGAAGGATTTTAAAGTTATAGAGAAAAAACCGTCTTTGAGGTGTCCTATTCAAAGGGCCGTAGCTCCCTTAGGAAGCATTTTCGGATCCTTATCAATAGGAACTTTTTGCCTTATTTTCAAGCAAGGAATACGCCTCTGAAAGGATGCCGCTTACTTTTGAATCACCCTGTATATATGGGTGCTGATTTCAAATAATGATGGAGAGGTCAGTGTAGGTATGTGTCGTGAATTCCGCTATTGTGTTTAACAACCCCATTAGAGTTCACTTTATGGTGCTTCTATACCTCATTAATTTCGAGAGTCAATGATGTGTGAATACCTTAGACTCGTGAAATTATACGTTCATGAAAATGACATAAAGTAATCTCCAAAATGAGCTTGGCTAATGCTATAAATAATGTATGACATTTGAGAGAAAATCGATACCCAGTATTGAGGGACTTGCGGTTTTCAGGTAGCTCGCTCTTGGGTATATAGGAAAAAAACTGCTGCATTCTTTTAAGTGGTGTGCATATTAATAACAAGTATTATCCGCCTCCACTTTGGTTCTAGGCTAAAATATCTGGGTTTTACTGGATGTGGTTTTATGATGAAAAAGTTCATCGATTTTTTTCAACAAGATATATCGCCTTGGCAATTTCAAAATATAGCTCGGATGCAAGGTTGTACTTATATTTTTCACGACAATTCAGTAATGTTCAATTCAAAAAAGTACCTCAAGAAAAACCTACATATTTCAATCAATTTGAATTCCGAATTTCTATCCGCAATACTTATAATCGAATTTTCTCGAGAGCAGTGGTTCATGCATAGTGAGTGATACTAGGTTACAAAATATAGATAGAAAAAGTCGAAGCATTTTCACAATGATTATGCGATTTTATTTCATCCCTAAAGGCTTTGCACAGCCAATCAAAGTATTCATTCATTTCCAGTACTTAAATCTTGACTTTTCGGTGGATAAGAAACAAATAATACAATATAGAATAATATACAAATCCATCTGCCATATATGTTAGTTTTTATTTAGCAATCATTTTGAATGGACGATATACCTGTGATATTATAGGTTTAATCGTCAAGTACTTGCATATTTTATAATTATCGATCTATTTTTGGAGAGTCTTATCAAATCATGACTTACACAGGTATACTATTAGTCGCATATACCAATAATGTCAACATAATGATACACTTGCAAAAAAAGCAATCTCTTGCTTTGTTTTTTATGTCATAAACGTGATGAAAAGCAAATGTGCCTTTCCCCATTGGGCTTTCTTAGCTGATGCAAAAAGAACTAAATGAAAACAGAATTCGATGTTCAATTCGTCCCATCAGAATTTTTTCAATAATTGCTAATTGGAAATATTTCAGACATAAAATCCTGAGCTCAATATGAAGATTTATCCCAAATGAACTATCTATAGCTAACATGTGCCTCCTTTCTGTTACAGGGTGTTTTATTATTTATTACATCTTCTATCATAACCGAATTATTGGCCGCGATTGTGTAAGTATGGCTTTGAGTTTGAGATAGTATTGTTGTTAACAGTGAACGGACGTATGAACGTGATACGGAACTTAACCGAGCGATTTTTATTCTAAAACCATCGAACAAAGACATATCTGGCTTATCTAACCTCAAGATTAATTTTCGAATCTACGAACAACAATTTTAGAACAATTTTTTTTTAGTTGAACTTGAAAGTCCATGCAGAATATTATGCGTTATACCTTGATGAAAATTTTATCCAAATCGCTCGCCTGAAAACTGTCATTCATGACATTGGCTTAAGTCATTTATTTTCGTTTTCGGAAATATGAATAAGAGTGAGTAAGATATACGACAGATGCCAAATGCGCATGCTTCATTGGATCCACTACGATTTCGTAAATGGGATGGCTTTTGTGGGATCAGCTGTCTAGCTATAGATAATAAAATAGGTAGAATAATATTATATCGCAGCTTCTGGTGTTTCTCCCGATTTTTCGAGTCCGAATTCACCCGAATAGTTGTGATCAGCTTGCATGAGTTTTTCCCATTGAACACATTGTGTAACTGAGAATTAACTGTATTGTTAATTTTTCCACATCGTACCATCAGCTTTTATGGGCAAAATTAACGGCAGACCTTGAACGTTCTTGAATAAATTTGTACCTCCTTATAATGGAAATAATTTATATTGCACATGTCGGTCACGATTTGGAGGGTATTTGATTTTCCTGGAGGGCCCCATACCTGACATATACCTATACTTTATGTTTTCTATAAGCAACCTTTTTTTGAGTACCCTTTTTCTGATTGGCGCTACAGTTTACCATTCCAAATGCTATGACAAAATAAATGTAATATCATTTCTAAATCCCTTATGTTTTAACTGTTGGGTATTTGTCTTGTTGTCGTGGTCATAAATGGCGAATGGTTTCATTTTGAAAATATTGAAAACAAAAATCGAGCTATTCTGTTTTTATATCGATATTTTGAAAACTGAAAATGATTGGTAGATATTATTTCCGTAAATGACGGCAAAAATGGCACCCCACCCTGTATGACTTCCTCTTTTCTATCTCTGGTTCATATCAAATATGTGTTTGGAAGACATTCCCAGCAAATCAAACTTTTATTGCCCATACGTGCTTATATTTGCTGCAGTGCTCAAAGATATAGCGCTTGAGATTTATTGGCATAATCAGAATACGTTTGGTAAAATTGATGCATGAAATCTGATGACAGTATACATAATAAAGTTGATAAACAAAACAATAACAAACAATATTATCTTATTTCCTTCAGTTTTGCTGCTCAGGAAATTTTGTTATCAGTTTTTGCATCTAGATTCTAGAACTTCAAAATATTGAAACAGCACCTTACTAAAGCTGAAGTAGGTATGAACAATGGGCGTGTACATCTTAGTTGAATTTTTAACTCAAACCATGTTTATAATGATCCTTTTTTACATAAATAATAATTGACGACATAATTCGATCGAAAAATTAACTGGAATGTTTTATTTTTGGACATAAATAATAGTACCTTCTGAAAACGGACCCTCTTATGACGTAGAAACCTCATCTCGCCATAGTTAAAACTGACACTTATCACTGTTGCCATATCATCGAAACAAAATATCCGAGAGATCGAAATCGATATTGAAATATCCTTTGATATCCACTACCACTACTGCAGAAAAATATATTCAAGTTGCCGATTGTGGGTTGAATCATTGGAATATAAACAATCTCTAGACAACGAAATGTCTCAATCTCAAAACCATTTGCACCATTACAATTTCACAATAATCCAAAATATTTCATAAACGCAGCAACATTGCTTTGTTGACCTGTTTTACATGGAGCTGCAAAAAGTTAATATAGGTTAGAATTGATCTTCTTCTTGTTCTTATTATCTTTGTCCAAAAAATCAACTTGCCGATTCACCAATCTTGGTGCTTTGTCAGAAATCATGTATCATTCATCTCTGTCTGGAATAGTCTTGTTTCAGTATCAGGGTTTAGACGTCACATCATCGCCTCGTTTTCAGAGGTCCGAAAAATCGGGGATTTCAATAATTTTTTATAAAACGTAGAGAGCAAGAAACGGTTTGCGGTGGTGAGCTAGTTTGGGTGAGTTCTATCGAATTATGAAATAAATTTTTTTGGTGATATAAGCCCATTGGTTGATTTCACTGTTTCTGTTAGATGAACTATTATCAATTATCATCGCCCTGATCGTAGGTCAATAATCATTATCGACTATTATCAGACTACCTACAGGGTTGAGCTATTAAATTCTGAAACGGGTATATAAGTATCTAGCGAGGTATCTAGGAAACCATTCATCAAACTTTTTTAAACAATTCACAGTATAGTAACATTATGTTAGATAATTGTTGTTGATACATTCTCCATTATAAGAAATTAAAACGCCAGAATAAGCAGCTCTATATGTTTTTGAATGTATGATAAATTGATATTCATCATACAGGACGTGGAAAGAAATTCTGAATTGAGAAAACCTAATCACGAATCTGCGAAAAGTAGTTGTTTTCTGTTGAATAAACTGAGATTGAATTGATATATATCCATTTTCTTTGTGTTCATAATTACACTGAACCAAAAGTCAGCGTAAATATAATTAAAAAGTACATCATCATAATGAAATTGAACATTAAAATCGGTCCAACGACGGAGTTCATTGTAACAATGTAATGCAATCATCAGCTCATTGGGCGATGTTGTGTTCATTATCCTAATGAACTCCAGTTCGTTGTGACGATGACCAGGTTTGATAATATTGATGATCGTCTTCGTTGTTATGAAGAAGTGGTTTATTGAAGCAATGAATAGTAGTTCTTCAATATTATGGAATAATTCGTTGAGACAATGTACAGTGATCATCAATATTATGAACTAAATTCACTGTTATAATGAATATGATTCATTGTTATAACAAATATAATTCATTGATATAATGAACATTCTTCATTGATATAACGAAAATGTTTCATTGATATAATGAACAGGCTTCATTGATACAATGATCATGTTTCATTGATATAATGAACAGGCTTCATTGATACAATGATCATGTTTCATTGATATAATGAACAGGCTTCATTGATACAATGATCATGTTTCATTGATATAATGAACAGGCTTCATTGATACAATGATCATGTTTCATTGATATAATGAACAGGCTTCATTGATACAATGATCATGTTTCATTGATATAATGAACAGGCTTCATTGATACAATGATCATGTTTCATTGATATAATGAACATTTTTTATTTATGAAGGGTGTCCTATGAAATGGATCAAAAGAAGTGGAGTGATAGGGGGGGGGTCATACCCAATCAAACTAACCAAATATGTGATTATCCAATTGTTAATGATTGAAAAGTTATTAAACTTTTTCCATATCTCCCAAAAATCAAGTAGTTTGTTTACTAAAACTTTAGGCAAAAACTTCAGCCATCAAACAATCTCTAAAAGAAAAAATTACAAATGTGACAGTTTAATAATACCTGATTATTTTTTTTAGTAAACAACCTACATGATTTCAGAGAGAAATGAAGAAAAATTGAATAACTTTTGAATCATCAACAATTCGATAACCACATAATACGGCTAGTTTGATTGGAAATGACCCCCCTCTACCGCTCCAGTTCTTTTGATCCATAACTTGTGGGACACTCTGTATAATGGACATGTTTATTGATGTAATGAACATTCTTCATGAGTATTATTGAAATGTTTCATATTATCATTATTATTATTACTATTAATGAAAGTTTATTTAGTTTATATGATGAATGCAAGAGGTGATTCAAAGAAACTACGATTTATAAAAAAAAATATAATATAATTATCTTCATTGGTTTGAAAATACATTGCTAAGGCTTATGAATAATAAATAAACATTGATCCTAAAAATATTGAGCATTATTGCAACTATACAGCGTATTCACTTCAAGGGCTAATCACCTCTGTAAAATCATTATTATTTGATCGATTTTGAAAAGATAAGTATTTTCAATATATATCCAAAAAGAGAGTGATTTTTAACTTTGACCATTATTGTGCCCCACTTAATACCATATCTACTGATCCATTTTTAGTTTTACCATATCAGGGATTTTTTTTCTTAAAATATAAAAATTGATTCCGAACCAGGAAAACTTGAAACTTACCTGATGTACATCAGATTATCCTCATCATAACAGTATTCATTTTTTTCTTCAAAAATTGTACTATAGAGGTATTTTTTCGGAAGAACTGATGATTATGATTGATTATTGAAAATCACTCTTTTACATATATTATGTAACCATCTTTATCATTTTGACGAAATCCTTTTAATTTATTTTCGGGCTCTCTGTTTCGAAATGATAAAAATAGTGACAGTTATGTATTGAAGTGATCTTCAATAAGTAATCATAAGCAGTTCTCTCGAACAATACCACTGTAAAAAATTATAATTAATTTTTTCGGCCACTCTGTCTCTTATGATGATAAAAATCTGTATAAGTATGTTCAAAGTGATCCTGATTCTGAATCCATCATTATTTATCGTAAAAAATCCCTAATACAACTTTTTGAGAAAGGGATCAGTAAATAAGGTCATAGTTGGCCATGATAACGATACAAAAATAAAATCTCTGGACAGATATTACAACTAACAAAGAAAAACAGAATCGATCATATAATAACGATTTCAAAGGGGTGGTTAGTCGTTAAGGTAGACACGCTGTATTAGAATCAGTCTGAGAGTGTTCAGAAAAATTATTAATGATTAAAATAAACATAAAACATCAAATCAATATACCTATTTTCTGAACATCCTGTACATCAAACGGTGATTTCAAACTTATTCACATTGTATTAGAATCACTCTGAGGTTGTTAGGAAAATTATTTATGATTGAAATAACTGACCTCAAACTTATTCACTCAAAGCTTCTGATAGAATGTGAACTTTTGTGAATGTATGTTTTGACTGCAATTTGTAAAAAAAAAATTCAATGAAATTCCAAAACATTACTGACTGACTTGGAAAATCCAAATTAAATACATAGAAAGTTTTGAAGCATATATCTACTGCTCTAACAAAGCTACATAGTTTGAATTTGATGTTATCGAAATAAACATATATTTCCTTGATATTCAGAATGTCATCACCTATACACAAAATAAAGGGTTGAATTGATTTTTTTTTGTTCTTCAGAAATAGCAAATGTTCTTCTACTTCTTGTGTAGATGTGCCAAGAAATAAGAACGATTCCTGTGAATCCTTGATGGTGTATTTTGTTGTGTTACTTTTCCCTGATCCAGTATCCTTCTGGACTAACTTGGCAGTGGGAACAAAGTAGCCATGTAAGCTCCATAACACTGCTGCATCACGACTATCTAAAAAATCAAAACAATTTGTAGTTGGCTCAAATCATATATATATATATATATATATAGCAATGTAAAATAGAAAAACTCTTTAAAGTATCTCCAAGCTTTCGGGAATTTATTTAATTTCCATCATCAGGGATGCTATATAATGAGAAAGATTGATGTAACACTTGATAACATCTACATGACGTAGTTAGAAGTACTTACATCTTTGGTGAGGTTGGTTACAACGTTGGTAAAATATAAATGTAACCAACCTCACCAAAGATGTAACTACATGTGTTATCAAGTGTTACATCAATCTTTCTCATTATATAGCATCCCTGATGATGGCAATGAAATAAATTTCCGAAAGCTTGGAGATACTTTGAAGAGTTTCTCTATTTTACATTGCTGCATACCCCACTATATTGGTTCAATTCCTACTGGTCAGCAAAGACTTCCCTTCCATATTTATATATATATATATATATAAATATAAATATTTATAGACTAGCGGATATTGGGGTGATTCAGCAAAAGTAAAAGAGTACTCTTCAGAGATTGTCCAAGTTTTCGGAATTTATTAATTCCATCTTCAGGGAAACTACAATATTATGAGACTTAATAACATATTACAATTAATTGAAAAAACTCACATCAATGATGACGTCAGTCTGGAGACATGAAAGTCAATTGTATAAAAACGTTAACACATATCACGAAATGTGATGATTGACTAATTTTATCAATATTTTCCACCATTTTTAACATTTTGTGATATGTGTTAACGTTTTTATACAATTGACTTTCAAGTTTTCAGACTGATGTTTGTTTTTCCATCATCATTACCACCTTTGTAACCATCCTCACCATTGATGTAAGTTTTCTCAATCAATTGAAATATGTTATTAAGTCTCATATTATTGTAGTTTCCCTGAAGATGGAATTAATGAATTCCGAAAGCTTGGACAATCTTTAAAGAGAACTCTTTCACTTCTGCTGAATCACTCCAATATCCGCTAGTCTATATCCTCTCTAGTCAGCAACGACTACCCTTCTAAATATATATTCCATTTTCATTCTGGGATTCGATTCATTTTTCTACATATAATATATTTACTTACTGTCCTGAATATCGGCATTTCTCAGCTTATCTAGAATATTTTTCACCCCTTTATCTTTTACAGAGGTTTCTTTTCCCAAAAATGTTAAAATGTTTGGATATATGTTTTGCCATGATGTCATCAATCCATCTCCATGATTGTATAATACATTGTAATCCATATCAATCTGAAAATAGGGTGATTATAGGTTTGATGAATAAATGACGGATAGAACAATATACATACCAATCTGAATCCATAAGGCTGTTTGTAGAAAGGCCAATTTTCCAAAATGGTTTGAGTATTCTCGAGTGCTTTTATTTCCTTTAACCTGAACTGACTACAGGCTTTCCACGTACTATCGAACTGTTCTGCACTCAAATTATCAAATTTGAGTGCCCTTACACATGACTCCGCATCGGTTTCTGGAACTATATTATAATAGAGGTATCAATTATTTTGATTCAAGTATAGTGATTATCTAAATTTAGTGTCAAATCATGAACAGAGTATCTCAATTATTTTTCTTGAGCACAGGCTATTTAGATTTTAGGAGATGTCAAAGTTACAAAAATAGTCCATTGAACAGATTCTCTCTCGATTTTGAAATTTGTTCTACTTTTAGTCCTCAAAAAAGTAGAATACTTCCTAGATAAAATTATAAACTAAAATCAAGAACATTTATATTTACCTAACACTTTTTCAGACCTCGACTTTTTCGGTGTTTCTTTATTAGTTTTTACCAAAACATGTTTTGTCACAGCACTCTTCAAGGCTGTTTTCATATTAGCGCATTTGTTGTACAGTTTTCCCCTCTTTGATGTTCTATAGTATTCCTAGAATGATAATGCATTAGTCAAATAATTAGAATTTTTATCATGATTTGAGAAACATTACCAGTTTTTCAGTTGGAAATCGTTCCAAGATTTCCCTTTCTAATCGGTAGCTCAATTGAAGTGACATTTGGATATCTTTTTCTTCGAGTGTTTGAGCAATTGTACTAATTAACAACATTCGCTGTTCTTCCTCAAATCTTTCAAATTTACTGAAGTACTCTACTAACTTAATTCCTCTGGGTGTTTCATTTAAAATTGTCGATAATGAAATAATACTATCTTCATCGGGCGTTATGGGTCTGAAGTAAGGAGAAAGTCGCAAGGAGGATGTCGATCTCATTGGTGAGGGTGACTTCGTTCTGGTTATGGTTGAACTATTTAAACTTGATGTTTGATCATAGACTAACGGAATCCCTATCAACTGACGCCATTCTTCTAAACGATGTTCAAATAGAATCTGAGTTCCCATGCTGCATGTACTGGATAACAGTTTCGGAATGTGATGTGGTTTTATCACTTTCAGCACATCGACAAATACTTTTTCAGCTGCAAATGATAAAATCAAGTCAGTTGATCGATTCACAACTAACTGTTAATATAAAAGAATGAATGAGGAAGTAACTTACAAATAAAATGGTCCAACAATGCTACTTGGTCCCAACTTTCAAGTAGGGCTTTTAGATTTTGAACATCTGTACTGACATAAACTGGTGTTGCCTCGGGTATAGTATGACAATAATTTGTTTGGGAATAATTTGATATATCCAGATATGTTGGTGCAGTTGGGTTGATGGTAACTGATGATGTAGAATTGCTGTCATTATATATTTGACTACCACTTGCAGTCTCATTTAAGTCATTTGTATTAGTGAATACTCCACATAAGCCAGAAAGTTGGTCCATATCATCCATATTATCCCAGATGAAAAGAATCTTTTATATTACTTTCAGTAGATTATCTTCAATGTGATAGTACATGAAATTAACATTAATGTATATTATTATAACAGTATAAAAACATTGAAGTTGAAGTAAGATATTTTGAATAATATCTATGTATAACTTTTTCATCTTTTGAGAAAGTTTGTTTTGTCTAATCCAAAATATTATCAAGAAATACTATGAATAAATATCAGAGTAACTCGATATATATGTTGAATTTGAGGTTGAATTATTTGTTTGAAGGTATTGAATTATTAATTTCCCTCGATCTAGAAAAATACCAAAGATATAAGTACTCAATCAATAAATTTAGATTTTTGACCACCCTGTATCTATTTCAATTGAATACCAATTGATAGTGAACGAAAAGTTAAGATGGGGATATTTAAACCATTTTGACAAATAATGGATAGTTTCGACACAAAAAAATCTTGGAATCTTGGAAAATCTTGGAAAATCTCGGTTTTTCACACCCTATATATCTCAGTAATTATTACTACTAGACCCCAAGTATGATAGGTCGTTGAAATCAGCTCGTCAGGAAGAATCAAAAAATGAAATAATATATAGGGTGTTCTGAAGAAAAAAGCATAACTTTGATATACTGTGACCTTATGAAACACCCTGTATATTTCAAAATGATTTTGAAATGTGAAGCTCGGTCATCACTTCAGTTTTGATGGAGGATTTTTTTGTATTTCTCAAGACAACAGATAGGTATCGAACTTTGCAGTCTTAGTTGGTCACCCTGTACATAATATAACATAAAACAAAAATAACAAAATGAAGTTTGTAAATTTCAAAAAGCAAAACATTGAAATAATTACAATACAATACAAACAGACTCTGAATCAGATCATACTGCTTTGTAATATTCTTTTAGTCTTAGTAATGTATTTCCCTTGGCAGTTTTTATCAAGGAAATAGGGGGACCAATTATTTCATCAGCAGAAATGATTGAGAATTCACCCAGACTATCTGGATTCACTTCATAGGCAACATAATGATCAACATAGTAAGTACTAGTTATTTTTTGACAAAATAATTGTACAGATTCTTTGTTTGATATCATTATTTCTAGAATTATATAAAATTCAATATTACTCCTGAATGTTGCTACATATTTTTGACGTGAAAAATGGATTCCTTTATAAAATAAAGAAGAATAAAATTCGATGCAATTTTTATCGATTTTCAGTTTCTCAGAAATTAGTCTAAGATATTTACTCTGTTCCCTATGTATTTCTTTGGCAAAAAAATTTTTTTTTACTTTGTCGTCATTATGTTTCATCAATTGAAAAGCAAATTTCAATTCGTACTTTTTGGCCAATGTGAGGCAAATATTTTTCCTTGAAGTAATACAATGTGAATAAACTTTGAACTGTCTGTGATTCGACTCATACTTAAAACACCAGAGTTTTCGTAAGGGTCCAGATTTACGGATGATTTTTGGGTAATGTGTCAAATTATGAAACTTTGGTTTCAATGTATCATTGAATAATACTATGAAATCACTATTATGTTTTTTAATTTTATATTCTAATAAATTAATCCTAATTTCATCAAATTCAAAACAAAGTATAATGTCAATAACTTCAATAAAATTGACAAGGAATTTCCAAACAGGGTCATCAGAAGGAATCATATCTCCTACCATTAGTGGGAAATACATAATAAATGTCATCATCTCTCTGGCAGACATTTTCAATTTTCTCTTGGCCAAATGTGTATGTTCAATATTTCCGGATATGTTATCGATTTCTGTAGAACCGTAATTGAAATTATGTTTTCTAGAATTCAATGTTTTGAGATCAAAATACTTCATTATCACAGTGAAATAGTTTATTGCATGACATAAGTCGTAATGACAGACTCCTTCAAAGAGATCATGCATGACATCTACATAGAAATTCTCAGTAACATGGAATGATGGAATGTCATTGAGCAAACTTTCATTTTTTATTCCTGTTTCTTCGGAATTATTCTTGTTGACGTCTTCATGGTAATTCGAAATTGTTCTTGTCAATTCAGGAATTTCAGCAGTCAATTTTTTCGTATCGCGTTTATGAGCTTTGCAAAGTCTACAAAAAAAATTACTGGAAAATGATTTATTGAATTCTAGAAAAGAATTCAAACCCAGGTTGTCTCCTAAAACTAAGCCGAGGATAAAATGGACACGTAAACTCGAATTTTGACTGACTTTGATATCAATTCCACTAACTTCTAAAGCTTTCAATTCTTCCACAAGAAATTGGAAACACAATTCATTTCCGTTTATTTTCAAATCCCTTGATTTTACCGATGCTGCAAAAAATATATTTTCCAGCTTGGATTCTTGTTCTGCAAAACATGGAAAAGAAATATAAATATTGCAGATGGAATGCACTCCCGCATGAGCGCCTAAAGGATTGTTAATTTCAAAATCGTCAATGTATAAGAAAAATGGCATTAAAATATTATTGGGATACAATTCCTGTTTTTTTTTCCAGAGCTCGCCTTGCACAAAATTCCCTAATGTTGGCTTACTTTTCAAGAATTCTAGATTCTCTAATGTACGAGTTAGCAGGCCTTCCTTTTCAAAAATTTTCCTGAATTGGAATTTCAGTGGCATCAAAATTCCGGTAGTTTTCTTTTCCTCATACACTAAATCACCAGTATGATGTAATGGAAGCACTTCATTGTTTATTGTGAATTCTGTTATATTATTAATATAATCCTTATTTCGCAACCATTTGAGTAACAAATGATCTGTTCTGAAACTCTCAAAAGGATGCTTACAATTTGTTACTAAACTACAAAACTCATTGTATACAGAAATGCAATTCGGTTGCATTCTGTTACTAGCAAAAGACATAAAAATACCCAATAATGGCCCGATCACGTATTTCTCTACATTTTCCTGAATATTAAAAACATCCTTTCTAGTAAAATTGTCGTTACTGTGAAGATTGAGTATGAATTCTGACACTGATTCCATCATTTTTTTAATTTCGACATGCAATTGAAAGATTGGTTTTTCTTTATCATTGCCACCAGTTTCTTTGAAATTGGAATCATTATGTTCAATATTCAACTCGATATTTGGAATATATGTATCAGATGGAAGTAGCAAGCTCTCGATACCATCTTTATCCTCCAAATTACATTGATTAGTATCATTTATCAAATATTCACTAGTAGAATGTTTACGATTGACGTGTTTTTTGAAACTTCTAAAATTTTGAAGAATTTGGCAACATTCGCCTTCACAACATCTAATAATTGAATCACTTTGCAAATTATGAATTTGCCTAAAATGCTTGATAAGCACATCTAAAGAAATGAATTTCTTTTTACATTCAAAACAAATCATTTTATCGAACTGGTATTTTCTTATTTGAATAAGTTGATCAGGTTTATACTTATCTTTAATGTCACTGTTTTGATGGATAACGCCTCTTCCTCACAAAACTCACTGGGATAACACTAAATACTCAAGGCATAGACTAAATAGGTTTAGGGCATTGCGAGATATCACATATGATGACTGTTGTTTTCTAAATGCTGCAAAATAACCTACAGCCTGCAATCACCAACGAATAGTCGACGAAATGCCGGTGTCGGACTGACCCTCAAATTGCGGTGGGGGTGAAGACCGTTGAGCATTTGGCGCGAATCTTAATAAATCAGTACATTGTCTCAATTAACTCTTCGTTGAACCAATTAATGGGGGTATTGGTCTATCAAACAATACATTGTACCAACGAACTGAGTTCGTTAATATAATGTACTCATTGTTTGGCATTATTTTTGATGAACATGTTCATTGTCTCAACGAATTATTCATTGAAAGGACATTAGCCGTTATGGCCATAAAAAAATTCGTACATTGTTCCAACGAATCAATGTTTGGCACAATTAATGCGGGTATTGGTATTGGTTGATTAAACAATACATTACACCAACGAATGGATATTGTTGGTATAATGTACTGTTAGTTATTGGCATAATGTTGTCAGACATTTGCGCAATGTTGCCGTTCATCAATGATACTTAATAATATTGAATATCAGTTACATTATCCCAACGAAAATTTTAATCAGGTAGATGAAATTTTCATTAATCTTATGAATATTGTCATTGAATGGTACATCAATTTCAATTTTTCTTTAATGAAATTGATACATTGTGCCAATGAACTTTAATGTAATTTGATTGAAAAAACGATTATACTATTCATTGTAACAATGAATAATTCGTTGTGTTGATGTAAATGTAGTTGATGGATGCAATTCATTAATATTATGTACAACATTATTTTCAGTGTATATCTGAGAATATTCCTTTTCAATAGCTTTAGATATATGCTCGGATATATGTATTGATAATATATGAAACATATGATTTTTGGTCTAATCTCTCGAGTTTTCCTCAATTCATCTCTGAGGAATCCATTCTGGTATATTGCGAGTGACACTAACTCATGGTATACCCTCCCCCCTTCTCCTTTGTTTTTCTAGGTATATTTCTGAAATTTGGAACATCACTAGAGGGCATTTTCTCTCATTTTTGGAAATGTTTGAGATCAAATAATTTCGTTGTTTTAATGGAACATCCTCTATTTTATTCCTTAATGGGTTAGAGATTATTATAACGAGTTCAACAATACCGGGGTTAATTGAGATGATTGGTTTGAAAAGGTAGGGACATTTTAATATTTCTTGTGAATTTTCAAATACTCCAAGTATACAAGAAATAATATTGTTGTCAAGTTCCTCTCAGGGGGATAATATACTTTTCTTCATCAACTCTCGATTCACGTTGTTTAATACATTTCGAAGACGAAAATCTTGTAGGAGGATCAAAAGCTATTCAACCAAATCCTCTCGTAAAATTCAGTCTTCCATGATAACCGATATATTGCCGATCCCCTCTGTTCTGTGGACAAAGGAAGCATAGGATGAGACCCAGCTCCCCTAATTATAATCCCGAATTGTTAATCGAACGTAGGTACTTAGTGAACGGCTTCATTACATTGATTATTCGAGGATTGCAGAGGTAAAACGTGGGGAAACAATCAGAATAAAAAACATTGATGTTTTTTATGTTTTTTTGTCCTCATAAAAGTTGTGTTTCTTGTTCCCTTTCTTGTACAATGTACACTATACGTATAGGTATACCGATATCCCTGTATATTTCCATCTTCGTTGTAGATTTAACGCGGATAACCCTCGGGATGACCATCAGGAGCATTCTCCGCCAAGTTTCTGAACCTATAAAAAACTACATCATATTTCCACAGATTAACAAATATTTCTTTATATGAATAACACGAATATGTTCCTATTGTATGCCTATAAGCCTATAACAGGATATAAATGCATTTTGACGATTCTTAACCTTCGATAATTTTTTTGGTTTGTTGGTCTCATATCAATTCGAATTATTTCAAAATAGGTATACTACTACTATATATAATGTATACTAGTTTTATGCCTGGAAATGCTTCTTTACGGGGATACAGGGATAATTATTTAGAAAATGGATGTAGAAAATTGTTAATATCTCGAAAACGACTACCTCCAGCATTGTTGAGGAATTTTCCTCTTTTTACTTTGAAAAGGTGTGAGAATAAGGTTTTTTCCCGAAAAGTGTCAAAAGTTTACTGTCAAAAAAGTTTGGAAAATGTTAAATAAATAATGACTGTATACAAATCAATTCGATTTTATTTCAAAATAGGTATACTACAGGGTGTAACATAAGTAAAATATTTGAATGACGTATTTCTGAGACAATTTTTGGAAATAAGTCTCATGTCTGGAAATGCTTCTTTACGGGGATACAGGGATAATTATTCACAAATTGAATGTAGAAAATTTTTAATATCTCGAAAACTACTACCTCAAGCGTTATTGAGGAATTTCTCTTTTTTACTTTGAAAAGTTGAAAAAAGTTTGGACAATGTTAAATAATGACTGTATACGCAGAATCATCGTCCTCTAGACGCTATATACATAAAAATTACCTAATACCAAATTATGATTTTCCACCCCAAAAAACCCCGGGTAGGTACCAAGTCCCGAGCAAAAAACTTATTCTTCGCAAAAGTGAATGGAAAAAAAGCGAAGAAATTCATTAAATCTCAACACTGTACCTCCGAAACGAAGCATTTCAGAACACAAGTTAGACACTTCCTGGGATGGGAGTAGACGGGCAAACTCGCGTCACGGAAGCGCGTGGATTACAAAACATTTTTATAAATCATTCACATCAATTATAATACACAGGGTGAGTAATAAATACTTTTGACCAGATGAAATTTCTCATATTTGAAATCAATATTTTTACCTCTAGTTTGCCCCCGTATTGTCCAAAATATATTGGAAATTTTGATCGGCTATAGATGAAATGGTCCTACGCACACTTTTTTTCTTAATTATCTCGGGAATACGTAATTTGAATATTTCAACGTAGTTATACAGGGTGTCCCACTTACCATGCTCACCATGGGTATCTTTTTAACGGTGAGAGATACGAGGTCGGTTAAATGACACCAAATGTGGAGTTTGTCAAGGCCAACTATAATGTGAAAAAATATTTTGATAAAATCTATTCGTTTTTGTTTTATACGCAAAAAACAGATTTTGATCATTTTCATGTCTCCTCCGTAACTTCTTTATTTATGAAAATATTCAAATAGGAATTTCACATTCTCATGGCAGTTTTTCAAAGTGATTTCGGAAAAAATATGAAATTTATACCAACTCTTCTAGAATTTGAGATATCAGCACCAACTTTAGTTTTTCAAATGTAGGTCATAGCTCACTTTGACTTAGTTACAAATAACTTTTTTTTCTCTTAAATTTTATACAAAATTAAAAAATTATTTGGAAGCCGCTATCTTGAAATTATGAATTTTAACAAAAAAATCATGATCTCAGACTTCAAAAACCCCCACTTATCAATTTTGAATGGAATCGGACCAAATCTTGTCCGCCATCTTGGAGCAGCCATTTTGTTTAATTTCAACAAAAATTCCATAACTCCGATTAACTTGAAATTTGGCAGGTGTCCATAATTTCGGTGACAATACATTGTGGAATTTTTGTTGAAATTAAAAAAAATGGCTGCTCCAAGATGGCGGACAAGATTTGGTCCGATTCCATTCAAAATTGGTAAGTGGGGGTTTTTTAGGTCGAAGATCATGGTTTTCTTTTTAAAATCTATAAATTCAAGATGGCGGCTTCCAAATATTTTTTTATTTTTGTATAAATGACGATAACTCCGTTGTTATCAACACAAAACTATTACTGCGACATATCATCTGTGAGAGAAAAAAAAGTTATTTGTAACTAAGTCAAAGTGAGCTATGACCTACATTTGAAAAACTAAAGTTGGTGCTGATATCTCAAATTCTAGAAGAGTTGGTATAAATTTCATATTTTTTTCGAAATCACTTTGGAAAACTGCCATGAGAATGTGAAATTCCTATATGAATATTTTCATAAATAAAGAAGTTACGGAGGAGACATGAAAATGATCAAAATCTGTTTTTTGCGTATAAAACAAAAACGAATAGATTTTTTCAAAATATTTTTTCACATTATAGTTGGCCTTGACAAACTCCACATTTGGTGTCATTTAACCGACCTCGTATCTCTCACCGTTAAAAAGATACCCATGGTGAGCATGGTAAGTGGGACACACTGTATAATAATAATAATCAACATAGCACACAGCCAAGCCTGACAAAGGAAAGTCCTCATTTTTGGATAAGCCATCTCGGATGTAGGTCTCATGAGCCCCGACGATTGTCCGGGACCCCCTCCCTTTCCCCAGCAGGAACGTCCCTGAACAGTGAACGGCACACACGGGCAAATACCCCAGATTACGCAACTCCACGACGAGGAACTCGGATATAACCTTGGCGACCAATACCAGCAGTCCTCGCTGAATTTTAATAGGTCACCCCGTGCCTGCGACTCTCGCGGCTATTGCGTGACAGGCACTAGCGAGATTCGCCTCTACGGGCCCTTTTCATAAGGACGCGTGCAGTCATGTTCTCGCTATCGTTCGTTCGCTTCGTCTTCATTCAATCGACTTTCCTTTTCTTTTTTCGGGGATCCGAATGGAACAAAGGATTCCAGGGGTGTGTGTGGTCAAGAAAGTTATGTACCTAATACGAAAATGTCAATACTTGAAAAATGTTTTGAATTCAATGGCGAGTGACATTTAGGGGTGGGGAGCGGTGATGAAGAGACTTTTACATTCTGACACGTTGAATTTTCCACTAAAGTGACAACACGAAAATTATTTATACGCTGAAGAGTCGAGACGAGACATTTGATTGTATGTACCTTTGTTAGATTGGTGTTTCATGGTTTCTAAAGCAGAAGGTAATTCATTGCACCTTCCACCACCCTCATTATCGATTATTGCTCTTCGTTATGAATATAGTGATTAGGTATAAACCAAGATATACAGAAGACATTTTTATAAGCCGAGCTGCCTTAGTTCCCGAGTTGCTACATTCCTACCGTGGTTTTCCTAATAGGTAGGTATAATGGCGTTACAATATAGAGAGGTCCGATAAATCTTTTCTTGTCTAACATCTAGTCTGCGCCACTATTTTTTTTTCGATGTTTTGAAATGACATTTCAAATTATACCATACTTCTTTTGGCATATAATTTGTTAATATCGTTAAATTTGACACTCTGCTGAATTCAAAAATAGTTCAGTGGCACAAAGTAGATGTTAGACAAAGGAAGATTCATCGGACCTCTCTATATTTCAATGCGGTCACGTTGGTAGCATTGAAGATGAAGATGGAAGAGGAGAGAACTTTCCTCTCACTCGTTCAAGGTAGAAAAGAGCGCAATTGCAATATACCGGGTTATTTGACGCCATTTTCACTTTCTTGTGTGGATAGTTCATGTTGTTATTGAAAGTTGTTGATTCGTTGACACATGTGACATTTCCATAATAATCAAATTCAAATCATTTCAATTGCCTTCATTATTAACTAGTAAGAGTGTAAATTTTATTATTTTCCAGTGACCAACCAAATTTTTACTGGTATTATAGGATTAGGAACCATTAATTTTACACAATTTCAGGGACGAACATCATGTGATTTGTAACAGTGCCGTGCGATTTTATTGATTTAACAAGGTGTCGAATTATTGCAATATCATAGGAAAACCTATACGTCATTTCGGATGACCACTTTTGTTCTCATTTTTTTCAATTAGATATCTTCCTCGGAACAATAATTCATCCAAATGAAATATAATATTGGCCCTGGTTGGTAGAAAATAATGGCTCATAAGAAAACTCACTGTTCCCGAAACATTATTATAAACCGTTTTCATATTTTGAGTTACAATTCTTTAGGAATTAGAAATACCCATCCTCTTGGAATTATTCCTACATCAATGAATCTCCCTTGGGTTGAAGTTGTTCTTTTTTAAAATTATGTTTCACGTTTAGTAGGTACCTATTTTGTCGAGCATTTCTACCGTAATTTTGATTAAGAGTCGTGCTAACCCTTCCTAATGAAATTCACCGAAACAATGGATGGCCGTCCCGGAATACTTCCAGGCCGTTTTACAATTTTACATTTCGTAATAATTGGGCATATTATTTTTTGCTGTTTTAATACTCATCAACATGATTAAAACATAAATCAGCTTCAGAGGGAAAGGAGTATTATATGCACTGAGCATAAGTATCACAAAGAACCTGTTTTTTTGTGATTTTCGAACAACACTATACCAAAACTCGTTCGTCTTTAGAACGGCGAAGGTTTGGAATTATTTGACTGTATTTCCCTCGGCATTTCCTCTAGAAACACGGAACTCAGTATAAATTAAATTAACTTGAAGGCTGATATCGCTGCTGATGCACTTTCATTACACCTTATTAGAGTGCCTCCACAGTTGAAATTCGGAAAAAATTTAGAGATAACCACAGACAATGCAGTAATTCGGGACATATATTATGGGTTGTTCATTTTCAGACAATGGTCCGTTATAAAAAAAAATATGTAGAAAAGTTTGGCCTTCAAGGAGTATATATATAGATCATCAATTTTGTTTGTGTTCCTTTGTGGTATGTGGCTGGAGTGCTCCTCTATTGTTATAATCGAACTATTTTTAATGGAACTATGTTTGATATGTACAGGGTGTCCCAGTTACCATAACAGATACAAAGTCGGTTAAATTAAGGAAAAGTTGTGCAATTTAATGCTGATCAAAATGCAGCCTCAAGGGTTAGTAAAAAACGAATATCCGCAATTTCATTTTTAATTTTTTTGACTATTATATAATATACATATATTATATATATATTTTTCCGCTTTATCCAATGTAATTGATAGATTTGTGATCCGACGTTTCGTTTTCGAGGAACCATTATAAAGTTTTTTTTTTAATGGTCTACACTCTACACACATTTTCTTGGCCCCAAAAAACTCATATTCCAAATCTGAATCCAACGAAACATTGTACTTTACAATTATCCAACGTTTCCAACCTAAAAATAATCATCAGTGTTATTTGATGATGACTACGAGGAAACGAAACGTCTGATGATCAAAAATCTGATAACGCCATCTTGTAGAGGAAGAAAAATGGCTACCAAAATGTCAAATTCATTTTGGTCTATCTCTTATAGTAAAATAAAAAAAAAATATATTTCTTAGAAGAAACTGCGAGAATAATTCTTCACTTTATTTCACTGAAAGAGATAGGCCAAAATGAATTTATCATTTTCGTATAGCCATTTTTCCATTTCTATAAGTTGCCGTCATCAGTTTTTTGATCCAAAGTTCCATTTTCACATAAGCATCATCAAAAGACTCTGATGATGATTTTTAGTTTCGAAACATTGGATAATTGTAAAGTGCAATATGTCGTTGGATTCAGAATTGGAATTAGAGTTCTTTATATAGGGCCAAAAAATGTGTTCGGCCATTTGAAAAAACAAAGTTGGTGATGGCTCCTCTGACGAAACGTTGGATTACAAATCTATTGATACCATTGGATAGAGCGGAAAAAGTGGCATCAGAAAAATATAATAGCGCAACGCGGATTTTCGTTTTTTTTTTTCAAATATCTTTCCAAAGTGTTCGCCCTATAATTTAACCGACTTACGTGCTTAATCAATGTCGTTTCTATTTCCACAGTTCTATTTTCTTTCATTGGTCTCATAGAGATGTTCTATCTATCTATCTGTCTATCTATCTAACTATACATTGAGAATTCGCATTCTCTATGTGATGGAAATATTAATTCGAAATATTAATTCTTTCTCGGTATATTCAACAGAAAACAACTACTTTCCTTGGTATATGCCACGACGAACATTTATTTATATCACTATTGAACACACACGATGAGAATTTGAAAATAAAATCTGAAGTTGAGAATTTTGCATTCTCCTTCAGATAATATCATTCTGAATTATCAACAGAAAACAACTACTTTCTTGGCTATTTGCCATGTTGAACATTGAATTATATTATGTTTATAATATAATACATATTTTTATCTGAAGGAGGATGCAAATTCTCAACTTCAGAAGATATTCTTATCGTGTGTGTTCAATAGATGTAATTCAATGTTCTTCGTGGCATATAGCCAGGAAAGTAGTGTTTTTCTGTTGAATAAACCGAGAAAGAATTGATATTTCCATAACATAGAGAATGCGAATTCTCAATGTATTTCTCTATATATTCATCCATTTTTTATGTTCATAATTTTATCTGAGAATAATCCTTTTCAATACTTATTATTTTTATTGACCTTTAATCGCATATTCGTGATTAGATTTTCTCAATTCAGAATTTCTTTGTGTTAACCAATTTTTGATTTTCTTCTGATATCTCATTCTCTAGTATCCTAATTGTTGTTAGCAAACGATGTTCCTCGAAGACAATAAGTATAGCAATTTCCTTTCGTGCGTCTCAAGATATATAAATAAAAAAATGGAATTTGTTACGGACAAGCGATTGACACATCACGAGTAGAGCAGTCTCTCATATCCAATCTTTTCTCTTGGCTGTAAGGAAAGAAAAGGTTGTCATCATTTTCATTCTGTAATTAAATAAATTGAAGCATGACTGGGACTGGATTGTTTAGGTATTTTCTGAAAGGTTCAGTGCAACAAAGAGAGATATAGGAATTGGAATGCATGTATATTATAATCGATGCAAGCGAATATTGGCCGATAGTAGATCTCGAGATAGAGATAATTATGTCTGGCTTTGAAAAGGTGGTTAGCGATATGATTCAAACAAAGTCAAGCCAGAAATATAACTCAGTTGATCCCAGATAACGATGTGTAGGTAAATACAATTGCTTTACTAGGTAGGTATAATCTATTTTTTTTTCTGTTGTAATGTAAGTACTCATCGGTACACATATATGTTTTTTCGTTTCCGTTTCATCCTGAATCATAGAAGGTAGTCAATATTTAAAGCTTATATAATTATTTTCCTTATCAAGGAGTTTTTTTTATAGTTTTTTTGTAATTAGCCTTTCTCCTCGCTGATAAAGGCAATTTTCGAAAAATATCGAGATGACCTTTTCTTATCCAAGTTCAGACGATAGCAGCATTCTTGCTTTCTGACTTACCCCGCGTCGGTTCATTACACGTGCTGCGAATTCAATTACATATTTTTACATATATATTGTGAAAATATCGAGTATATATAGGTCAGGGTGCCAGGTTTTAGATAAAATTGTGTTCCATGTTCCATCGAATGCGAAATGTCATTAATGTATACCATAGTGTATACCGAATAGATCCATTTTGTAGTCATCTTTGATATTACAACTAGTAATTACGGGTACAATGTTATGGAAAATTATTTGACTGCAACAAGCTCAGTAAAATTTATAGCCACTTTGAATAATAATAAAAGTAACTCGCTAGGTTCCGTTCAGTCATGGGTGTCGCCAGAAGAATTTCCAAGGGGGGACTGAAATTGTACTTCCAGGGCTATGATCTGTGTAATTCAGAAATAAAAAATGTTTTTTTCAGGGGTATCACCGGCTACATGTTGTAGTGCATTTTATGAACTGAAAATCAATCTCCCAAAATTATAAATACTTTTTCATAGACACATGGACGATGAATTCGAAATATTTTCATTCTTCAGAATTCATACTTGATGCTATTACTGTTATAAGGGTATGCAATATTAAAAACTTCATATTGATATATAGAGTGTTGAATATAAGAAATACTCGATTTAAATTTTCATTTTTTCCCATTTATTTTGCAACAAGTTGACCTCTTGATTTTTTTTTTCGTTCGAATTACCGTTTTCGCGTAAAAAATTACAATAATGCATTATTAAATTTGTGGTATAAGGAAATTGTTTTTGAACTAGTAGGCTGGTGCCCTATCTTGTATTTTTTATAATGGCATTTGATCGATTACGTTGCGGTCTTCTTTCGAGTATTCATAAACGTGACAGTTTTTTACATTGTGAAAGTTTCTTAAGGAGAAAATAAAATTTTGACACCCTATAGTTCGAAAGCTAAGAGGTTAGGGAAAAATATAAGCTATAAGGAACCATATTCTATATTTTTATAAATTAAATTACACCCTTTATATATTCGGCCGCGAAAATCTATAATGGAAACAAATAATGCACACTCGTAAGAACGTATAGAAAAATACCCAGTTACTAACATTTTCAGTTACTACATGAACCAGGTGCTATAGGAGGGGGGCATGCCCTGTAGTGGCGGGGGCCATACGTTCAGTAAAAACCAAAATAATTGTAGTTTTTGTTTAGTTCGATGCTTCCCATTTTTCTAAGCTTCAGATTAAGTTTATTATTGCAGCTTTTATGCTAATGAAGGGAGTAATATCGATATAAAACAAACACCTTGAAATATCGATTAACTTCATTGGAAAACAAATGTATTAAGATAGAGAAATATTATTATTATATTACCTATAAAAGAATTTGATGAGTGGGTGTCAGACACGTATGCAACAATTAATTTCGCAGGGTCCTGGATATCGGCTTCACATTCAACAACAATTTGCGAAAATTGTGAAAAAGGAGATAATTAAGAATAAGGCATGAGTCGCTGCTATCTAGAAAAACAAGAAAATGAAGAAGAATACGCATAATTCCGACGTCAAGTCAACGGAGATATCTTATTTGATACGATCTTGACTGAAAGCGGAAAAGCATTGCCAAGAAAATTAATTGTTTACAATAAAAGTATGCATATATGGTGTTTTCGTGTATCTATTTCAAGCACACGGATAATTGGAAAATTACTTTTCGTTTCCTGACCTTATTTGATGTTAGCTATTATTGGCTACTTCAGAGAAGATTATAGATTAGGTATATTCACTATATTAAATAGATATAAGTACTAGATGCTATACAAACTAAAGATTTGAATACTATACTAACAACTGTATTATCTATTTGTGTAAAACAGACTAAAAACAAGAAATTTGAATCTATATTATACCTCGATTTACAGAACTAAATTATACATGCGGAAGGAAGGTATACCTATACAGGGTGTTACATAATTCAATACAAATATCTTAATGACATATTCCTGGGGTCAAAATAAGACTTTTTTTTTTTCTATAAACATGTGTCCTAAAATCCACCCCCTCCAAGCTACAGACATCGCAAGATGCGCAAAAAAAATCTTAAATTTTGAATTGTGGCTACAATTATGCATCAAATATTTTGAAAATTCACAGGCACTTGTATTTTTAGACGATCTATTCATTTCTTGATTCAAAAATAAGGTAACTCGAATCGAAAGGGGTGAATGAGGGTTGTATACAGATTTGATGGCAAACATTTTCTATTTCCTCCAAAAACATTTGAATTCAAACATCATCGTTGAATTGGCCACTAAAAAATTATACATTTCAGTCTCTTGCATTTTCTTGAATTAGCTAACCGTTTTAGAGAAAATCGCTAGTAAATGAAAGGGGTGTATTTTCAAATTATTATACTAAAAAAACTTAGTGACCTATGATTATGTTTGTCTCTGGTAACTAATGATTAATTAATATCTTTTATGCCAAACTGACATTGTGGTATTTCATAACCGTCATGTCACAATCGATTCACTTTCCTCAACTTACCATTATACACGCGATGTCTGTAGCTTGGAGGGGGTGGATTTTAGGACACATGTTTATAGGAAAAAAAAGTCTTATTTTGACCCCAGGAATATGTCATTAAAATATTTGTATTGAATTATGTAACACCCTGTATATACTTGATTCCTTCGATCCTTGATTATGATGAAAATGTAACAACTCTTTCATAGGTAACTTTTTCAGTTCGGGGGAAATATTTTATTACCATGCCTCACAGGAAGAAAATTCTGGCATTTTCGAAATTTCCCTTTCATCATTAATAACTTTTGCTTTGCTCATTGGCGTGTTGAATATTCAGTAACGAAGTGAGTTTATATTTCGATTACTTTTTGAAGTTGAAACCGGAGTTCTGGAATCTCTTGATGTTGCCTATTATAAGTCGCCTTTCGTCCCTTCAATTTCAACCCTTGATGATTCTACTTGGAAAACGTACATCCGCATGCACCCTCTCCATATAAGGCGGGAAATTAATATGTTAAACTTGGAATAATACAGTAGGTATTTGAAAAAAATTATATTAATGAACAGGATATCTGCAGATTATAATTACGCTATGTAATGTTGAAAATGTGTAAATTTGAAATGTTTCCATATAGAGGGTTACATCGGGTTGGTTTCATTAATTACCTACTTTGCAGCTGTGTCATTATTTGCTATGATAAAGGTTGAGGGATATAAATGGAAGTTTTTTGACATACTCAACATTCAGCGATGTAGCTACAGGGTGTTTCTTAAGTACGAGTAAAAAATTCAGGAGCATGTTGCTGACGTCAAAATAAGAAGAAAAGTTCGTATGTCCGTAAGTTATTCGTTTCTGAGATACAGAGAGTCAAAGTTTGATTCTTATTCCTGTTTTTTTTTAATAAATTTCAAAATAAACGTGAAATGCGAGTGAAATTTGGTATCTCACTCGAAATTTTTTACACGTTCTTAAGAAACACCCTGTATATTAGTTTCAGAATACAAAAACAAACCATTTATAATAATTATTTTTATCGAGCACAGTATTTTCAGTTTTGTGATATATTATTATGAAACTGTTGTACATAATCTTACCCGTTCAGAATAATCATCTAAGCCGTAGTGTATATGTATATATATCTCCCTCTCCTTGGCATTTGAATTGTTGAAAATAGAACCAAAGTTGCTTTGATTGTAAAATCGTACATGCATGAGTAATTGGGATTTTCATCAGCTCTCAAACAAGACTCGCAGCCAATTTATTCGCTCGATCAGAAAGATAATATCTATATGTTATTGAAAATTTGGCAGATCTATTATACTGAGGTGAATCCATCACATCATGGTCCATAGAAGGGTTTTTGTATGATTTTTAATATAATAATCATATGAACAACAATGTTCTAGTCCTATTGCGTATCAATTTTATTTGATATGTTTTCTATAGGAACATTGGAAACTGACCTTTTTCAATGTTTTGATAAAGGCTTTTTTATCGAAAGTTACTTCGGTCAGCAAAATGAAAACTTTACACAGTCATCAAAATATATGGATGTCTGATATGCAATTTCAAGCATAATAACAATTTTTGCGTTTCATTTGAAAATTACTATTTGAAATCGATAAATTAATGAAAAATGTAGGTAGGTAACTGGTATATTATGCATCGGCATATATTTGTGACCGTTTGAATGAATTTATTATTAATAATAACCTCGAGGCAATATAAACCGATATAAACTAATGTATTTTAACATACAGGAAATAAATGATTTCTTCATTTCTGTGATAATTAGGTTTTATAGTTTATAGCCAGTTTTTTAATCTATACAAAGCGTCTCAGTTTTAATGCGACAAACTCAGTATACGTGTAAACCTAATAATTTCATAATTTCCTGTAGACTGTAGACATCTCGATTCTATATCGATTCCGATATATCTACAGGGCCTTGATGTTCGATTACATTCAAGTTTGGTTTTATAATAATTATCTTAAAAATCATATCTATTCATTTTAGGGAGAGTGGAATTGAGATTTCCTGGCATTTTCGTTGAAAAGTATGTACCAGAATTTACTTTTATCGCGCCTACCGACTCCTTGCACCTAAAAAAAAATTAAATTTGGTCGTCAGACGCGAGAAAAGTTACTTTATATTTATACTTTCAGATTCCATCAAAATATCGCTGATTGTTGATTTTATTTCACAAAAGGCGTCCATAAGATGTGAAATTGATAATATAACGTATCCTTCAGTGTATAATCGGAGGAAACTATGAAATTATGTCTGTATTTTTTTTTATATCAACTGCAAATGTTATACCTTGATGAAAGAAGATTTTGTACAAGTGGTATACGTTGACATATTCCAATTTGAATACGTTGCTTATTTGAAATGAGTATATTTGTTTTCAATTGTGCGAAAATTCATTCAATAATGTCATAAGAAAACCAATCAATTTATTTTGTTGGTAAAACAATTTTTTCGTCTATAGGTAGTTTCGGCCTTCGATGTAGTCGAGATATTTTCTTCCTGTCATAACGATTTCATTAGAGGATGAATCTGATGATATTTGATAAGCAATGAATTATAGATTGAATCAAGCGAAGATACAATTTTATGTAACAAGGTCGATAACCTGATAATAAATATTCCTTTAATTAGGTTAATCTGTGAATTATATAATGCCAAAACTTGGCAACATTTCCTAGAAAAAATGTACGTGAGATACAGAATGTGATGTTGGAAGGTTAAATTAATAATAGCTGAATATATTTATTTCAACTCAACACACATGGAAGAAATTAAAAAGCACTACCTACAGATATGCTAAATTCACATTTGAAATTTCATGCATTTATACATTTATTACTATTTGCCTACTTTCGAGTCTAAACATTTTTTACTGCTGAAAAAAAAGTTAGAGATAACATTTTTAAGTTCTTTATAGCACTGAAAATTCCGTATGAACATTGCTTGAATTTTTTTTTGACCGATGTAAAAAAATTGGCTAGAGTGAAGTACCCACCCATTTTTCAGAAAATTCTGTAACAAGGGTTGTTGAGAGTTGAAAGTTATGTCCATATATCAAAATATGGCATCTCAAGAGTATTTCGTTGGCAGATCATTTTCATAACTGTCAATTCTAAATAACTTTTGTTAATAAAATTTTCCTGAATTTTCTGAAATAAGAGTTCTTCGCACTCTCATACAATTTTAATATATTTTGATATACCTTGTATGCAATTGAACTTGGAACGATTTCAAGTGTCCCTTATAATTACGCTTATGGACATGCATCAATAGGCAATATATTTTGTGTTTTCTTTCTGCATTTAATTTTGGCACTCGAATGACCATCCTGTATATTTATATTTATATTCGAATCTCGTTTGGAATTATGCATACACCTTATTTTATTTTATTATACTTTTCTCGTTTAGAACGTTAGAACTGCAATACCTATAATTCAACAGCTTATTTAGCATAATTTAATATAATTGCGTATTTGTTCGTAGAAGCCGAACCAAGCGCGAAATTTATGAAATTCAGTATTCAATTGAAAACTTCGGCAAACATTGCAACCATTGAGGGCTATAAAATCAGATAGGTAGGTATTGACATTTATGTAGGTGCATTTCTTAGAGAAAATTGAATCATGCGGTATACAGGGTGTCCCAACTCTAGTTGGACTTTATTTTCTTGGAAACTGTTGAGAAAATGATGATCCGAACGAAAAGAAATCAAGTTAGTAAAAAAAATGTTTAGTATCTGGTCAGTTTTCATAGCACTGGGTATTTATTGTTTAGTCTTGGATGAAGAAACAAAGTCGTATCGTAGGTTTGCGATACTAATTTGTACCAGATGGTTCAGAGTGTACGTAGAAATTTCTGGAGGTTCAACGTTCAAATATATGGAATGACACTGTATAGTCGGATTTATAGAAATGTACTGGGTGCTTTTTTATATTTTACTCAATAGCTATTTCAGTTGAAATCGGTCCTACAGAAACGTTCAAATGGGCAAAACCTTAAGATTTTACATAAACTGGTATTTTTCAAATGGAACACCCTGTATTTTGAAAAATATAGATTTCTAATCGGTAGAGCTTTTTCTTCTGATTTTGAAATCTATATACCTACTAAATTGGGATTATCTTTATCGGTTCTCGAAAAAATATGGATTCTAAGGCAGCTATAGAACACCAGAAATCGCCGCATTGTCGTCTGGCGTTCAACGCCTGCCTGATCTTTACCAAAAAAATCCATATTCTTAAAAATAGGGTGTTCAGACCAAAACTTTGGAATTCAGAGAAAAAAAAAGTTTGAATTCAGACAAAAAAGTTGAAATTCAGAGGAAGCAGTTTGAATTCAGAGATGAAAAATACACATAACTGTGGCTTTTCTACGCTTTCGTATCGACCCGTACATTTTCTAGGCGATCATTTAAAATTCGGCTTCGGACCATATTAACCGTGCACATAACACATAATAATTCTCTTTCAGTGGAGCACACTCGATTTTGTATCAGCCCGAGCCCGATAGGTGGTTTGTCCTCCAATAGTAACTCCTGCACGTTGCTATGCGGCCGTATGACTGTCTTCCTATCTCTTTTTTTCCATCTCGGTTCTTCTTCATTCACTCGTTACATTGTGGCAGCGTTGCCGCGTCTTGACAACTTCGGATCAGCCGGGTATTACAGTATTCCATAAACTGTGGTATTACGCGACACTATAGTCTAGGGCTAGCACCTTCTGAGGAGGCGAACTTACCCGAACGTAAGAATATCCTTGACTAACAGAATTCCTCTAAAAGCGCGCCAATTTATCGTTTGTTTTGAACAATTATGTGGGGATTAGAATTTTGAATCATTGATGAATATAGAGAGATTCGTATATTAATAGCAATTAGAGCATACAGAGTTGAATGTAACATCTAAATATTTTATCTGGGCAGTATCTTGGGGATGAAAATGCTTTTTGGTTTGCTAAAATTATGATAGATTGCTCCTTTCGACTCCTGCTGATGTTAGGCGATGTAGGTATATTTGTATCAAAAAGTTGTTACTATACCTAATTGCTCTTAACAATGTGTGGTGTGTAGGTAGGTAGTTTATAATATGCAGTGCTGTTTTTGTAAGACTAGGTATTATCAGTAGTAATACTATAAGTAGGTACTTCAAAATATTCGGGTTATACATCGATAACTTGATGCATAATTATAAAGAGTGTCAGTTTTACAATTGAAATACCGCGAAGCGGGAGGATTATTCTGTTGAACAGACACGATTTGTAATTATGCAGGAAGTTTGAGGGATACATGATTTTTAACAAACATTGAAATTGAAAGACATCAACCAGTGGTTGAGTATCAGAACAAAATCGAGTAAAAATCTAATGAATACACGGAATGCCAAAAGAAAGTTCATATTATGAATCGTGAATAAGAACTTCAGCACTCAACTGTTTTGTATCCCCTATCCTCATCATCATTTTTCTGTGAACTTGTTTCAAAAATATTTCTTGGTTAGTCTTCTGGTCACAGCTAAATAAGCTGTGGTCCTTGTATCATTGCCTACATAGGTAAGTACATATAGGTTCGATTATCAGATTAGATGATGTGAAGATGGGCTAAAATCTAAAAAACAAATTTAAACAGACCTGAAATAGACTAAATTCTGTTATGAAATTTTTCATATTTATTGGCAATAATATGAGTAATACAAGAACGAACTTCAGTCACCTTTAATTACGAGTGACACTGTAGGTACAAAAAAGAATAAATTATTGTAGAAATCATCCATACTCTAAGTGGTCCAATGTATATTAAAAAGAAAAACACAAATTTCAAAGTCAGTCGACCACACTTTATATAAAAGATTAAAAAACAGTGAAATAGTCACTATGATACAAAAACTTACAATAGTAACATTAAAACCATCAGAAGATTTTACAAAATCAAAAAAGTCATTAGGCCAAGAAGTCACGTAAAAGTAATATTTCTTTTAAAACGGCTGAAGAGCCAGAAAAATCTGGCCCTAATCAAATTGAACATCGAAAAAAACTTATGTTTTTTATCTAAATTCAAAAAGTCACATGTTGACTGGAAGAAATTGATTCAAAGAATGAAAAAACAAACAATTGACATGACAGGCTGACATACTGACATATGAGGCACGAACATCATGGAACCAAAGATAATGGCAAATGACAGATGGTCTCAATTCAGCAACCTTATAGATTACGAAAGTAAAGAAGAGAGAGCTCTGTGAAGAAAAGTAAGGGACCATCAAACAGTAATAAACAATCATCTACATAATATCTGTAGTAATAGATCAATCTAGAATTGAAAGCAGTATTGTTCAAGAATTGTTTTTCAAAATTGTTCATGAAAATCTCCGCTAGTAAGGGAGATAGGTTGCTACCCATAACCAAGCCACTAGATTGACAAAAAAATGTATTGTTGAACCGGTCACTGTTTTTTAATCTTTTATATAAAGTGTGGTCGACTGACTTTGAAATTTGTGTTTTCCTTATTACAAAAAAGAATATCGATCGTTCTCAACTTTCAGTAAGATGATGTTCGATGGCTGAGGTGTCCGCTGTCGGCGTTCGGGTAAATTCGCCTCCTCAGAAGGTGCTGGCCCTAGACTCTAGTTCACAGCCGCATCGCATAACCAGTTTTCACATTTCTGTTCTAGCACTGCGAGTGTAGGTATATTTCTTTTTCGGATTATTGCGTTAGACGAATTATTAGGAAGATAAGAACTCGATCTCGGCCGGTTTGGGTACGGGTATATTCATTTCCATTCGAAATAAAGTGGCAGCGGTCCAGGCCCAGTGCTGTAAGCCGTGAGCTGTCGTTTCGTGGTCCTTTTCACAACGTGCCGCTGCATTCGAATTCTATCATTTTCGAGTTCGGAGTTCGCTTTCGGGTGACCTAGTTCTGGTGGATGTGGCAACGGCGCGTCACAGAAGTGTTCTGATGTGATACCTCGACGAGGGGTGAGCAGCCAGGATTCGGGGGGGAGGCAGGGATAGTCCCTATCCCTAGTCCGTCCGTATTTGCTTTGCCGAAATATAAGACCGGAAGACCGATTTCTCCGAGCTCTTAGTAGAGGTAATAATAATTACATTTTGAAATCTTCGATTTCTTGTACCATCGTACCTACCTAGTGAGCGCCTAGGTATTTGATTAGGCATCGCTTACCATGATGGAAAACTAGCTCGGAAGTTTTCCAATCTTTAGTTCGAACCCTTTGTTCGTTTTCGTCATCCCTTTGTTCTTTTTGTGGCCCTTTTTGGGGATCGGATTGGCAGATTTGCTGTTTTGTCATGTCTGTTTCCACTTTTATATGTCAGTACGTAACAGGTTGGTACCTATTGAAGATCAAAAATTGTTGTGTAGCAAACTCTCGCGTGCTCTCGCCTAGGTAAGTATATTCTTAATTTCCCTAGTTTTACCATTTCTATTATTCTGTTGATTTCATGATTTCAATAATGAGCAATTGATAATATCGTTTTCACAAATGGAAACTTTTGTAGGATAAGTAATAATTCTCGATTGATACGTACAGTTTTCTTCAGAAAATATGTCACTTGCTACGTACGACATATTCTCTGAAGAATACTGTACGTCAATAATAGCTATATTGAGAAAAAAACCTAGTGGGTCATTGGCAAAGTATCAGTGTCATTTTTTATACCTAGTTGATGTTTTTCACTTGGCATTTTAGTGAAAATATTGTTTCCTGGAAAATGAACGAAAAAAAAATTTCTGGAGTTCAATTTCCTATAAAAGCAAGAAAACACGGATAATTATAAGTTTCAAGTTTACTTCGACCAAAAAAAATCTTGAGGGTAATTCGGTTGGTAAATTTCCACAGAGTTACTTTTCTGACAGCACAAGATTGAGAAAAATGTACAGGATGTCCCACCTAAATGTGTCACCCCACTTTATCCTCGTATTTCTAAACATATTTTGGCCATTCGAAAACGTTTCTGGAATATTTTCTCACGAATATTTCCAATCTGTGTTCATTTTTTCTTTATTTCAACGAAATACAGGGTGGCTAAAGGAAAAAAGTGTTTTCATATGGAATGATCTAAATTTTATTCGATAATACATATGAATGATATATACTTTTGAATTCAGATTGACAGGCTTCGAATCATGGAAAAAATATGGATCATTTCATTTGGAAAAAAAATCTTGAGTCACCCTGTAATTTGTTGATATAAATAAAAAGTAAGCACAGAATCATGAAATTTGTCAAAAAATATTCCAGAAAAGTTTTTGAATTACTAAAATAAATTACGAGGATAAAGGGGGTGACACGGACATATTTAAGTAGGACACCCTGTACTACATGAACGCAATCAAGATTCGTTCACATACTGGTTGTCATGGTCACAGTTGAAAGAATTAACCATGGTTTCAAATGTTAGGTTCTGTTTTGTCGCTGGAAAACTTTTTCGCTGTCATAATGTCAAATTGTCAATTAATTTATATACTTACCATTTGTTACGAACCAAATTTTTGAAGTTGTTGACATTTGGAAAGTTATTCAAAAGTGATGTACTTCATTGAATGTTTCTTAAAAAATACGGACGCTCATATAAAAATATAGAACGTACCTATTGCTCTCTTTTTATTATCACCTCATACAAATTTTGGAGCTCGATTCATTCCCCAGCAGTGAATCTGACCAGACCATAACTTTCGTGAACCGAAGAAAAAATACAGGGCGAGTCAGAATTCGTCCAGGTGGTTGAGAAAATTATCAAGCATCATAAGATTAAGGCATAAAGAGAATATTACCTATATATTATATAATATGTATCCTTTGTTTCGTGGAGGAATATTTCGGGAACTTTTACATTTAAGCGAAAATATGAGTGAAATCATGATTTGTGCGCACTTTTGCATGAATTGATAGGCGCTTTTCACCTCAAAATCAAGCATGGAATGTGACACACTCTGTATGTTCCTATTTAATAATGGTCCTCGTTATTTGGTTCAGTTGTTGTCTAGGATATTTTTAAAAAGTACTGACCTATCAGTCGTTCATTCTAGTTATGTCTCTTAGTTACTTTATTTATAGATAGGTTGTTTATTAATTTGAATTGATCTATTTTTGCGACTAAGCTCGCGCGACCTACCCCTGACTGAGAATTTCCCATCATACTTCCCATCGATTATTGCATACCGTATATATACATAGTTCATGGAAAACATGATGGCAGCTACAGTTGCCATCCACTCTTGGTCATTTTTTGAACCGTTGAACATAAAAATGCAAATTTGGAATTGTCGTATAAAAAAATGTAGACCCAACCAAAGAAGAAATATTTTGAAAAAAATGTCGGCCTCGACAATGGCCTGACTGGCCTAATCGAAAATTTCATGACATTTCTTGACTTGTACAAATAATCAATGGGTTGTTCCTTGGACTATTCTAATAATTTTTGAAAACTTCCTTCCCAAGCTCCTTTGTTTCGAAGATTCCGGGGTTAAACTCCTTGAATTATTTCCTATGGGTGTTTTTCAAATAATTCGGCAGTCGATGAGGAAGATCGGATTCTTGAATCCTAGCTTATTTTTCGCCATGTATCTCCTAAAGAAGCGGATTTTCAAAGTTTATCAAAAAACAAACTGTAGAATAGTTTGAGGAACAACCCCTTGAATTATTTTGGTCGCACCATTAATAAACACCCTGTATATCCATACTTTATTTTATCAGTAGAGTGAACTTTTTGAATGCCTAGTTAAACTGATTCATGGATTCGAAGAATAATTAATTATATGCAATATCTGTCTTCGATCTTTTAGGTAGGCATTGTTTTATGATTACATTTTTTTTAGATTCGTCTAATGTTGTGTTTTTATGTGATAATAATCATTATTATAGTGTTTTGCCCGGTTTGTTTACATCAGTACTCTAAATTATCTTTTTTATTATGGAACATTTCAAATTTATAATTGCTTCCACGTAATTAACAGATAGGTTAGGATTGTATGAAATTTATTTCTACGACTAGGTACAGTATTGTAAAAATAAATATATGTCCTGACGCATATCGTGCGTAAAATGAAGGGTTCGCATAGATTTATAGCCGCAAGCTATGGTACCCAATTTCAGTTTAACGTCAATACTTGGCATTCTTTTCTCATCAGTTGATAATAATATCATCGATCACATCGATTACATAGTTATTATTGCATAGATATACTGAATCATAGAGATGAGATTAGTCGTAGAAAAAGTATCGTGCACGACTCCAGTTGTACCGCAGTTCGCACAACTCTTGTTATGTAATATACTATATTGAACCTCATTTGCCATTTCTTTCTATAAAGAAATTTGTCTTTTTTTAGCCAATTTCAGAGTGGACTTCGTCTAACGTTATAGAATGGATGGCGGCCCTAAACCTGTACACTTACTCGGATGTATTCAGATGCAAGGACATCAAGGGTGCTGATCTGATCAATTTGGACAGAGATAAATTGATTGTAAGTATCAAAATAAGTTGCATAGAATAAAAAAATATATATCTCTCTATTTTACGGATACCACGGACTAAGTAATCTTTCTAATATACAGGGTGTCCCAGAGGTAAATCTTCAGATGAAAATAATAAAACATGTTTTCATCAACATGCTCCCGAAAATGTCTTTGAATGTAGTTGTAGTTTCTTCAATTACCACAGAACTCTCAATGGGGATTCCCCAAGGCAGTGTTCTAGCACCTATGCTTTTTTCCTGTTATATTGCTGATCTAATTTATTATCACTATCTACCCTGATGACTCCTCCTTATTCTTGATCTCAAACGAATCCACTGTCAGTCAGAATCAACAAGAATGAAATTCACTGTTTACGAAAATGTACACATGGTTCTCGGCAAACCAGATATATCTAAACCTCAGTAAAACAAATGTTCTGATATTATATACCTACAAAGGACAGGTGACCCACTGACATTACATTTAAACAACTCTAATCTTGAACGAGTAGATACCATGAAATTTTCAGGTAGCAGAACATGAATCACTAGACTGGCACTCTCGAACTGCCTAATTAATGTGATGAATTCCAGAATTTATCAACTTGGATGTATGCGCAAAGTCATAGATACCGATAGTATCCGAATGTTTTACTTTGCCAAAATACAATCACGTTTAATATATGGCATAATTCTGTGTGGTACCTTTCCAGTCTTCAAAAATCTCTTCTTAACCCAGAAAAAAAAATTCGGAATCATCCTCAATAAGCCAAGGTCACAACCTTGCAAGCCATTGTTCATACAACTTACCATTCTACCACTAGCTTGTCTGTATATACTCGAGGTTGGTTGTTATATTATATACCTCGATGGAAATGATCTAATGGCACACACTGGCATACACTCCTATTCAACAAGGAATAACAACATACTAGGCAACATATTTGGTTCCTAGAAGTTAAAGTTGAACTTTAGCTCCTAGGAACTAAAAAAGATGTACTAGACGTCATCAAGAATAAACAGTTGGGACGCATACCTGATTTGTTTCCGATTTCGGCAGATTTGGCATTTCATACCCATGCAGGAGATATAAATACTCCTTATTATAGTTAAGTATAGGAATTATACACATCTCAGTTAAGTATTTTTGTTGTGATCAGGGAAGCCTTCAAGATTCACATACTTGCTTAATCTGTATTTCATTCTTTATTCTCGGGATGGATAACTTGTTTTTGAATAATCACGGCAAGCAATAGTTTTTGGTCTCAAACAACGATATTGTTTACCTCTATTTGATTATCCAGTCAAACACAACCTAACATTTTCCACGTCTTGTTCCTATACCTGGCACTGGCGCGGTATTTGCCATTAGAGCACCTGGTCCATACACAAATATGTCACTCTGTGGTTGTATTTGTATTGAAACTACAATTCGAACATCCTTGAAAATTGAATAAACCTGCTGTTAATGCAGGTAGAATATTTTCACCACACGGATTTTGCATAGATTTTGATTTGTTGCATTGCATACATATGGCACGGCATTGGTGGTTACCTCACATATTTATTTGAGTTGATTGTTTCGGTTGCAGAAGAAATAGCATGTCTCATTCGGATCAAAAGTGACTTTGTTTGACTCGCAAATTTTGCTTTCGCTCGGCTTCGCTAAACGCTCCGTCTCGCAAATGCAAAATACGCTTGTCAAACAAAGTGTCACTTTTGATCCTAATAAAACAATCTACTATTATTTTTAATAACGTCCAGTACATCCTTTCAAGTTCCTTGGAGCTAAAGTTCAACTTTAGCTCCTAGGAACTAAAGTTCAACTTTAGCTCCTGTTGCCTAGCAACATACCTATTTTTGTGTCAGAGTGAGAGAAACGTCAATTCAAGAGCTAATTTTGGTATTAAAACGTACGACTTTTGTGTCGGTTGCAGAAAAAAGTATTTTCTGGAAATGAATCAAACCGACGTTTTCCGGGTCAGCTAGTATTCTTTATAAACATCCCACCCCTATGCTATGCCTTATGACTTGCAGGGCATGGGCATCAAGGACGAGTTCCACCAGAAGGCCATCCTCACCTGCCTCGACGAGCTGCTCAGGAAGCCCGACGAGCGGCCGCCGGCGGGCGGCGAGCAGGACGCCGGCGGTCCGCCCGCCGGCCCGACCTACGCGCACAACCTGGCGCAGCACAGCTTCGGCGCGCTGGAGCGGTGCGACAAGTGCAACAAGTACCTCCGCGGGCTGCTGCACCAGGGTCTGGTGTGCCAGGACTGCGGCCTGGTGGCCCATCGGACGTGCTCGGCCGGTGGGCTGCCGTCTTGCACGCACCGCCCGATGGACGACAGGTAATGACCATCATAGCATACATTATTTTTTCAAGTTCTGGTTCCCACGAAAAAGGATATCCTGTAATGTTCAGAGAACATCGTGAGAACCAAGGGAGATAAGGTAGGAATGGGCTTATATCACAAAAAAAAATTATTTCATAATTCGATAGAACTCACCCAAACTAGCTCACCACTGCAAACCGTTTCTTGCTGTGAGTTCCCTACGTTTTATAAAAAATTATTGAAATCTCCGATTTTTCGGACCTCTGAAAACGAGGCGATGATGTGACGTCAAAACCCTAATACTGAAACAAGAACATTCCAGACCTAGATGAATGATACATGATTTCTGACAGAGTGAATTAGCGCGAGATCACAGTTGAAAGAATTGATATATCAGTTGCCTCAGTCTCCGTCGGGCGTTTGGTATTTTCTTTTTACTATGGCGAGATGAGGTTTCTACGTCATAAGAGGGTCCGTTTTCAGAAGGTACTATTATTTATGTCCAAAAATAAAACATTCCAGTTAATTTTTCGATCGAATTATGTCGTCAATCATTATTTATGTATAAAAGGATCATTATAAACATGGTTTGAGTTAAAAGTTCTAATAAGGTGTACACGCCCATTAGTGTTCTTCTTAAATTTCTGGAGGTTATATGCCTCAGGGAACACCTCCCTTGGTAATGTGTTCCATAGCCTCGCTGTTCGTTGGATGAACGAGTCTTTGGAAAGAGATGTTCTGCAGGTCTCCAAAGTGACCACAAAGGGGTGCGAAACCTCAACTCAATAGGTTAATCTCGTGGGGACTGCCAAGGGAGGAACAATTGTTGATATTTCAGTAGAACATCGTCCATGAAAATATCCATAAAATAGAGCCAGATCGCCAATTTTTCTACGGTGGTCCAGAGAAGTGAGTGAGTTTGTGAGCGAGGCATCACCCACAAGACAAATTGCCCTTTTTTGGACAGAATCCAACAGTTTCAGGGTATGTTTGGGTGCTGCACTCCACATATAAGAACAGTATTCCAGGACAGGTCGGATCTGTGCCTTATAGATCATAAGCAGCTGACTGGAAGTGAAATAGTTCCTGGCCCGAAACAGAAAACCAAGTTTTTGGGATGCACTTTTAGCAATTGATCTCCGCGATTTTCCCAAGGTTATTGCTGATAGTAATACCAAGCATCAAAATGGATGTCTTCAAAGCTATGGTTACTCCTGACAAGCTTATGTTGGGTACAGTGAGATCGGCTTTTCTAGAGAAAAGGCATGCTTGTGTTTTGTTTGTATTGGAATCTACCAAGTCATTGGATCCCCATTCGAGAATTGTTGCCAAGTCCATATTTATGTTGCCAACATTTCTTCCTCGTTCATTTCTGATTTGCCTCGCTGGTATTGGAGCCCTGGAAGAGAAGGCGGTATGGCGGGTACTATCAGCCGCGAAGCTGTGTACTGGACATGAAGTTGCTTCCAATAAATTGTTGATATGGAGTAGAAATAGTATTGGTGCTAGAATTGATCCTTGCGGAACACCAGCATTTATGATAAGAGAGTCAGATGAAACTCCGTCGACCACTACATGGAGAGACCTGTTTGAGATAAAACTAGCTAGCAGAGAACATAGCCGGGAAGGCATGCCATAAGATGGAAGCTTCGCGAGGAGTCTGTGGTGCCAGACTCGATGGAATGCCTTGGAGATATCAAGTGCCACGGCTGAGGTTTCACCATTATTTTTCAATAGATTGCTTCTAGATCTTCATGTGGCATCCTATTCTTGTCCAGAATGTGTCATATGTGACATATAGACACAATACGGATATCCAACAGACATCTTGTGTTATTTAGGAAAACATCCCATTATGAAAGACTTGCGAAGTTCGTGAAAACAACTGTCATTATCCTACAACAGTCAGTCTTATCATTACTTGTTACAATGAATGTTAACAGTGACTACAATGAGGTTGAAAACGCTCTCATTGATAATGGTTCTTCAATAAGAGCTGGAAGAAAAAGAAGGATCATATATACACATTGCCTTATCATATATCCTAGGAGGAAAGCAGTAGTCAAAAATAAAATTCATTGAATAGCACTCATTAATTAGTTGGAAATTCATGGAATGAAAACTAGTTAATTCCTCATTTTTATCACAGGAAATAGGTGGAAATAAAAAAAAGGGCGGCTGTATACTGATTGATTTACATTTTATCATCTAAAGTAAGTCTTCTCCTGTTTTTTGACTGGTAGGTAAATAATTAGAATCAAAATATAATATCGCAAGTATATTATCTAATGGGATAATTCAGTAAAATACCAATTTCAGTGGAGCTATTTTTGTGTTTGTATATTAAACAAAGAAATTTCGAGCTAAAAATAGATGTTATATGGTGTTGAAATACGTTCTTGCTGAGATTGTATTTGCTCCTTTTTGCAGAATAGAAGCCAAGTTCAAGGAATTAATTGGAAAATTTGCATTTGATTTTCTGCCACTTTGATTGGTACATTTCTATTCTTACTCGCGTCTAAACTGCTAGTATTCAACGTGACATTAAATATGTCTCTCATTGGTTGCTTCAATTCCTGAGTAATATTAGAGAGTTGAAGTAATCACTGTACGTAGACCTCCACGTAAACGTTAAAGTACGAAAAATAACGTTTACGTATTGTCACAGGTATTGTCTTCAAATTGAGTTGAAGTCGTCACTGTCATCGTAACGTTATAACAAATTATGTAATCGGTTTGTATTGGTCAGTTTTGGTTGTTTGTTTAGATCAAAACATTTATTCGTGTTAAAATGGAAGGTTGCCCTGATGCAGAACTCCTTAAGGATCCCGAATTTGATGATTTTGACTCATCGGCATATTTCGAGTTTGGTTCGGTTAACGTACGTTGATATTTAAGGTATATGTGAAAGTACGTGAGATAACGTACACCCGTAAGCCCACTACCAACGCGAACGTGAAGAATTGAAATATGCGCATGCGTAGCTGTCAATTTCTACGTTAACGTTAACGTTCGTGGCAACACTTCAACTCTCTATTATTATTTGTTCTAAAAATTTGTTCTAAAATTTGTTCTATCCGTCATTCGGTCGCCCCCTTACGAGCAACCCTCAAAAGTCTTCGAAAGTCTTGTGCGAGCAAGGAATGACGGGGGCCTTACCTTTTAACGTGTGATCCCAAACACTTTCTTGGGCCATCAGAAAAATTTCTGCAGTCGACGGGGATCGAACCCACGACCGGCAAGCGAATGCGAATTAGAATATAGACACTCTGTCCGCACGGCTACCTGGCCACCACAATTATACCACATTATAAGAATTGTAATTAACATTATAAGAATTGATGGATCACAGCTTCAGTCAAATTACAGGTGATTACATATCTCTATTAGGAAGTTTTGTTTTTCGTATTTTAGGCATGATCTTTTTTTGTCTAGAACTTTTCATCTAGAACGTGTTCATGTATAGCGGTGTTTTGTATTTACCGAAGTACCGATATATCACCGGCATCACTTCTGGCATGAATTCGTTTTGCTCAAGCATAATATGTAGGCGATTCCCAAAGGATCTAGTATTTCAATATAGAAAAGGAAAATATCCTTTCTGCATAAGAAACAATCTATTCTAACTCATCCCAAATGAATCTTCTTCCCAGAAAGAATATTTTATGGAAAATTACAGAGAACACCCTGTATTTTATCACCTCGTTGAATTCGTTATTTTTATCTCTTCAAAATGATGTGTAATACTTTATCCATAGGACTTCCGGAAATGCTAATTAAACACTAAAATATTAAATTATGATGAATTTTTGCTAGTGGGCCGTAGATTCTCCATATAAAAGACGTATCAGTTGAAGAATTATAATTTGTGAAATTTTTTATATCAGATTGGGCGAAACAAGAGAATACATGCGAATCATAAAACGTAGGTATCTAAAAACAACAAATGAATAGTGATACAAAGTTCATAATAGATATAGGAAATGAATGAAATACCTGATCAATATAAAATATAATAAATCACACATAAATAATTCTTCAAGTGGAACTTGGAAAATCCATGGTCATGATCAATTAATCATGATTTAATGTTTTGGTATTTTTTTAGCATTTCAGAAAGTCTATCTATAAAGTTTTATACATTATTTCGAAGGCAAAAAATAAGAAAATCAAAGAAATTATGAAGAACGGGGCGTACCAGTGAAAAATATATAAGTTTTGTGTCATATCTTCAAAACCATATCTCGAAAAAAAAAAATTGAGTACCCCGTTCAAGATTCCCTGTTGAACGTAGTTCTTATCGCAACATGAGTTCTAATAACTTCGTAAATATAGAAGGGGTCCAAAAAGTATGAGTTTTCAAAATCACCCTGTATCTCATAAACGGAAACAGTTATGTAAATTCGGATTTGGCCATCTTCAGTTTCACGAAAAAATTTGACTGGATCGTGGAAACCGCAAGATTCAATCTTTAATAACAACCGAGAAACCCGGCAGTCTCAAACAGAATGAGATGCACTGTACAGGGTGATTGTTTATATTTTACTCAATTGCTATTTCACTTAATATTGGTCCTACTGAAACTTTCAAATAGGAAAATTTGAAGTTTGTTTTGGGCATTCAGAAAATGCAAAAAAACATCGTAAACCTAAAAATTTTTTTACATAAACTTCAATTTTCTTAAATGGAACTCCTTGTGTTTATTTTCCTAATCGATAGAGCAACTGTAGAACGCCAGAAATCGCAGCATTGTCGTCTAACCTAACCTAACCTAACATGCCTTATAGTTAATCTGTGCTTATATTTCAAAAATTGACAAAAGATGCCCTCAATAAAGTATTTATATTTAAAATCAGAAGAAAGAGCTCTACCGTTTAGAAGAATAAAATACAGGGTGCTCCATTTAAAAAACACCAGTTTATGTATAATTTTTAGGTATAGAATGCATTTGCATTTTATAGTAATGGATTCTGAATGTCCATTAAAAATATTTGTGCCCATTTGAACGTTTCTGCTGTAAGACAAATATTAACTGAGATAGCTATCGAGTAAAATATAAACAACACATGTTCGGGCAAAACGAATTCGTGTTCCCTTCTGACGGCTAGCCGAATCGGGGCAGCGTTGCCAACTCAGATTCCTAAAAGTCGCAAAATATCACCTGAAAAACCACTAAGCTGATAAGATTGAAAAAAAACATGCGTCGCAGGCGAAAATTTTTGTAAATCTAGTGATTTTCTGGTGGTTTTAACTTCAGTTCAGGTCACTAGTTAACACCAGATAATAGAAGTCTAGCTGGTCAACGGATCTTGGCTTGACAATATATAAAATGATCGAGGTCTGGTGAAAAAAATTTTTTGTCGAACAGAAAACAAAACGAACAAAATAAATTATTCATAACATCAATGACGTTACATAATATATAAAACAGGAAATAATTAAACATTTGAGATCGTACAAAACCCCAAAATGTGGACGTAACCATAAGAAACTGATTTAAGATAGAACTAGTTTTTCTATAAAAACCTCTAGTTTCACATCGTTAAAATTATAATTTTCTATATAACAAGGGGAATTTCGGATGCAGGTCCTCTACCACCAGATTTCACCTTTTCACCATTCATTTGGAAAAATTCACCAAAATAAACACCATCCGCTAATAATAATAATAATAATGATAATATCTTTCTTTTCCATCTGACAATTGAAAATTGTGTTGGATTCGTCATTACAGGTGAAGTAGATATAAAAGTTAGGTAATAAAACAAACACAAATAACTTGAAAATTTACATGTTATACATTTGTGGATATTCCCCTATAGAATAAAAACATTTTTTTCACTAGGAAATCCTTTACTGATCTTTTGAAACTGAAAAAATGTATCATTTGTATCATTTCCTTTCATTTCATCGGGTAATGAATTATCGTATTACTAAACGGATTATACAAGTGATCTTTTTGGCGTGTATTGTACTCGTACCTTGAATTATTAATCTTGTAGATATCCGCTAGGTGCCATCTTTTGTCACAAAACGAATACTCAGAGTTGGCAACGCTGAATTCGAGGTGGTCACACGTGTGTTGTTCGTGCGCAGGTCCCACTTCATCAACTTCAAGTCGTTCTTCGGCCAGGGACTGTGCTGTCAGTTCCAGCTGGCCGACGCGCCTGCGCCCGAGTTGCTGATCAACTGCGCCACGGAGCTGGAGAGGCGCGCCGAGGCGAACGAGGCGCTCGAGTTGTACAACCTCTACAGCGCCACGCCGCCCACCGACAGGCTGCAGATGCTGGTGAAAAGGGTGGAAGAGAATCCCACAGGGGTAATTATCGTTGATTATTGTTATAATGATTGTCCCACTCATTTCAAAATACACGTTTTTGATTTTTTGAATTGACTCGGCCGTTACTTGATGGAAAACCATGGCAAATGTAAAAACTTCACAAACGATAAGATTTCCACAAAATTCTCAAACACACAACATGTTCCGCTAACACAGTAGCTTCGTCAGGTGATAAACTGGCAGTGCCGGATTTATACTCCCTTACGCCGGGGGATAACTTTTAGGATGCCACCGCTCCGCCGCCAAATATTAAATTTGAATAATCCTTTCACTGCTTTTTTTACAGCATATAACAATAACATGAAATCATCATGTACAACGAATCGAATTATATTTACTTCACACGTTAAACATAACAACAAACAACAAATATTTTTTTTCAGATGAATACTAAAATACTTTTCTTGATTCTTTTGATGCAAAGTCGTCAATGGCATCATCAAAATTCAGTTTATACTCAAAATTGATAAGCTATTCAATGTATCCTCTACCATGGAATTCCTAAGGTAGTTTTTCACTCTTTTTAAAGTTGAGAAAATGACTTTTCACCACTGGCATTACTAATCATCAGGGATAGGAAATTTCTTAGAGCTACTTCCACGTTGCAAAAAGTATCTGTGATCTTGTATTCCTGCAAAAGCGCCATCAACGATCTTGCATTGAATATTTCATCACTCTTGTTTCCATCAATAGAATTCAGGAAATATTTCAATTGAACACATTCATTGCCGAGTGACTCGTCTACATCATTTTTGGGTGTACATCAATCAAAACACGTGCGTTTTCTACGATGACATCATCTGGCAGAGATGCGATAGAGAACAAAAATGAGAATGAATTAATGAAGAGAGATCTTTGTAGGCTTCAGCACGAATATTCACTTCACCCACCAAATGGTCGACTGCTTTGAGGAATACCTGGGTTCTCATTCTGGTCTGTGGTGTCAATAAAGCTTCAGTGTCAGCTTCTTCAAGAGCCAGTCTCCTCTTTCGGGTTCTGACCTCCTTATAGTTAAGTTCTTTCAAAAAACAGTATCTCAACCAAGTCTTTTTGATGCGGTGCCGACTGCCAGCAGTAGATAATTGCGCGTTTGCTTCAAAAGGCGACTAAAGAGGCGGCATAAGCAAGAAGCAATATAGTATATTTGTCGCCTCGTCGGCGACGACTGTATTGCTGCTTGCTTTTTCTCTTTTCTCTTTTTCTCTACCACCCCTTGGGCCGCCGGGGGCTGATAGTCCCATAGCCCCCCCTTAAATCCGGCGCTGTAAACTGGTACAATGAACTGAGAGTTAATTGTACCTGTGTTAGCGGAACATGTCGTGTGTTGAAGAATTTAGTAAAAATCTTATCGTTTGTGAAGTTTTTACATTTTCCTATAGACCAACCAGAACAATCCAACATAACAGAGTTTCATTGTAAAATTCATCAAAATTAGCAGCAATAGACCTCATTTGCAGTAATGAATTCGCGCCTTCGTAGTGCACACGTGATGTAATAGTTAATATCCATGGTACCGACGTATAGAGTTTCATGTATGATTGTTGTATGTTTGTATATCTAAAGTCACTCTTATCTTTGTGCTCCCCCTAGGTGGACCTGTCCGAGGTCAGCCCCGTGTGCATCGCCGGCGTGTTCAAGAAGTACCTGCGCGAGCTGCCGGACCCGCTCATCCCGGTGCAGTGGTACGACAAGTTCCTGGAGGCGTCGAAGAAGCGCAACGACGAGGAGTGCACGTCCATCCTGCGGCAGCTGGTCGAGGAGCTGCCGGACCATCACAGGTAAGGGATTGGAAGGATTTTGTTCTACTGCAGTGGGCCATTTTTATTTGACAGGCTTATATGTTAGCTTGGTATGGTATGTTTTTCCACCACTAACCAGAAAAATCACTATTGTTCCAGGATTACCTCTAATGAGAAGTAACACTTTTCAAACCTAGGTAGATAATGATGAATTGATGAAGAAATTTTATCTAGTTAGAAAAAACGGTCAATAGTGTCAATGATATTATGCAATGTACACATAGATATTGATGCATATGCTGTCAACGAAAAATGAAACATTCTTAAAACCAAATATAGTGGAAACTGCAGATCTCATTACAACTGAAAGCAATTTTTGAAATATGGAAAATGTTTGGAATGATGTTATTACTATCAATTCTAGAAATGTTACAACACAAATCATATGTGAGCTGTCACTGTCCTGTGAATTATATCAAGAATTCAAATAACCATGATTTTCGGTAGACACATTTTTTGACCAATCAAAACAATTTCAGCTATGGCGGTCGATACAATTCGATATATTATGTACGTTCAATGATTGTTCAATGGTATCATGTGCAATATTGATAAGGTTTAAATATTTCAAAACATGTTGATGAATACTATATTTTTCATCTCTACTCGCGATATTTATCAGTATCTTTCTTAACTTCATGCACAGCCGGGCGGTGTTACTTAAATCCTCTCTTGGTGTTGTACTTATTCACAATTTCACCTGGAATTTTATTATAGCGTTTATTTTCTGACAGCCAAATCGAATTTCCTTTTAGTTTGTTTGTCAACTGAACTCCTTGGCTATACCTGATATATCAAAATTTTAGTAATATGCCGAACAATGCTGAATATACACTGTGAATGGCATTGCTCCTTCAATGGAAATTTGAAATCTAAATTGATGAAAAAAATGAATTTCGAGTGTTAGTAGTGGAGTATATATATATATACCTCGAGTGATAATGCAATTTTATAGGTCCCTCTCACCCTAGGTGTATAATAAAGTTGAATAAATTTTCCACCGCTAGCTATGAAACCTACAATTATTTACTCCTTTTCAAGGCGTAAACAGTGTTTTTTCTACCAAGGTAGTTTTTGTCATGAACTACTGGTCAATAAAGACATAGCTACCTCTTTTGTAATCAACTCGAATTCACTGTTCTGATGCGAGATTCGAAGAAAAGGCACTGGAATCTAGTGGGTATTTATCAATAACGACTTTTCATTATATGCTGTCTTGGTCCTGGCTAGGTACTAGATTTCAATCAGAACTGAGAAGAAGTGCTTTCATAGTGACTATAGGTTCATATTTCAGTTTCACAGAACTATATGATCGGAATATATTGCTAGTGGTAAAAAAATGTAATGTACACCTTGGTAGAAAAGAATATTTTCACGGGTTCATATACCCTCCGGCTAATGCATCGGGATATAATCTTGGTCCCTGAGTAATAATGATATTCCTTACTACCTTGGTGTATTAAAATAACTCTCACCTCAAAACGTCCGATTTATTTGAGAATTGGCAGGTGTACATCATTGTGGTAACAATGCATCACGAATTTTTTTGACAAAAAACCAAAAAAGGCGGCTCTAAAATGCCGGGGCTACTTTTGTATTTTGATTCGATTCTATTCAAAATCGGTATCGGTATCACAATAAAAGTGCAGGTATAAAAAATTACCACAGCACATGATGTGCACTTCTTTCAAAGATTAGGTTATACAACGTACGCATACTCGCTTGTAGTCACCGCAAATGTATGGGCATCTCACCTTTATGGTGGGTTTATAGATTCAACTAAACTAAAAATCAAACTAACAACTAAGAACTCAAAACGTTGAATACAAAAAACTATGACATTATTTACATCTGTCCATTAAATTAAGGAACTACAAAGTTGGTCAACTTTCAACTTAACAACTAAGTATCATGAAAACCTGAAAACAGAACATGAAAATAGGATTTGTTATTGTTTGAAGTGAGGTTTGGTTATATTTTATTGGAATATTTTATATAGATTCATGGTTTGTTGTCAACATAATTTTGATCATGAATCAAAAGACATTATATCTAATTCTTAATTAATATCAGATATGTATAAACACCTTCTAAATTATTGATTGTTAATTCCTAATTGTAAGTGTCATTGAATCTGTAAACCCAACATTAGAATCATTTGATTGATCATAATGTGTAGAAAAGATGCAGAATTGATGTGACCTGTAAAATTCCTTTGTGATTGAGTCAATTGTCTTTTCATCAAATTGGTTTAAATATTTAATTTCATTTCATCAGATAATTTCTCATTACTCAAACTTTCTTATTTGAGGCAAAACCATCTGAATGTAGATACCATCACTTGTCCTAAAGGACTCAATTGGTTTGTTCTCATATTTTCGCCAGGATAACAAGTTTCACTGGAATCAGAGTGAAATTATCATAACCCTAAATTCACAGATCGACGCTGCGCTTCATCATGGGCCACTTGTGCAGAATCTGCCAGGCAGAGCACGCCAGAGGGAACAAGAGTCCGCCCACCGTACTAATACAGGTCATGTGCCATATATTCCTGAGGCCTCCGTGGGAACGTATCATGTGAGTTTGTTTTTCTGCTCCTTTCTTTATTGCTTCGTTTAGTCGATGTTTTATTCATTATTCCGTTCATTCCTTCTCTCTGAATTAAAGTTATAGTATTTGGAATTTGTTTTCTTTGGCCTATAACTTATGTGATGTTCCCGAATGCGGTGGCAAAATAGCCTACCTGTTTGACCAACATATAGGATATTTGGACAAAACCGACTGTTTGTATACTGTCGATATTTGGAATTCTGAAGTTTTCTCCTGTTATTCTACAACCTTTTTCCTAGAGGGTTTTTCAGATTGTACTGGGCATTACTACATTCATTTGCTCTTTAGTTTGTCCATTCAATTATTGATTTCATTTATTCAATCTTCTGGGTTGTTTTCACATTAAATTTATTTCATATTCTGAATATGGTGGTTGAATATTCTAATTGTAATTTTATACTCAACTACAAATGACAAAAAACTTTTAATTGAATCCAGAGGCGTATTGAACAGGATTGAATGTAGTTACATGCAATGCATACAATGCATTTCCTTTAGCAACTTAGTTCAGGTTCTGAAATTATTCAATTAGTTTCTGAGTAGATTAGCACAATGGTTCTTGCAGAAATGTCCTAGTTAGTTTTAGAAATATCTATCCTCAATATTTTCCAACATAACAATGTTCTTGAATAGTGTTGTATTTCTCTACTATTCTTCAAAAAAAGCATCTGAAATCTATTCACAAACCCTTTCCTTTCATATATTCGGTTCTATTCAGTACACTTCCTCTTATATGAAGACATGGAGTTTTATTTATGTTGGCATTTGGTAGACTCTGTTGATTGCTCGGCTTTTGTGTTCTTTATAGACACCGACTTCCAGACTCCTAGTGATTGGCGATTGTTCACGAAAATTACGTTTCAGGATCATTTTCATCAGGGAACATCACTCCTGGGTGTCTAAAGTATTCTTTTTATTCTAATTCATATTGGGACAAATAAATAAATGATTGAATTAAGATTATTAGCTTTCATTTATTTTCATAGGTAGATTATACAGGTTTTTTCTACTTCTTGCCTCAGAACAGATCATTATTCCTTATGTTCTCAACCTGAGAAATCAGTTTTTGCTGCTTGTGGTTATCATTTGTTGCAAATCTTCTATGAATAGCACCAAATTTTGTTGTGTTCCATCAATAATGGGACACCCTGTATAATTACTAATGTTCTATATTCGTTTAATGACTACCTATTCGAGAATATAGATTATAATCGAGAGCTATTGTATTCAATATATGAAACTCTCTGATGAACTAATAATCAAAAAAGAAAAGCATGTAGATTATAATCAGTGAATTAATAACATGCAGATAAAAATATATTTCACATATAATAATAATAAAATCTGTTTGGACAAGCACATCCAGATAAGATAATGATATAGCCTCTCCTGAATCCTTGAATCGAGCGCGTACCTGCTTAGTAACTAGAAGTAATCGCGATAACGACAGCTGATACCGATGCAAACCGTTCCATTTTTTCCACAGACAAGTGGTCTACAACACGCAAGCTCACAACCGCATTGTGGAGCTCTTGCTGCTCTACTGTGACTGGGGAGAAAAACTGCCCGAATTCGCTTCCGCCCCCGCTATTCCGCCCAGAAAAGTCTCCAGAATGGGCAGCAACGTCTACCACACGATGGTAGAGCGAGAAAAGGAGAAGAGCAATGCCATGACCACCCTTCAAGACGCCGAATGGTACTGGGGGGACATCAAACGGGAGGAAGTCAACGACGTACTGAATGACACAGTGGATGGTACCTTCTTAGTTCGCGATGCTTCCAGCAAGTGCGGGGAATACACGCTTACACTACGCAAAGGCGGCGCTAATAAACTGATCAAGATCTGTCATCGGAACGGCATGTACGGATTCACGGAGCCCTACACCTTCCACTCGGTAGTGGAGCTCATCAACCACTTTAGACACGACTCTTTGTCGCAGTACAACGCCTCGTTGGACATCAGGCTGCTGTACCCAGTGTCCAAGAACAATCAGGAAGAGGAGCTAGCCAAGACTGAAAATATCGAAAAGCTAGTAGAAAAGATGGTGACCGTCAACAAGAACTTAGCGGAGAAGAACAAGGTCTCGGAGACAGTTTCCAAAGATTTCAACGAGACGTCCACGGAAGTGCAAACGAAAAGACAAGCCCTCGACGCTCTCAAGGAGCTCGTGCAAGTGTTCAAAGAGCAAACGACCATCCAGGAGAAGTTCCAGAACGAGGCGCAGCCGCACGAAATCAAGAGTCTCGAAATGAACTCGGAGTTGCTGAAGAAGCGGCTCGACCTGATGTCCGAGAGCTGCGAGCAGCTGGAGGAGATCCTCAAGCAGAAGGAGGCCTACAAGAAGGTGTTGGAGAGGGAGCTGACCACGCTGAAGCCGGACATCCACGGACTGGCGAAGGAGCGGGACAAGCACGTCCGGTGGCTGCAGCAACGGGGATTCTCGCTGGCGAAGATCAACCAGATTTTGAACAGGTAGGCGTGAGTAGATTAAACCATCTGGCCGTGAAACTATTTTTTTTTCCTCCGATTTTGTATATTTTTTCCTCAAAAACTGTCAATAGAATGTCCAATAAGTTGAGAAAAAATCATAAAAAATTCATTTCCAGCGGTACTTTCATAAGGACGGTAGGATAAAGGGCTACTATTAGAAAAATTAATAAAGATTTGAAAATATGTTAATATTTCATCTTACAAACTGCTTAGCAAAATTTTAGCTCCTTTAGAATAGTAAAAAAATTGTCAAAATATAAGTGAAAGCGCGGGTAAGGCATTTTCTGTGAAACATCTGCATATTGGAGAACTAACGCTCCCAAACCCATGTGTTTTTATTTGTCCGAAATTGTTGTTTTTTTGCTGTGCATTAATATTGCTAAAATTGACAATTTCTCCTTCCAAGTTTCCATCCAAAATCAGCATGTAAATATTTCCAGAGGGATGATTGCTTTTTGCAGTTTGTACTGGTTGCATATATGTAGAATCTAAATCTTCATTGAGAGTATGGTCAAACGTCTCTTTGAGTTTAGGTCGCCTTTCAACAAAAGTGGACAATGGTAGATCGTCGTCACTGTCCCAGTCGTCATCACCTTCCACGTCAAATACAATTTCTGCAGGTGCCTTTAGTTGCACTACGGGTAAATTATTTGGAACTACAGCGTCTTCAGGTCCAGAATCTTCATCGGTATCGCACTTAGAGTGAAAAATTATAATGCCTGTAGGAATGTCTAACGTAGAGTCATTCTCCAATTTCTCTAAGAGCTCTGTCATGGTTAGTGGCTTTTTCCAATACCTGCAAAAAAACCATATTGCATATAATCCTACCGTCCTTTCAAAAGGACTTGTTTAATTGAACGCCTTTGGATTGATCCAGAAGTGTGAAACATAACCACAAATATAAAAGAGAGAGAAAATTATGTTATTTGTTGAAAATAATCAAAATAATGAAAAAATTAACGATTTTCAACATGTCTTACCCTGAATCACTCATTGCACAATCACTAGAAACAGCGTTTTTTAACGGTCACTATCGATAGTCTCGATCCAAAACTTGAGAAAATCGCGATTTACCTTGTTTGAGATGTCAACTAAATATAATGTGACACTGGCCACATCTTCAAACCGTCAACTGGGCTAAATAGAGTGACGACATTAGATCTCCAGATGGCTGCCGTTTCCGGAATGTGATTCGTGGTCAGGTCACTAAATAGCTAAAAATCTGAAGGCTATCTCTCGTATTTAGTAATGAATTTGCGACTTCGAAGTGCCCGTGTGAAGATAGGTTCAGATATTTGATATTTTAATTTCATCTAAATAATCTGAGACATACGAGGACGGATTCTAAAAGTTAAAACCCAAGGTACTGACGTATAGAGTTTCATGTCCGACTGTTGGATGTGGACAAAGCATTGGCGAAGTGAAACAGAATGCATAGAACTGAATGGAGAAAACAAGACAGACACTATTGTCGTCGCTCTATTTACAAAGGCACTGGTCTGGTTGGGTGTGTTTTTCATTCCATCGAAGAAAGTTCTGATGGAATTTATGATGGTACCTGGTACCGATGCTGCAATGGAATATACAACACATTAATAAAAAAAAGGTTTCGTTGTGTGTCAGTGTCATGTAGCTTCTGAATCAGAAGAGGCTGATACTATTTTTCATTGATTTACACTAAGTCCATCTTTTAAAATCTGTCAAGAATCTCAAATATCCTAGCTCAATATGTGAATATGTGAAAATCTGTCAATTGTCATGTCAATCTCCTTCAAACCGGCCTTGATGTTGAATATTTTCTCATAAAACTTGGTACAGATCTATTTCAGAGGAAGCCGATTCCAGTGGCGTACGCTGTTTTTTTCTAAAACAATCGCTAATATGGATTATAGATTTTTCAGTCCCTTAATGTGATCTAGTAGGCTTTGGTTTTTTAAAAAATGGACGTTGTCTAGCTTCAAAATACCCCTTTTTTCCTCTACATTCCAACAAAAAAAAATCGTGAAAATTGCTCCGTATACAGGGTGTTTCATAATTAAATGTCAATATTTGGGGAGGCGATTCTTGGGCCCATTCTAAGAAGAAAGTTTCATATGAACCTAAACGTCCTAACTTTTGAGATACAGGGTGATAAAGTTCTCAAAAATTGATAGTTTTTTATTGATATCTGTAATACCACTTCAGATATTCTAATGAAATTTGGCATACATGTACTATGTATCAAGAGGGATCAGTTAGTGTACCACATTTTTTTTTGTTGCCACCAGTGACGTTCGTATGGAATTTCACATACCTATTTTGGCAGACATTGATGGTACGCCACTGATTATTCACGAAATTGAAATCATTCCTGAAATTCCCAATCATTTCTAAGCAAATTTGATCAGAACAATTTTTTCAATCTGATGCACGGTTTTCGCTTCACTACGTGATCATATCGTGAATATGACAATATCACAATGCAGGGAAATAGATTTTATTTTTTAGATCAGATTCAGAAATACAATTCTCAGTTTATGAACTTCGTATTTGGTATTTTGGAATTATAACTTCCACCCTGTATCTCAAAAGTTAGGACGTTTGGGACATACATTCATATGAAACGTTTTTCTTAGAATGGGCCCAAGAATCGCCTCCTCGAATATTGACATTCAATTATGAAACACCCTGTATAAAAATGTATGAAGCTGGCACGCTTTCAAATGGGTCACTCTGTATATTGAAATAATACTGATATCTTATGCTAGAAGCAAGGAGAGAAAGTCCCAAAAAATCTGGAATAATGAATATAGCTCTTTGTCAATTAACCTACAGACAGTATTCAATCAGACCTTGTTGAACAGGAACATCGAAGAGCCGTCTGAAGAGGGCGAGGTCGACACCGATACTCTGCCCCACAACGACGAGCACTCTTGGCTGATGCTCAACTGCTCTCGCACCGACGCCGAGAGGCTTTTGGAAAGCAAACCGAACGGGACATTTTTAGTGAGAAAATCGAGGCAGATGAACAAGTACGCGCTCTCGGTGGTGTGCAACGACAGCACGAACCATTGCATCATCAACGAGACCGGCAAAGGGCTGGGATTCACCGAGCCGTACAACATTTACCCGACGCTGAAGGATCTGGTGTTGCATTACGCGACGAACTCGCTGGAGATCCACAATGATCTTCTGAATACGGTGCTGGCGTATCCGATATTGGCGAGCAACGGGAGCCACAACAGGGAGAACAGCCTTTATGGTTCTCAGTGAGAGGAGTCCAGGGGCGGAGCGGGGGGAGTTTCGGAAGGGCGAGTCGGGGTCGGGTCGGGTGTCTGACGCAGGGAGTCCGTTTGGTACCGCTTCTCTCTGTGAGCTGGATATTCTTGAGAGTTATTTGTTTTGCTTCATTGATAGTTTGATGACTGTATTATGGTGAGAATTGAAATTCTCTCTTTGAAACTGGGCGCCATGTTGGCAGACATTTTCGCCGAACCGAAAGTGAAATGATTTCGCATCTACAACTCAGTGGAATTCCTATCTTTTTATTTTTGCAAAATATTTGACTAGTTGATGGATTATACATTTGGGAGTTTGGCATTTTGAAACTAGTTTCCTATGAATATTGAAATCTATTCTATTAGTATACAGTGTGTCCCAAATTCGATCCTCACCATCGGGATCTGGGTAATTACGAGATTCAAAATTCATTAAGAAATCTAGATTAGCTTGAGTAATTTGTAATCTTGAAAATTATTGATTGTATGATAAAATGAGTTCAACATTCTAATAGTACCTTTTAATGATCTTTCAAATGGACTTTCCAGTTTTTGTTGAAAATATCAATTTTCTGAAATATGACCACTTATTTTTTCCTGTTCTTTTTTTTGAACCGACAAAACCATTCCAAAGTTCACTAAAAAGTACCATCATAATTTTGAAGTCGTCTTTCCATACAATCAATTGTTTTTGAGAAATACGAAACTACAAAATATCAGTTTTTCTTGAATAACTCAGAAATAACTGAAGCTAGTCAAGTTTTCTCGACGGATTTTGAATCACGATTGAATTTGCTGAAACTTTCGTAATTTAACCGACTCGAATTTGGGACACATGTAGAACTATTTCAGGACTGTTTCAGGACAAATCATCTGAGGTAAAGATTTGTACATAACTGATCAATCAAATAGAGCACTTTCGGCTATTAAGCCATCATCAATGCATTGATGAAATAAACCTCTGGTGTACGCACTTCAATCCTTTCCTGTTTTACAATTCCTTGATTTTCGCCTACTTCGATGAACATAACATGGCGTGGGTGAATGTCGCTAAATTTAGTCTGGTGCCGTACCAAAATTACAGGCATCAATGTGACAATTGTGACCAATGAAGATAGGGAATACATTTTGCGATTTAGCCGCATCAAGGTTGGTAGAACTGATGTTGATCATAAGTTCTAAGAATCACGCCATCTAACATTCGATATGTGAACCCCACGTCATCGTCTGAAATTCAATTGTTTATATCAAGAACCAGTCTGACGAAACAAATGAAGAGTGAGCGCACCAGAGGTTCATTTCATCAATATCAATGCTATACTGGTCAAGTATTTACAAAAGGGTCCATATTCCAATTCACATCATAATTTTAAAAACGGTACTAAGAACCCACATACATTTAACAAATTAGTTATTTGTTAGATTTCAATTGGGTCCCTCGTTCGCTTTCGGACTTGAACAAAATCGTATGTTATTTTTGGAAACGAAAAAACAAATGGGTTACTGGTTTGTTAAATGTAAGTTACTACCGTTTTTACCATATGACGTCATCGATTAAAATGTTGACCATGTTGTAAATACTTGACAAGTATAGCATTGATGATGGCTTGATAGTCAAAAGTGCTTTGCAATGTGATGAAATATTTACAGGAAATACAAATTTCTTCTTCTGATTCTTAACATTCAGATTAGTGGATACCTCTGTATGATTGTAGGTAGGAAAAAATTAGGGATCGACCGATACCGATATTTATATCGGCCTATCGGTGATATCGGCCTCATTGGCCGATTATCGTATCGGCCGATATAAAAAACCGATAGACCAATATATTTTTTATTGGGAAAAAAATCAATTTGAAAACTGATAAAAAAAATACACTTCCATCAAAAATATATCTTTATTACCAATAAAAAGTATGTAACGTAAAATCAACAAAATTCTTTGACTAGTATTTAAAAATTAATAAAATAAAACCCTATGCGGATTGCAACTGTAAGGTAAAATATTTCACCTTACTCAAATACAAAAATAACTGATTAATACTGATAATTCAGTTTTGGTAGGTTGTGATGCAAAAACAATAAGTTTTCTGCCCTATCAGGAGTTAGCCTGCTACGTTTTGTATCATAAATATTACCAGCTTCAGAGAAAACTTGTTAACGGCCGATAGACCGATATATCGGTATATCGGTATTTGAAATATCGGTATCGGCCGATTATCGGTATCGGCTGAAATTTCTATATCGGTCGATCCCTAGAAAAAAATCAGTGGAGTTGAGATTATCGAATTGTTTTTATCAACTAATTTGAAGAAATTGAAACAGACTATTAGAAAATAATTCACCTTTTGTTTTCTAAAAAAAAATTGAAAGAAATGCTTAGATTCATCTCCACACTCAATGACGTGATCAGTCAATCATGGAGACATGTTCCAGAATTAAAATGGTCCAGCTTCAGACAGTCCTGAATTTTGATTCACACCAAAAAGTAGTTTTCACGTTGAACACATTGAAGCAAAACAAATATAGGAAAAATATTCAGTGAGTCGAGAGATGAGTGAGGGATTATAGACACACTGTATATAGCATTTGATATTCCAGTCTCCGAGTTTCTGTGGCAAGTGTAGATTTGTCTGCCCTTCGTTCCTTTGTCACTGTAATTCAGGATGAATTTTCGCGAAAGGGTGGGGCATGACCCCCTGAATCTGCCCCTGGAGGAGTCTTGTGATAATTTAAAGCTGCTGTGACATTTTTTATTCCCATATTAAAATATTGTGATGGTGATAATTTTGATGAAGAAACAAAACGGTTTTAACAAATTTTTATTAAATTATGTATTATATATTATATATACATACAATTTATATTTACATGACTGGTTTACAATTGAAAATCGATTTTTGCTTGATACGCCAGGTTTTAAAATGACTGTGATAGTGTACTAAAGATGAGTTTTGCATGTACTTATTGCTTTGGCGTGAGTGGTGCGCGAGAACCGCCATGGCAACACCATTTGGATGGTAAGGTATGTTCCAGTGATCGTTCAGACTGACTCACATATGGCCTATGGAAAAATTCACTTTTTGAGTATCCCTTCATGTACCACTTCTAGACAAGAATTCAACACACCCAACAGAGAATTATTATTTTCATCTTTTTTCTTTGTAGAGGGACAGTTTTTATGTTTTGGATTCAGTAAATAACTATGTTTTTATTCTATCATTTGAAACGTTCCGCCTATGGCCATAGGCTTTTTCAATCTTTATTTTTTATACAATATTCACTGGTCTGGAAATAATATCTATCTACTCTGGAAAAAATAGAGTAGATAGATATTATTTCCAGACCAGTGAATATTGTGTAAAAAATAAAAAATTTAAATTGAAAAAGCCTATGGCCAGGGCGGAACGTTTCAAATGATACAATGAAAACATAATTATTTAATGAATCCAAAACCCAAGAACTGTCCCTCCCCAAAAACAGAAGGATTCAAGAACTCATCGCAAAAAAGGAATTATTTTTATCTTTTGCAGCACAGGAAAGGGAATCTATAAGATTTTCGTATTTTTTTTAACTTTTGAGAAGTAAACTGGAAAATGTCTGCAAATATAAGCATTACTTTGGCTTCCACAATTCTGCAGTCAGGAAAAACATGAATATTTTTGCGAGAAAAATACTTGAAATGGAAAAGTCCTCTAGAACTTTTGTCTTTCTTGCAGCACAAGAAAGGGAATCTATATTATTTTCGTGTTTTTTTTTTAACTTTTGATAGTTTAACAACTGAAAATTGTCTGCAGATATGAGCATTAATTTGGCTCCCACATTCCTGAATGCTTGGCAGTCAGGAAAAAGATGAATATTTTTGCGAGAAAAATACTTGAAATGGAAAAGTCCTCTAGAACTTTTGTCTCTTTTGCAGCACAAGAAAGGGAATCTATATTATTTTAGGATTTTAGGATTCTAGGAACGCACGATGTTCTTTGAACATTATAGGGATTGCCTTTCGTGCGCTCCAAGCGATAAAAAAAATTCTGTTTTTTTTTTTTCAATTTTTGAGAGGTTAACAGCTGGAAATTGTCTGCAAATATAAGCATTACTTTGGCTTCCACATTTCTGAATGCTTGGCAGTCAGGAAAAACATGAATATTTTTGCGAGAAAAATACTTGAAATGGAAAAGTCCTCTAGAACTTTTGTATATAACTCAGTGAACCCAGCTGCAAACAGGTTGAAAAGCAATTGAATTTGATGATCTTTTTTTATTTATTATTTTCATATTCTCCATTGATAAGGACATAAGAAACAATGACTCGATGTAAAAAACAGTTGAATACCATTGAGATTGGTGGCTAATATATTTGGACATGATTTCCAATTCTGAATAATTTTTTTGAATAATCAATAGAAACACTTTGATATGCAATTTTGGCAATTTAATGGTTAGATTTCAAGTTGCAGGTTCCTAGAAAACGTATTAGCTCTGCAAAATTCTGACAAGAAGACAGCACAGGTTGGCTTCAGAAAATATCAGTGTTTCTATCAAAATTTACCGTTCGGGCAGGTCGATTTTAATTTGACAGGGACAAATTTTTATGTGAGCATCATAATTTTTTTTTGCACTGGGACCAAACGCCCCACAAGTCGAAACTTGTGCGGGGTTAGGTATACATACAAACACAAACATCCAAGGGCTAGCTAACTAGGATTCGAACCTATGTCTCGGTGGGAGTCCCCATACGAACTCAGCGCCTTCACGCTTTCGACCACCGAGCCGCCTAATAATAAAGTTGAGACTTTGAGGCGGAACTGGCATCAACTTTCGATTTCAAAATGGAACACCCTGTATTTTATTCCATGATCGGTGATTATACAAACCAACAGTACTTAGTTTTCCCATAAAACTTGGTATGGTTGGATTTGTAATCATAATCACTAAACGATCATGAAATAAAATACAGGTTGTTCCATTTGAAAATCGAAAATTTTTGCTCCTTCTGCATCAAGGTTTCAACTTTACGATCTGATAATTACAGAAAAATGTGTCCTCTGCCAAATCAGAATCGATCTGTCCGAGCGTTTTTTAATTGTGGTCATCAAAACGGCGTAAACTCGGTATGAGTCTTAGATCAATGTTTGTCTGCATATCTGAAAATTGATATTCAAGTTGATAGGAGAATAGGTATCATCTTGTTGAATTATCTTCTTTCCTTTTTGTTTGTTTGTGTTAACAACAGTAATAACGGTTGGTTTTAATATTTCAAAAACATAATAAAAGTTGAGGTTTACATGTGGGATAACTTGAAATTTTTCTCTATGCTGTATGTCAGGACAAAACTGAAATCTCATTACTTATACCATTCTAGTGATCTGTACTAATAGCCGAGTCAATATACTGGTGGAAATCTCGGGTTTTCCACATTATAATCTGAAAACCCAGAGTGCCACTACTAAAAAAGTAGGATTCAAAAAGTCGCCATAAAATATGAGCGTCAATATAATATTGAGCTGATTTTTGTCAATGATTGATATTTCTTATTCATTGAAGATTTTTATTTCCATTTTTGAGTCATGTTTATTTTGACATTGCAAAAATGATGGAATCTCAATCACTGAGTAAACTTCTATAATCTATTAGCAGTGCTCATGTACTGTGAATATTATACCTGGTATTTTATTTGCTTATAATTGAAAAAAAAGCATTCTAGATAAACTTTGCCACTGACAAGCCTAGTAGATGATATTTCAAAACTTGAATTACTCATGTTTTTTTTTTTTAATTTCATATAAGAAACTCTTTTAAGTTCTACTTTCAGAGTTCATTTATTTTGTGTTTGTTATTGTCAAAACATAATAGTTTGTGTTGATATCATTTTAATTTTATTTGTTAGTGCCATAACTGAGTGAGTACATATTCACAAAAAATGTCTACTAGGATTCAATGAACTACTTGGTCAAATGATGAATTTTATAACTCTTTTGAAGAGCAATTGAAATAATATGCCCGTGCAATGTAAACAATAACTCTTCCACATTTAATAAGAGAGTATTCAAATATCATAAAATTTATTCGATCTTGATATTAGTATTTATTTATATTTTTTATATGAAAGTACAAACGTTTTTGTAAGTTTTTTAATATTCATATAATATGCAATTTATTGATTTTATTCTTTTCCTTGTGGCTGCAGCCTGTTGGGAATTCAATCACCTTAATATCTAGAATGTTTTTTACTATTTTTATTTTATACTTGTATATTGATGTATAATGTATTGGAATTTTAAAAAGCAATTTGGATATATTTGATGATATGTCAACAGTTCTGAATATTCCTTTTCACTTGGACAAGCTGTCAATTTTTTTTCATATTGGTCTTAAACAAGAGATACATCTCTTGATTCTTCAAAACATTATGAGACCAATATGAATGAAAAAAACAATCTGATGTTTTAATCAGAATTTGTGTTGTCAGCAGGTCTATTTTTTCTCTATAATGTCAACAAATAAATGCTACTTCTTTCATAAAGAATTTGGACCTAGTTGGCAATATGGTGGCGATTTTTCTTTCATAAAAGTATTTAACTAAGTACATTCAATCTTTCTGTGTTTCTATGTTTTCACTGATGTATGAAACGTTATTTTAGTGTTCTAAGTTACAACTTTCCAGAAATTTTGTGTTATTGATTGACAAACTGTTTATCAGGCAATGTAGTCTAAATGGACCAATTCAGCATTCCTATCTTCACAATCAATTTGAATGCAATATTATAAATAAAAAAGTTATGAATGTTACTGAAATTTGACATTCTCACCAATGAAAATATTTTCTAGTCTTTGTTGGAAAAATTGTCCTGATTTGACCCCGTTTACTTTTTTGAAATCGGTTGGAAGTTATAACTGATACAAATGAGATTCTCATCAAATGGAATGCTGAATTTGAATGCCTGATTACAGTTGTTGAACAGTGTATTGAAAGTGTAAAATTTCAGTTGAAATTTCATAGAACGAATTCAGAAGTTAGTTTTACAGAATTTATATCGTTTGTTTCCTTTAATGTCCTCTGATTGTTTATTATGCACTCACATGCATACTTATGGATCTTGCTATATTTATATTTTGTGAAATAACAGTCAACAAAGATTTAGGACCACATTGGTATATCTCTTACACATATGTGCAAAATAGATGAATCATTCAAGAGGTTACATATACTTATGATAAAGTGCATGAAGAATGTATGAAAAAAAATTTAGCTGTCTTAATCACATATCTTCAACGTATTGTTCAACAAATGTTCAATTCACTACTTATGGTAACATCCCCATTCTTCATTTTTCCAGCAATTTTTATGAAAGTTAGGACATTGAAATAGTTTGAACTTCTGGTTTCTGGTTTTTCTGGAATCGGAATTAATAAAATGCCCTGTATTTATTGTCAAAATGCTCATTTTCTTTCGTATCTGAAGAACCATGAGTTGATGAAATAAAAAATAATACATATTATATGAAATTGGTGAAAGCACAAGCGCTAGAACTCCTAATCATGGTCGGAAAAATGTGTATTCGCGAAGACATCTTTAATATTTTTGATTTTTTTTGTTTTTTCACTGTCTTTGTATTGTTGCAAAATGAGTGCTGTATTCCCAATCATTGGACTTGAGGACATTAGTTGTCAATAGTTGATGTTGAGAGGTGACATAAAATTACAGGCACAAATTTTGATCTGTGCTGTGCTGTGAAAAAAAACATGATTTATGTAGCCTTGAAGATTATACTATTGATAACATTTTATTTTTTTGAATTACAACTCTCAGAACATGAATGTTGTTCAAATGCATATGTGAGATTGGATGAATTGAAACTATTGTCAGAAGTTTCAGTACATAGTATTTTTCAAATTTGTATCAAACTATAATCTTATACTGTTGAATGTCATCTCAAATAAATGAAATAAATATTGAAATATTGGTTGTTTTTTTCTTGGACAATAAAATTATAATATTTCTCAGGCCCAACTTTGTCATAGGTCCTTCAAATTTGAATCCTCTTGTATAGTATACAAATTGTTGGATCCAGTAGTTCACCAATATTTTGAACCTCAAAATCGTATGAAAACTTCAGAATTTCTAGGGAAGACCCAAAAATTGCACATACAAATCTTTATGAAATCCTTCTTTTCCGTTTCACGAGAGCCTAAAGCTTTCGAACTATTCCCAAACGTTATTGACAGATTGGTCTGTGTTGGTCACAATGAATCACGTGATCCATTATGGACGCATTCGCTCCTAGAAAAGAGTCCCTGAAAGGAAGGAAGAAGGAAATACATCCTTGAAAGCCTACATCACTGCACAAGTGATAATAGTGGGCTGACGGCATGCTATTAGTGGACCAGAATAAAAAACTCCCTGGCCGAACTCATTCCCCAAAATTTTCATGCGAAAAATAATCATCAAAAAATAATGGGAATGGTTCGAAATATTTAGGCACTTCTCGTTTCTTTCTGATCTCTGGTTTCTGCTCACCTGATTGTACCATCACTCCTGACACCTCTTGACCATCTTCGAAAGGACAATTTCGAGTTTGTAGGATTCTATGGAGTATGCAACAAACAATTCATCAGTTCGTGCTTTGACACACAGAGGGCGCCAAGCGTTCTAATGAATTGTTAGTTGCATTGCTTCTTCTTCTGCTTCTTCAACAACAATAAATTATTGAAAACAACTTGACAGATTACTATGCAACCAAGAATACATTCGTATCTCTAACGTGGGTGGAACAGAGAAGCCGCATCGAAAAAGGATTATATGACTACGTATACCCTTTTTGATTTCTGCTTTCCTGATACCATCTGATACCGATCTTGTTCTTCTGAAATGAGATTACACGTTTCTCGTGTCTTGATACCTTATGCCCATCTGAAGCATTTTCGATGGTCAATTCAATACCTCTTCTCATTTCTGCTCTCCTGATACTCGAATTTATATTTTTGCCTGCTCTAAATCGGATTTCTCATTTTTGATTGTCAAGTCATCACCTCTTCTCATTTCTGCTCTCCTGATACTCGAATTCATATTTTTGCCTGCTCGAATAAGAGGATTTCTCACTTTTGATTGTCAACCTCTTCTTATTTCTGCTCTCCTGATACTCGAATTTATATTTTTGCCTGCTCTAAATCGGATTTCTCATTTTTGATCGTCAAGTCATCACCACTTCTCATTTCTGCTCTCCTGATACTCAAATTCATATTTTTGCCTGCTCAAATAGGATTTCTCATTTTTGATTGTCAACTCATCACCTCTTCTTATTTCTGCTCTCCTGATACTCGAATTTATATTTTTGCCTGCTCTAAATCGGATTTCACATTTTTGATTGTCAAGTCATCACCTCTTCTCATTTCTGCTCTCCTGATACTCGAATTCATATTTTTGCCTGCTCAAATAGGATTTCTCATTTTTGATTGTCAACTCATCACCTCTTCTTATTTCTGCTCTCCTGATACTCGAATTTATATTTTTGCCTGCTCTAAATCGGATTTCTCATTTTTGATGGTCAAGTCATCACCTCTCCTGATATACTATATCTATAGTTCCTTTTGAACTGTGTGCACTTGTGGCTCAAGACGGTCCAATTGACTTTGGATAAGCTATACATGAATCGATATTTTTGCCTCTTTGAAAACGGATTTTGCATTTTCTATAGACAACTCAATACGACCGTTTCTCACTCGTGATCCCCAAATCTCGCCTTCGAATTTGCCACTTATTCTTTCACTTTCCAGATACCTACTAAATATCAATTTTGGGAAATTGAGTGACCAAGGAGGAATAGAGAAAAAAAAGACTGTTTATTAACAAACTATCTATTGAATACGATAATTCAATTCAAAATAACATTTATCCATTCAACATTCAAACTAGAGCATATGCTGCGTAATTAGCGATGCCACATCTGTTCCTGTTTCTTCTCAGTCTCATGTAGCCGTTTTCTCCCCAATGTCTTCCCCACCAATTCTTCAAGATCCACGCATCCTTCGTATAACCCACGATCAGCATAGCATGGTTCACAGTGTTCGAGCTACAGGAATCATCATCGTACAGGCCTTTGCTAAAACAAAAAAAATACAGATAATACATTTTCCAGTACAATTTTCTTTAAAATTTGACAAAAATATAAAAAACGGCCTCGAAGAGGTTTATTTCATCTCGAATCAACAAGAACATTCTCACTAACTGAAGAATCCATGTCTGTTGAAATAATGTGTCTGGTATTTTCAATAAAAATGACGCATTACCAGCAAACAAATTGAGTGCACTTCCATTCCACAATAGAAAATGAATTGAAGTAGGTACCAAATTATGATTTCTAATACCTAAAAACCCCAGTTTCGAAATTTTCATGTGTCCATATTCAAAAACGTTGAAGGTATTACGAAAAATATATTTCAAAATTACAATCTTGACACCTTGTATCTCAGCAATTATTTCTCTTATATCAACCTATTTTTTACCAGAAAATAAAGGTCGAGAATACTATTTAAATAATTACGTAAGAAGAGTGAGAAAAAATTTAATTTTTCAGAACTGGAAATTTTCCAGGAAAAATATGTATAGTTAGTGAATTTGTGGGAGGTTCCATGGCTGCTAGCGAGCAGTGTATATCTCTCGCTCCTTCAGAATCCTAACTACAAAATTACATAAGATACAGGAGTGCTTTTATTGGAATTGAGACACACTGTATGTACAAAATTTGGTTATTTCATCAAAGGGTTTAACAAATATTTACAAAAAACACTCATCTCGGTCTGGCCTTGAAATGGTAATAACCCCCCTGTATAGCCATTATTTTTTTCTCATATCAACCTATTTTCTGTGGGAAAATTAAGGTGAAAAATCAATTTGTTTTGATTTTTTGACTCAAATCGTAGTTTTGAACTCAAAAACTTGCAACAATTCTATGTACAGGGTTATCCATCGAGAAGGCCCACCCGTATATTTATCCTTAAGAGCGTGACAAACCACAAATTGACTTTTTTTAATGAAACACCGAGTTTTTTATATTTTTTTCGGAATCTGTGATTTTTTGTGATCACAAACGTATCTATATACAGTATGATATCTCCTATTTTCACTTCATCATCTTCACTTTTTTGACCGCAGAAAAACAATTTTTTGTGTTGGCTCTACACAGATATCGTGTTAGCCATGAATGAGGATATATTTGACACTTTTATATCACATCATTTTTAAATAGATTCCCTAACTGATTGAGTGATCACCAATTATTGAAAAAAAAAGTTTTTCTGGGGTCAAAAAAGTGAAGATAATGAATTGAATATATATATATACACTTTTGTGATCACGAAGAATAACTGATCCCGAAATTAATATTAAAAACAGGGTGTTCCATTTAGAAAAATCAATTTGTGGTTTGTCACGCATTTAGGGATCACCCTGTAAAACTTCTGAAAAAATAACGTAAATATATAGGGGTGGGCCTTCTCGGTGGATAGCCCCGTACAATTACTAAAGGCCAAACCTGTAAATAAAATTCAACTTACTGATAAAGTTGAAAAGTGTGAGGACTTGCATTGATTGACGCAGCTATAGGACCAATCCTAGCGACTGCAACTTCCAGAGCTCTTTCATCTCTTGCTGGCAGCACTGCCCAGGAAGTGATGTTCACTATCGCCATGTGTTTGTCGTAGGTACATTTTTGTTGCTGAAAAAAAAAAACAACTGTTATAATGTGGAGAAAAAAGTATATGCAGAGATTGGCAAATACTATGAAACCGTATTTGATAATTCCATATGAATCTCTGAAACAGTACAGATCCAAATATAGAATGATTTCGAAGAATATTACCAAGGAAATTGAATGGTTTGAAATGACTATTTCAATAGTCTCGTATATTTCAAATACTTTGAGGGATATTTATGACTGTCAGGGTAACTAATTATCTTCAAAGTCTACAAATACCTTTCTACTCAAACATTTATGAAGTATTTAAATAGGTTTTTTGACTCATGACTCTCTTGGTATAGTGGCAGCCATGAAAGAAAATTGTATATTGAATTTTAAAATTTTGGTGGAGGCACTTGAATCGGTTTTCTTGTCAATCTGTTAGATCCTTTGATATGTACCTTCCTGGAATAACATTGTTTTACAGTATCTGAGGTACCAATCATGTACAATTTAAATTTGAAAAAACTATCGTCAAAAAGTATTTAGCCTTATTAATGATGAGCCTAGTCCGTAATTATTAGGCTTATGTTTTGAAATTCCCTTTTACCTCTATTTGCATGACAAGACATAAAAAAAAAACAAAATCAACTATGAAATTTCCATATCAACACACTTTTCACTGAATGATGAAAATATAACTTGATTGTAAGTAGGTAGGACAAATACAATATAAATCTCTGTGCTTTCCTCTGATGAGCCCATAACATCAGATAAAGACCAATTCAAACAAGAGAAGTTGATAAGTTTACCTTCTTTTTATACGGATAATCCTTGTATGTCATGAGTCCGCCTACGTGTTCCAGATAGCGAAGAGTATTCCTCAGAGAGCCACCTGCGCATCCATAGTTTCCATAAGATACACTGCAGTCTATGATTTGTTGCTCACTGAAAAAAAAAACAATTCACAGGTCTCAAGAAAGGAAAATCAAGATCGAAACGGTTGCCTTGACCAGGATTCCAGGAACCAAACTTCGATTGTCAGGCGATATGACGTGATTTTATCGAAGAACATGACTTAGATTATAGTCATTTATAGCAGAATTGACAACGGTACTTGAATGATGTTGAAGTAACGTAAAGATGACGTCTGAAGATGATGTTGATGTGACGTAGCAATTTGGTGGTGTTCGTTTTTCAGAGTGACAAAGAATCCATAAATGCCAACAGTCATTGCATGGCTATATCAAACTATTCGATCCGCTTACACCTTCCCGATACTCACTCCAAGATTTGAGAAACAAATATCATCTTGTAGAATATTCTAAGAAATATTCACAGAATATTCTTAGAATGTTCGAATATTCATGGAATGTTCCATGTGAATATTCTGACAATAGTATGAACGTACATTCCTAGGAGCTCCTGAGATATAATATTCCAGAATGTTCATGAAATACCATTGTGAACATTCATGGAATGTTCATAGCGAATATTCTGATGACATTCTAAAAATACGTTCCTATGAGCTTCTGAAATGGAATATTCTAGAATGACGTTCAAATATACTTCTTTCAGAATATTCTAATAAAATATCCTCATATTAATATCTCTGGATTAATCATAGAATATTTTCATCCTTCAACCAATATTCTATGAACATTCAATTCGACATATTCTTAGAATATTCTTTTCGAATATTTTAAAAATATACAGAATCGTACAGATTATGATATCGATATTATCTTGTATTTATATACAGAGTGTTCCCCTGACCCAAACCTAATATTTAGGGTCTCTCTGCGTATTATCCTACTATAATGAGGTGTAACTGACATTGACAAAACAAAAGACAATTAATTCGACTAATCACACTCAGTTTGACAGGATCTGCTGCCAACAAATAGCACGAAATGCCAGATCCTTTCCAAGTAGAATTTATTTAGTATATAAAGTAGTTTATCCAACAAAAAAATATGATCTCTACTCAAATTACCTATTCCTACAGTAGTTAATCTCTGGTTGAAGTCCATGATAGCTAAAAGTAGAGGGGACAAAGAAGGAAAATTCTAAAGATATGCTTCTCTTTCCAATTATAGGTTGATTTTCTAATATATTGGGCTGAAGATCTCCAAAATTTGGAAATATTAGAACAAAATGGAAATCAATCGATAAGTGAATGATACAGGGTGATTCACCATGAATGTCCCCTCCTCTAGCTCAGTTATTTTTGAACCGATTTCAAAAGTTGAAATATCATCTTAGATGATTTTTCATTGTATCTTTAGATTCTCCCTGAAGAGCTGATTTCATCAATGCATCACACTTGGGGTCTAGCGGGAACGATTACAGAGATATAGGGTGTTCAAAATCGAGAGTTTTCAACTTTAGGATTTTTTTGTGACGAAACTATTCATTATCGGTCAAAACGGCTCTCATGTCCGTATCTCAACTGTAGATTTACTATCTACTGACATTTAATGATTGGAACAGATACAGGGTGATCAGAATTTTGAATCTTGCACCACCCTGTAAATGTTCCAATTAAATGTCAGTAGATAGTAAATCAAAAGTTGAGATGGGGACATAGAAGCCGTTTTGACCAATAATGAATAGTTTCGACGAAAAAAAAAACTAAAGTTGAAAAATCTCGATTTTGAACACCCTATAACTCTGTAATCATTCCCGCTATATCCCAAGTGTGATGTATTGATGAAATCAGCTCTTCAGGAAGAATTTGAAAATACAATGAAATACAGGGTGTTCCATTTGAAAAAATCAAGTAGTACTCTGTAGTTCGTTTGTTCCGAGCACCCTGTATTTTCTGATGCAACGAGAAAAAAAATTCTGATAAATCATTTTAGATTATTTTTCATATTTTCAATTCGGTTCAAAAATGAGTGAGCTAGAGGAGGGGACAATTATGGTGAATCACCCTGTACTATAGGTATCTAAAATTGTGTTAAAAATATCATTATATATATATTCACCTTAGTGGCACTAGTTTATCGGTTTGTTTGAAAATTTGTGCCTGTATGGCACTGGCTATGCTGAATGCGTAACATGAACCGCAGTCTACTTGGTTGTACACGGGAGTCTTGAAACCTTTCTTCACCCAATTGATTTCTTCTGGTATATGCATCACTTTGTCATAGAAATCGCCAACTGTCTCAGGATTCACTTTCCTGTGCCTACTTTTGGTCAGCTTCACCATTTTCTGAAGATAACTTTGGGTGTTCTGAAAACGTTGGAAAATTGTGAAATTCGTTTTGAGATTTATTCAAGAGGATTTTAGTTAGGTTAACCTCACCATATCAGTGAAGTCATTTTCTTTTATGTAAAAAGAATGCAGCCCTTGGTCCGCCTCTTCATTATGCTTCTTTATTCTATCCAAATTTTCTTCCCACGCCTTCCTTTTTATGATATCATGAAAATCTGAATATGTTTTATTAAACTTCCTCTGCAATGAAGAACAAAATTAATTTATAGTGTGAAAACCCGAACACACAACATTTTGGTCATCAAGTAAAATAGATAATATAAAAATAGGAGAAAATATAATTAGCAATTATGGGATACATTTAATAATCATATATTATACCTTGAATTCATTCCACTGTTCCTCAACATCTAACGTGTCAACATGTTCATATTCGTATTGAGAAAACACGGTCTTGATGAAAAATACAAACAAAAGCAGCCTTAGCAAATATGACATACCTACTGGTTTTTTTTGTTTGCTCTATCAATTTCAAGATATTAATTCATTTAACAACTAACGACAAAAGCGATCAAAATTGAACACAACGATTTCTGCTGATCAAATAAAAATTATACGGATTGTGAAATTTTGTGCTTACCAAAACATTTTACAAGAATACGAATTATTTCTTTAGTTCATTCAATTATGGTAGGTAGTTCGAAAAAAAAAATCGTTTCGGTATTTGAAAATTAGTGATCAGAACAAATATTTTTTCTCCGGCAAACTTCCATTACTTATACAGGGTATTTACAAAATCGACAAAAATAAGGAAGTCTTAGTTCAAAAAATTAGGCAGATTCGGATTCAGAAGTGTCTGTTCTAAAGGATGGAGAAATATTTCAAATTATGTCTGTAGATCAACCGTGCGGATAGCTACTTTACACCATAACAGCTTCTCATGATTTACAAAGCAAAGATACGACCTGTTCTAGAATACTGTTCTCACATATGGGGTTCAGCACCCAAACATACTCTGATGCTCTTAGATTCCATCCAGAGAAGAGCCATTTCCCTATAGTTGGTGATGCCACACTCACTAACACTTTGATATCGTTGGAACACCGTAGAAAGGTCGGCGACCTTTTACTTTTTCTTTGATACTTTCACGGGAAATGTTCTTGAGAAATATCTGCTATACCAACCAAACGAACTTGACAAGCGCAGTCAGCTTATCTTTTCGTTGTCCGAAATATGTCGAACAGCAATATATAATAATTTTCTCGGGGAGAAAAGGGAAATAAAAATTGGTGGTGAAATAATCGAGCGGGTAGAAAAATTCAAATACTTGTTGAACAGACTAGAATGGTTGTCAGTAAAAGATTTTTCATTGTACCAGGCACTCATTTTTATAAAATATACAAAATAAGCAATGGCACTTTACCAGACTACCTGAGAGAAAAACTGAACTATAATTTTGAATATCACCACTATGAAACGAAATCTAGAAGAGATTTTCACATTCCCCAAAAGATTTATGGAAAACTCAATATTTTTCCAAGGCTTAAGAGCATTCAACGAATTGCCAACTGCAATAAAAATTGCACACTCTCTCAATTGTTTCAAAATCACTCTGAAAAAAGAGGATTCTCTCCAAAAAAAAGGCAATTCGTCTCGTGGGTGATGCCTCGCTCACAAACTCACTCACTTCTCTGGAACACCGTAGAAAAGTTGGCGATCTGGCTCTATTTTAAAGATATTTCCATGGACGATGCTCTTCTGAAATATCAACAATTGTTCCTCCCTTGGCAGTCCCATCGAGTTGAGGCTTCGCACCCCTTCGTGGTCACTTTGGAGACCTGCAGAACATCTCTTTCCAAAGACTCGTTCAACCAACGAACAGCGAGGCTCTGGAACACATTTGCCAAGGGAAGTGTTCCTCGAGAAAAAACACCAATTCCTACCTTATTTCCTTTGGTTCTCAAGATGTTATCTGAACATTACAGGATATCCCTTTTCGTGGGAACCAGAACATAAAAAAATTATTGTATAGTATGTATGTAGTGATGCTGTTTGACATATTTCTGTGTTTTATCTACAATGTATTAGTTTTTATGACTAAATAAACGGATATATATGTAAATGTGGAAATTCCTATCGATTGAAAAAACAAAAAACTCGTGGCACTTCTATGCTTCCGTACCCAAGGAGCCTAACGCCAATATTTTTGGAGCGCTATCGCTATTGCTCTAGACTCTAGAGTCTAGAGCACGCACAGTGGTTCAGTCGAGAGCCGAGATGAATCCGCATCTATTCGCGGTGGTCCGATCCCACCTAACCAAAATTCAGTCGGCGGACTGAGTGCTGAGTAGAGGCAGCGCAAGTCGATGTTGACGCCAGCGTCGCTGGATTTGCGTCGCCTCGACAAAATATAATATCAGTCGTGTCCGAATGGGGGCCCTGCATCTCCTTCCGTGGCCCTGCCACCAACCCTCTCGAAACAACTCGTGTAACTGAACTGTGATAGAAAAAATAATGGATTTAGGTTATGATCTGTCGGCTCTCCTCTCTGAGGATTTTGACATTGAAAGTGCCATAGATTTTGACGATTTATTGGGAACCCCGAAAAATCAAGAGTTTTACGAATTGACATCGAAAACAATGCCTGTTACAGAAAGGTGAGCAAGTTGATGGCCGATTGATTTGTGATTGGTTCATTATTCGATGTCACTTCTCAAAAACACTCGTTTTTCAAAATATCTACCCCTTCCCCAACCCTGTCTGGAACACATGAATCAAATGTAAACAAATTTCCGATCCGATATAGGTACCTCAGCTAGACAAAAAGATTCTGCGAATGAGATTTTTATTTTAACATCTCTATTTTTAGATACAAGTTCAAATCTAATAATTTTTGATATATTGCCAAAATTGAAATTTGGACAGTTGTTAGATAGAACGTGTTTCCTAATATAACAAATTAAGTAGGTATATAAATAAAAAAGTTCTGCGAATAACAAAAGATTCAAACTCAAACCAGATATTTATGAATGGAAAAGTCATAATAGGATACTGATAGGATACCTACTGACATTCAAAATATTTTACAGTTTATACAAAAAGTACTCAACATTTCAAGCAGATTGTTATATTTACAATATGTAGTAATATTACTTTCCCTCGCCGGTAATTTGCAGTTGGGAAAAATTTGATTTCTTGTTACAATATAAGTCATAGATCAAACTAACTGTATATGTGGTTATACCATTGTTGATGGTTCAAAAGTTATTGAATTTTTCCTAAAAACGCGACCAATTTAAAAATATTAATAACAAAAAGGTTGTTTCGAATAATCCCATATGTTATACCATTTCGGAAGGGCAATTTTTTCAGATGAAGTTGGTGAACTTTGTGGGGTACTTTTCAAGCGGAATTGAAAAATCAACTGAATTATTTCAGTCAACAAAACTTGAGGAAAACACCATTTTTCTTAATTGATACGAAGTAACACAGGTCATAAAAGTTATTTCTTGGAGAAGGTGCATTCGGGCGGATAAATTTTGTAAAAGAAAAAAATGTTTTCTCAGTAGACAAACTACATGATTTTAGGGAGATAACCACATATACGGTTTGTTTGATTGGAAATGACCCTTCCTTATCACCCCTTCTTCTTTTGATCCATCACTCGACAGTTTATAATGAATAAGGCCGTTTCAACTAGCTAAATTATTCCGAGAGGCTTCATGATAAAAAAGTGACATTTTTTACAGGAACTTATGAACTTTTCATATGCATTAAAACAGACGATAAATAATTTCATAATTTCGATCAGGATAGAGGAAGTTAAATATGCTTACAATAGCTAGAAAACTTTCTTCTGGAACATATATTTAGAAAACACACTGGAAAGTTTCCGAAGTCAGATGGAAAATATCAAATGGATTCAATGGAAAAAGTTAATAACTGTCGATTCATTTCATTTCATATCAAATGGATTCAATGGAAAAAGTTAATAACTGTCGATTCATTTCATTTGGTCTTTCTTGTAGAATTTTTGATCCAGCAGTCATTCTGTTTAATGAGATTCTTAGTCATATTATAGCAACGAAATGCTTCATTCATAATGTATGTAAAACTGGTATGCATGAGTAAGCACCATGGTAGTATCATGAATGAATGAAATAGTATAATACAATCTAGTTTGCCAACAATTTCATAATATGTTAGACTAAAGAAAAAACAGTCTATCGATTTTTAAAAATTTTTACTCTGATTTCTTTTAGCTGGGAAACTATCAATTTCAACTATTTACTTTGTGGATTGTTTTTTATTCACGTATTATAAAAAATTTCCATAAACATAAGATTTAAATTTAGAATGCAAAGGAATGTAAGCCAAAATAAACACCTTACTAAAATCCCTGAAAATGTTCAACAGACATCAACTTGACCGTCAGTATTAGAGGTGAAGATTTATTCGGATTCTGTATCAAGACTCCTGAATTTACCAATGACGTAATGTGATCAGGGATTTCATAACATTACACCACATAATATGAAGTTGAAAGTTCTATTTTCATTTTCCCATAAGAGTGAATGAAAATGTATCCATAAAAAAAACATCTCCTTATGACTTACGAACCATACATTATGAAGGAAGACAATTTTCATCTTCAATAAAGTTTTGAGACATTTAGAAACTTGTTCCATGAAACAGGGTGTACCATTTGTAAAATCGATGGTTTCCTGAAAGTTATGGTATGCTACATGATGATTGTTTCAGAGATACTATATATTATTTCAAAGTATTAAATATTACACAATACTGAAAACTAGTTGGAGTATTTAAGGGTTTATATCATTGCTTTTTTATTTTGAAGTAGATAATAATTGTAATCTTAACTTTCCGATTATAAAACGAGTGTTATTAATCATTTGGGTGTGGCCAAATTGAAGTTGTTTAATAGTTGAAACACATATTTATGTCACTTTTACTTTGATCATTTAAAAAATTCGAATTTAAAAACAACGAGTTGATTCACATACGCCACTGCTTTCAACGTAAAAATGAATGAGACAAAACCATTGATACTGAAATGACTAAAAAGCAAATAGGTACCTATCGACTGAACCACTTCAAGAAAAACATTCTTCGGTGATTCAGGTTTGGTTTTTCTGAGTTTTTTCAGTAGCTCTCAAATCCAGAGAACGAGAACTATGACTCCATTGGACCAATTTCAGGGAAAAATGTAGGTCAAGGTAGTCAGTTATTTGAGTTATTGATGTCTTCTGAGAACAGGTGAATGTAAAAACCAATTCAGGTCTGCACACACCTCAAACATGGGCGTAGGTTGATGACTTCAGGGAAAAAAAAATAGGACAGCATATCCCATTTTCGGATTTTGTGTCGCCCCATAATGTTCATAGTAGAAATAGCTACGAAATAATCGGCTATGTTTTTCAGATAAATCGGTAAAGAAATGGTGAACATTCGCCATCTTGGAGGCGACATCTTCAAATTTTTCCCACCGAATGCGTCAGTGTATTGTAGAGGAAGCCCATTGGGTGGCAAGATTAATTTTATTTTCTTCGATTCGAAGTGAGATCCGATATCTTGCAACCATTGGCGCCTCGTGAAATCCATTCTGAATTAATGAAAAAAAATCAATTATTATCGATTATTTTTGCGAAATTATTCTTGAAATCATTTGTGGAAAATTGACTACATTGGGAATGATATTTTTATTGGTAGGTATCAATTTTCTTTTACAAATGGATACATACAGAATATTTCAAGTTTAATTTATTGAACGTCAAAGTACGTCATACTCTTTATTGCTTTTAACCAGTGGCACAATCAGTGGCAACAAAACATGTGAGCATGTGATAAACTTATGGATGTGACCTCAATATATAAAGTGAAATTGCTTATTCTTCTGTACACGAAGCTACTTTCAAATAAACTTGAATTCAAAAGCCTCTCAATTATTCATTTTCTCTTAGAAATGCAATTGTATTTTTTAGATACCAACAAATCTTATTTTTCAATCAGATAACAAAATTTCGATAATAAATGACATCTCTTTTCATAATCTGCATATTTGATCCCTTGCCGATTCCGTTTCATGTTTTTACTCAACCTTTTTATAAACTGCATTATTTATATAATAGTTCAAGTTCATCGTAAAGACATTGATATAAGAAAAATGGATTCGGGTACAAATATTATGATCACCATTCAAACTACAGATTTCGTCCAAAAACCTTGTTGTCATGAATCAACATTGTTTATGATTCTATACTACGCCAATGTATAACGGGTGAAACAGACTCATGATGGTGTACCCTCCATTTCTCCTTTGGTTTTCTAGCTTTATTTCTGAAATTTGGGTCATCGATCATGCTCACTAGAGGGCACTTTCTCACATTTAAGGATTTTTTTGCATCTTTCGGTTTTCCTGGAAATGACATCAACTTTCGATTTTCCAATGGAACACCCTGTATTTTATTCCATAATCGGTTAGGAATCATTATAACGAGTTCAACAATACCGGGTTTGATTGGATTTTTCCAAACGATTACGGAGATATTCGCGTTCGAAGTTTCCATATGCTGAATGGGTGTGACGGCGCAACATCGAAACTACTTTCTCTGTCACACTCATTGATCTTATGGAAACTTCGAACGCGAATATCTTATTAATCATTTGAATTAATCCAATCGAACCCGGTATTGTTGAATTTGCTATAATAATCCCTAACCGGTTTCTACAGGGTGTTCCATTTGAAAATCGAAAGTTGATGTAATCTCAAGGATAACCGGAAGATGGAAAAAAATTCTCAAAATGTGAGATAGTGCCCTCTAGTCTAGCATAGTCGAAGTTCAAAATTTCAGAAATATAGCTTCGTCATGTGATATACTGGTACGATCGTACGTACCAGTATATCACCTAGCGAAACATGTCGTGTGTTTGATAATTTTGTGGAAATCTCATCGTTAGTGAAGTTTTTACATTTGCTATGGATTTCAATCAAGTAACGGTCGAGTCAATTGAGAAAAAACTAAAGAAATTCTAATTTTTGTTGCCCCGGAGATTATACCGCACGATTCGCTATTGCGTTCCAATGGAAAGGTTCTGCTCCTAAGGGGGCGTATGGAGTTAGTAACAAAGCCCACATAGAACACACATGGGCTGAAGGACCTCTCGTAAGGTCGATGGCCATTTGGTATGTATACATGCATACATGCCAACGAAGTATATATTATACTACTACTATAAGAAACATTCCCCATCTTTCTAATCTCACTCGTCTTATGATAGGAGTGTTCTCGTATTTTCATCTGCTGGCAATATAAATCTTGATATTTCATTACATGAATCTTGTCGTGCTGCATCTTTTGCTCAATCTTATAGGTACATATCTGACGAATTAGCACATCTGGTAACTCAAATGGATTACTCATATCCCTGAGTATTCTGAGTAGCTGTCTATATGTTGTTGTCTGAATTGTCATTGATGATATTACATGATATAACAATGTAATGTACCAATTCAATCACTAGAAACAATGAAGAATTTATTATCTGCGTGCTATCTCTTCTAGAACTAGCTCTACTAATACCCGGTTATTTATTTTGCAATAATCAGTAATCAAATTATCTCTCTACTATCACCACTCTCTGCCACTTTCTTTATTATTTTTTATGTCTCCTTCACGTAACTACAAAAATATACCTCCAAAGACACCTCAGCCGACGTCGTCTTCAAACGATAAGTTTTGTCGTACAGGTACGACAATCGTTAGCTACAGAATAACAAATATCGTTTCGTAACGATTATCGTCCGCTAACGATGTCGTTGAGCGTTACAGAATTGCCCTCTGAACTGCCATCTGTCCACGTCATAATCATGGGTCGATATGACGGGCAATCCAAATCTCGCGCTCCCATTGATGAATCTAACCTCGAACCAAACTTCCAGCGCTCCGAACCTGAAAACCATCAACCCAGCTTCGAGGACGCAACTGAAGCTGCAGCTGATGCGCGACCAAGCTTTGCAGCTGCAGCAGCAGCAGCGTCTCCAACCTCACCCGATGAACATCCCTTCTGCGACACCCGTCAAGGTACCGCTGAACAGCATCGCCGAAGTACCGCCTCAGGTGCTGCACGTCCAGACCGAGCTCGAGAACCCGACCAGGTACCATTCCACACAGCGCAAAATATTCATGGAATATCGCCACAATCCAGACAGCACTGGATATTCCTAGAATATACAGGGTGTTTCCGAAATTGGGGCGATCAATGAAATGGATGATAGGAGACGAAAAAACAAAACGAGATGAAAGAATACAATTTTGTCGAGAAAAAAATATTTTGGAAGATATTGAGCATCAAAATTCGCCTAAAATGTTTGTAAATCACTGATCAGAGGTTAATAACCAACCCAAGCATTTGCTTTCGGCGAGATCACAAGCACAGGCAGTATCAATGGCATTGCAATGTTGCCGGACGTTCAATAATAGTTTAAAGATATAGTTATGGTGGGAGCGAAGTGAAAAGCTTTCAAAACAATTTTTTCTTGTGATTTATCTTGTCATTATGTCTCATAGAACACCCCATTTTATTATTCGTCCCAATTTCGAAAACACCCTGTATACATGCCTCTGGAACATCCAAGGAATATTTCAATAAAATTCCAAAATGATAAACAAAAAAAATTCCAGCAGGATTATGCTAAAGTGAATTTTCTCAGAATATTCTAGTTGAATTGATCGTTCGGGGAATATACAGGTATGAATGTTCCAGGATTATTCCCAACATATTGGTGTGTGTATATTCATGAATTATTCCATGAATATTTCCATATTTTCAATGAAATGGTATAGTGTGAACACCAATCACTATTTTAGATATGTGAGTTCCAAACATTTATTATATGTAACGAGATTTTTGAACAAAGTGTTTACTATCCACGCTCCCTCAAAAATTGTTATGTATACCTATCATATATTTCAAATTGGATTACTAGTCTAGTGGTTGACGCTTTGCCCTAGTCCGTTACCACCGATATTATGGTAACGCCTAGTCACGGGTTCGAGCCCATCTTGGATCACTTTTTTTTTATTTAAGAATGAATTTCCAGAAACAATAATTTATTCGTATTCCTGGATTATCCTTGATATTTTCCGAGTATTATCCGAATATTCCTAGAATATAATCTAGAGATCCATAGAATATTCACTTGGACGCATTCTATGAATATTTGAAGAATTCCCATTGGCATATTCAGATAATATTACAATATTGGTGCTGTCTGGGAATATTGCAATGTTGCAGGTGCATTTACAATCTTTCAGAAATATTGCAAGAAATATCGTATTTTTATACACATTGTTCGAATTATCACATCCAATATCTACATTAAAATTGCCTACTTTCCGAAAATGAAGGTTTATGTTAGTCTACCGTCGACAAAATCAGTTGAGCTACAGAATTTTGATTAAAATATTGTAGCTGAATAAAAAAGTATTGATTATTTCAGGTAGGTATCTAAAAATCTATGAATTGTTATCAGTTTTATCAAATTATTTCAATATTTCGTACTATTTCTGCATCAATGTTGCATGATTATATCACAGAAATATTTCTGCAACATTATATGTGGCATATTTTGTGTCGGACATTCAGATATTCCTGCAATATTCCCGGAATATTTCATCTACGTTCCGCCATGAAACAAAACTGTGCTGTATGGAAAGATCATTTTTCGATATTGCAATGGAACAGGGCCTACTCTTATCTCAGATAGAGTAGGTCCTGAATGGACGCATCTCAATCAGGTACCACGTGATGCAAAAAGCGAGGGACCAGGTGAAGCAGTACCTGAGCGAGTCGTCCCAGGCGCCCGAGCTGCGGACGCAGAGCGCACCGACGGTTACCAACGGTACCAACGATACCAACGGTACCAGCGGCGCGCGTGCGCAGTACCGTCCTGCGCAGGGGAACGCCTCGCCTGGCTATGAGGGACCTGTGCTGTCGCCCGCTTTGAGCTCCGGGGCTACCAGTTGTACCTCTGAGGTAAGTTTTCCTGTGATGTGCACTGAGGAAAATTCCTATTAACCATAGTCAGGAATCGAATAACCCCAGCAAGAAACTCTGATAGCATAGGGGACAAGCGAGTTATCAACTGTGATTATGAAGTCGACTTTGCTGATTATAACCCACCTGCGATTATTAGATATAGAACCTTGCTGCCACTAGCGAGTGCATCTGTATATTGCTATTAGACGATGCTTCTGTAGTACCTATCTGACTCTGCTACCGCTAGTGAGTGCATCTAATAATGGGAGCAGGGCAATGTTATAATCGTAGGAAGGGAACTTTGCTACTCCTGATGGGTGATCATATAGATAGTTGCATGAACTTCTTACTGTACTTATTCAGTTATCTCCCAGAATTGTTGTCATCAAGAAAGGAGAAATTTTGAATGATATCCAATTCCACTTCCCATAATTTTCACCCTGATGTTTGGTATGAATAGCAATTTATTGATTTCTAATGAAAATTTCGGACCAATGACCTTTGAAATTCAATAAATCAATTGATTCATGCACCCTCAGGAAAAACAGAAGGTTTTTGAGTAGTTGTTGAGAAAAATAATTTTTCTGAAACTTTCTGAAACCATTGTATATTGGAAACTAGGCAAGTTATTACAGATGCGTACAGGAAAACAAAATGTTACCAATGAAATCATTCAAATAATTTGATTACCTGGACATTTTTGCTCACAATAAGTTTTTAGACCACATTCTATAGAGGAGCTCTGAAACATATTTGACAATTTTGAAGTTTCATGGTGCCAAAAAGAAGGAAATGTTGAATGTGAAATATTTGAATTTCAGTCGAAATACCTCGAAAAAACTAACCTTTACCATTCCATCAGTCCTGGTAATAACTGACGCACTCAGATCTACGAAAGCACTGAAAGGGACACAGAAGATTTTTTTATTTGTTCATAAATGTTTCCATTTTATATTTGAATTCAGATTCAGATTTTAAATAATGAATTGAATTCAAGAGGTCGTGTCGTCGAGATTGTCGTCCTGTAGAGATATGATATATGAGAATTCTCAAAATCAATTGCAAAATCGTTGCATGTAAAACAGCATACAGGGTAGTTCGAAAAATACATATTTCAAGTTTTTCTAGGTCCAAGCTGAGAAATCTAAGAAATATAATTCCAGAAATGTTGGGACTAGGGCTAGAAATGGCACAGATTTGAAATTAGCAAGTCATTTTGGGTCATGAAAAGTGAAATTCTAGAGAAATATTCCGTTTTGAAATTTTCGATTCGTCTTCTATTTCCCAGAGGTACGGAACAAAACATTTAAAAAAATTCTAGGCCCAAATTGGCATCAAATTAGCGAAATAAGCACGTTATTTTCAGGCTCAAAAAGATAATCAGTTCGGAATTAGCACGTCAATTCATTCATTCAATATTATTCATTCATCATTCTGGAGAGCATCAATATTTTCACTTGGTTCTTATAACACGAGGTTTTGCATTGTAGCAGAAGAAAAATTCCAAGCGTACTTATTAACTAGTAGAAAATAAATTGATTTAAACTGTGCATCAAAAAATATTTCATTTGCTTAGATAATTATATCAAACTCAACAGTGGCTATCACTTTGACGATAATTATTTCGATATCAAGAATTGATTCAATTGAGCAATTCGAGTGGGTACCTACGATAATTGAAAAAATATCAAACACCTTGAGAGTAGGTACATCCAAAAAGTAAATAATAATTATTATCTATACACTCATTAAATGTTATACTATATAGTAAAACGATACCTATTCACTGTTGTATAGTGAACAAGCAGTTATCCCAGGAATTAGGAATGCAGCCCGGAATTTCTTATCATTTGTCGCTTTGGAGACCATAAAGAGATAATATATGATTAATGATTCGACGTCACCGCCATGACTGTATCTAATATTTGCTGGATTTAGTGATATATCTGGCGTGGAGCAGAACTATAAAAAGTCGAATTCAGTCCGACATTACTAAATACCATTTATCAACATGAGATTAAGCGATTGATCCAAAATTTGCGAAGAAAATGACAGAATGGATATAGAGATATTGGCGAATGCCCAAAAGGCTTCATACCAATCTTGACAAATTCTTTCTGCTATATGAATACGAAATTGGGAAAAATAGGTCGATTTACTTATACATGAGTTCCATACCAGTACCTATCAATTGGATGTTTTACATTCAAAATTCCACACCTAACATTTTCCATCAATTAGAGGCCTGTCTGTATCGTTACCATAGCAACCAAACATATTTCAGTTCGTTATAGTTTTAGTTATATTATAGGAAGATGAAAATTGTGTATATCATGAAGAATGGCTGAAAGAATAATTTTACTGGACTTCAGGTTACTGATGAGGATTTGATATCCGAAATGAGTTTATTCGAGTAAAGTCATATAACTTGTTTGTGAGACACATAATTCCCATATCACTGATACGAATGATTTTTCTGGAAGTTCCAAGCTCATCAAGATCAGAGTTCATACAAGAATACTTCTCCTATACATTTCAATACTGAACATATTGGTAAATTATATTTTAATATCATAATACATCATATTATTTTATCCGATTTGAGATTTAATGTCAATTCGCAATTTCAGAGGATTTTCATTTTTCATGCTCTCTTTTTGGATGTTCAACAGATATAATTCAATGTTTGCCGTGGCAAATAGCCAGGAAAGTAGTTGTTTTCTGTTGAATATTCAGAATGATATTGATATTATGTGCATATCTTTATATGAAGGATAATGCAAATTCTCTACTTCAGAAGATTTTGTTTTCAAATTCTTATCGTGTGTGTCCAATAGATATAATTCAATGTTCGTCGTGGCATATAGCCAGGAAAGTAAATGTATTTCTTTCTTTCTTTTTATGTTCATAAATTTATTTAAGAATATTCCTTTTAAATACTGTTTTTCTGGATCACCTTGTATGTTGTAATATACTGGCACTGACATAATGTCTGAAACAAATAATACAATTATGTATTGATTATATATTCCATCTCTGAAGCCAGCTGGCCTGGGGAAATTTTTTGGGAGTGGTGTTCGTACAGTTAGCATGATTTAGAGCAAGCCGCGCAAAAATATTGAAATGAGAACTCGCATCTGGTTGAACTGGTAATGGAAAAAAATGCCCTGATAATTCTCCTTTCGTTCAATCAAATACAACTTCAGGTACGGTCTCTTCTAGTATTTGCATTCACGCGATTGGATATCACATAAGAAGCAGAACCATTACTGCATATGCGGTTTATGATTTATGATTTTTCAAAATTTTCCTACTAAATCCTTTGAAAATTCCCAAAATAGTCATTGAGTAGATACCATTATTACCTATGATTATACGAAATAAGCAACACATTCGAGGTACCAAACGATTTATTTCAATCGAATCCAAACCAATCAACAGAAAAGTATGGTTATCGCAAACTAGGAATTTGAATATGACGTCAATATACAATCATTGATATTCCTACATTTTTTTTCATTTGATGAAATGATAATTTAGATAGAAAAGTATTGAGTATAGTTATATAATAAATCTCGAAGTGGATTCAAATGATGGCCCGTTATATTGAATAGAACAATAAAATTGACAATGATTGAATGTATGCAAGTAATCTTCATTTTGAATCATTTTTCTTTTGGTAAAACTCCAAGCAATGATGAATGTGGTTCAACAAAACAATTCGTCGAATGGAAATACAGTTTCTGTTGAATTAAAGATATATTTCATTGAGCCAATATCTGGTTGGTGAATATATGAGATTAAGTTTGTTTGAATCACTTATTCCTTTTTTTTTCTGGTAGTGAACAAAATCAGAATCGGTACAACTGTTTCCCAAAAACCATTAATGGGAATATACCAGGATTACCAGGCATGGCAAAAACCATTAATAGGAATATACCAGGCATGGCATCATATATCATAGAAACCTGGAAATACTCATTCACAAGAATGGAATCAACACGTTTTTCGTTTCTCGAGAATTATTATGAATATAATTATGGAATGGTAGAAGATCGTTTAAAAAGCGGTTTGGATTTCCCACTTAACGATGTATGGTTGGTTCTGCGTTATGCACTACTCGCATAATTTGTTGAAAGGTAATTTTCAATAGTCATAGGAAATTCATTCAGTATTTAATCGCTATACTCACCTAACTAAACCGTCTATACCTTTGAATTAGGACTTCCTAACTTTTCGAGATACGAAAAATCTGAAATTCTTATAATAATAATACAATACCTATATTATCTGTTAGTTAATCGAGGAGGTGTTACATTCATTATTCCAGATTATTTGGGATTTGGAGATGAGAAATAAAGGTATATAGAAAAAATATCAAATTTTCACTTATCTTCGGGAACGAATCTGCTCCCGTTTTCAACATAAAAAATGGATTTTTGTATGGCAAATTTGTATTCGTCTTGACACTTCTCAGTTCTCAGTGACAATTAGTGACGTTGGCAATCAAATGAGTTACAGGATGTTTTCATGAACTGATCTTAAATTTACCATTTTCATTTTCAGATTTCACTAGTGGATACCATGTTCTATTTATATCAACTGAACAGGAAGCAATGCTATTGTGTCCATTCAGAAGAATGCAATCGGATTCCTTGATTTTTCTCTTCTGGTTGTTATCTTCTCTTCCAATGATTTTTATATTATTCTACTCTGCCATATGTTGTCCATCTTCAGTAAGGATATGTTCCGCTAGTTTCGATTTGTCGATGGGTCTTTTCATTATATTGTACTTATGTTCTTTCGTCCTCACTGAAACCAAGAGACCTCTTTCAATAAGGACGAAGGAAAGGAAAGGAAAGAAAAGACACATCGACAAATCGAAACTAGCTGAACATATTCTTACTTAAGATGGCAGAGTGGAATGATAAAATTAAAATCATTGGATGAGAAGATAACAACCAGAAGAGAAAAATCAAGGAATCTGTTTTCATTCTTCTGAATGGAGACAATAGCATTGCTTCCTGTTCAGTTGATGAAGATAGAACATGGTATTCACTATTCACTACTGAAATCTGAAAATGGTATATTCAAGATTAATCAATGAAAACATCCTGTAATTCATTTGATTGCCAACGTCACCAATTGTCACTGATAACTGAGAAGGGTCGAGACGAATACGAATTTGCCATACAAAAATCCATTTTTTATGTTGAAAACGGGAGCAGATTCGTTTACGAAACGTCCAAAGATAAGTGAAAATTTGATATTTTTTCTATATACCTTTATTTCTCTTCTCCAAACCTTTTTCAATACAAATTGTCACTAACAAGCTAGTGAATTTCTCTTTTAGGCTCTTTGATAGGAAAATTCTTTAAACGCAGTGATATTTTGGGTCAAATCATCTGAGAGAGAATCCCAAATAATCTGGAATAATGACAATACCTATCTCGATAATAATCTCATGAAAGAATCAGGTTTCATAAACATAGGTCGTAGAGATTTCTCATTTCCACCCTGTATAACTTATCGCAAAATTTATAGTCTGTTATAGTAGACACATACAGATAACTGAAATCCTTGATATTCTTAGAGACAATACGATTCACAAAAAATGACATAATACTGACAATTTCAAACTCTGTATATTGATCAAATAAAAAACGTAGAAAATACTACATATCAGTTTTGTTTGTCTATTCTGCGTTTGCAAGACAGTTGAATAATTCGTATGCAAGATACGTTAAAAAAAATGTAACACCTGCTTACTAAATTTTCTCATTTGCATTTGTTCTTAGCGAGATTTGAGGACAATGTGTGTTTTTCAATAAAAGAAGATTCGACGTCATAATATACTTGACATATATTACATTTGAAAATGTGTTCTAGAATTAATAAAAGTTTATCTTATCGTCGATCTGCAAAATAAAGGCGAAAGATACAATTGAAATTTGTTGTTAGAGTTAGATAGATTATTAAAAACACTGGAAAATAATGAGGTTGCAACAAATCATAATGAATCATATAATGTATTATTCTATAAAAATTGCGCGAGGGAAGGACCAACAAAATTAATTTCAAAAATCTGTGATATGACTTATTTTTTGTTATTTTCCAAACACTGAATTTTTGGAATTTTTTCTGGCGTTATTATATATTATGAATTTATGACAAAACTGAAAAAAAAACATCTTCACGGCAACTTTTGATGTTTCTCAATTTGGCATCATCGATTTTCTGATCCAACGTTTCGTTCTTGAGTAATCATCATCAACTTCATTTTTTCAAATACGGTCCTGATATTTCGATATCAGATTCAAATAGCCCTTTCCGTTCTGATTTCGAAGATATGCTGCATATTGACGTTTTTGATATTTTGAATTCATCAATTTCGTATGTAATAGTTCTGACGTCCAAACAAGTTTTTGTTCTGTGCATCTGTTCATTTCTTTACTGATATGTTTTATTGAATTATTGATCATTCAAGTATTCTAAAGTATTCTAAGATGGTCAAAATAAGCTCGAAATGCATCAAAACGTAGCATTTGGTCAAAATCAGAAAGAAAAGGGCTATTCGAATCTGAAGTCAAAATATCAGGACCGTATTTGAAAAAATGAAGTTGCTGATGTCGACTCAAAGACGAAACGTTGGATCAGAAAATCGATGATGCCAAATTGAAAAGCATCAGAAGTTGCCATGAAGATGTTTTTTCACTCCTGTCATAACTTCATTATTATCGCAAAAAAAAATTGAAAATCCGGAAATTCAGGAATTTTGTCCTGTTGTTTGTTGGTCCTTCACTCCATACTTGTCCTGCTCATCTTGGGCATAGTGTATAAACACTTGCTTCAGAAACCCAGTGATGAAAATTCGCACTACAGGGTGTTTCGCAAATTTGGAGGTCACTGAATCGTTTCGATCTCAATAAAGAACCATTATGTATGCCGATCAGCAATGTATCGAAATAATTACTTCTTATTGAGGTACGAAGTCTGAATTACAATAATCAGTTGTGAAATTGGAATTAACCCAAAGATTCTGGTCCGTTCATTGGTATTCATCATGTGTGTGCATGGCGAATTTTTAGCACACTATGGAGGCGTAGTAAACGAACGAAAGTTCAACAACGAAAATAAACAGGGTGACACAAACTCTCATTGAGATACCTTTCCCGTAAAAATTTCTGAAAATTTGACAATACCAATCTTAATATTTTCAAGCGTTAGACCTTTTTTTATTTTGAGGTTGGCTACAAAGGATTTCACACAACAAATATGACTAAAATAAGTGCCGTTGTCAAAATTATTATATTTTCATCAGATCAAAACCAGTTGAGATGTTTTTGATTATTAATTGAGAGCATGAACAAATTTTTGGACTCTTCGTTCTTGAAATTGATTATAATTGACAGTGAAAAAGACAATGCATTCGACAAAATGACACTCAGTTTGACAGTAATAATTGCTGCCAACTAATAGCACAAAATGTCTGACTCTTTCCAAGTGGAATATAATCAATTTAACTTTATTTTAAATATTGTGTGGATACTATAAAGTGATAGTGATTACCTCCAAGTCCTATCAAAACTACAGTTAAATATATTCGATTATTTGTGGGATGATTGAAATAAATGCGATTGCTTGAGTTGACCAGCATTTTTTCATTACACGCCATGTGCTTGAAAATTTGACAAAAGATATAAACTTTTCTTTTTACGGATTTCGATAGCATCGAAAGTTATTTGAGGGTTAATATTTAGACTACTCGATAGGAATCACGTGACTTACACTACATGTCAAAGGTTACTTTTTCTCCAATTAATCGCTGAAAATAGGCATATTTGTTTGAATTTCAAAAAAGTTTAGATTTTGATATTTTTTCAATTTCTACGAAATATCTGTAATATTAAGAAGAATTAACAACGACAAAACTATGTCATTCTAGTAGCTTTATCATGATCGACAGTTATATGATTTTCTTCAGAAAATAATAATCCCCGCTTCAAATTTCTGTTATGTTTGATGCAAAGTTGATGTTTCGGCTATCATTCAGTAGCGAGATTTATTTAAATTTATTTTTTCAGTACTAAAATATTGACAAAGTCATCTATCAAAATATCATCGAACTACTTTATGTAACTAACCAACGTTTAAGACAGTTTTGTCAAAGTTACAAAAAAATAAAAAAATATCAAGAACTAAAAGTTGCAATAGAACGTTCAAATTCGGGACACATATGTAAAATCATTGAAATAGAAACAACTTTTCTTCGTAAACTATCTTCATCTTCATCTCTTTCGAAGCAAAACTTAACGCCCAGGTCGAATTTAAAAACATCAAAATAAATTGTTATTAAAAGTTTTTCCCATATTATGCCAACTTTATGAATGAAACTGTTTAGTATTGTATCAATACGTGATCTTTATTCTTCTTTATTAAGGGAAAAAAATGACCCTCAATTCAACAATCCAAGGAATTGCACAAAAAATAATCATTATCGCCTTGAAGGTAAAGAGCGGTGCGATAACGTAACACCATGTTAACACTCGGTATTTCGACCACGTGGTGCGCGCGCACCATGTTATAATCCACGTTTGAGATACGCCACAGTCAGCAAATGGCAAGTAGCTAAGTTAAGTACCAGTATCCAGTACTAATCGCGACAGCTCACGGTGAGAGGGTTTTCCAGAGATCGCATTGTCTCTCAATTTGTTATTAATCATCTTCGATTCGTCGATATTCGAATCGTTTAGACAGACTCGAGTGTATTTGGTGCTCTAATCAGGATTATGCATGAACAGTACACTACCCTACAGTAAACGCAGCTAGTCTGGTATCGCTGACAAATAGGGATCTTTCGTATTGCTGAATGACGAAGAAAAACAGGCAAAGAAAAATGCCTGTGTATAGTATAATCACTAGGAGATGTAAGGTACAGTTCTTAATCTCTGCTTATGATTTGCTTCCCGCTTCGAAGACCTATCGGAAGACGCTGGCTAATGATCGTCAAGTGCGCTAATGCGTCACAATAAGGGCTTGTTAAGGAGGTGCTTAATTTTATAAGCATTCGAGAATAATTTACAGTCTCAGGAAGTCTTGACAATTATTCTCAACCGGAACTTATTCACCGGCTTGCATCGATTTTTTGAAACGTATTGATGTTTTTGGAACAATCATGCGCCAAATAACTTTAGGATCAATGAGATTTTCTAGAGAAATAGTATAGGTTTCAGTTCCCTTTGCCCTTATCGAAAACGAAGGTGGTTTTCGTCTTCATCGTATGAGACCAAATTGGCTTACATGGGAAAAGTGGGCACCATGTCTATTTCCAAAGGTCTACACCTAATAAAATTTTCCAGCTTTCCTACAAATGTATTTTCATTGGCTTTACTTATATTTCCCCAATTTGGAAAACCAAACATTCTAGCTGGCTTTGTCAATTCCTTCTAATTGGATCAAATTAAGAACTGACTGTATATAGATAATAACTTTTACAAAACTTGATTCATAAATCCTGTGTTTGTTAAAATTATTACCCAGGTGTTTTTTCCTCATTATTACCGTTGTTACCAATTTCCAGTGAGCGAATTAGAGCACAATAATAATTCCGGACAGAATACTGAAGATGATAAGAAAGATAAGAAATACATGCTACATAATATGTAAATTTGGAGATAATTTTAATTTTTAAATAGTTTTCAAGGCAATATACCTACGCTCAATATTTTCATTTTAGTTAAAATTTCTAGACAGCAATCGGAGTCACATACCTATCAGAACACATTAAAAAACGAAGTTCTTCATCATCAGTGCCCTCTGATATTTTTGAAACATCTTGTATAGACACATGATATGGGGGGGATTAATGTTTGAAAAAATTTGAAAGTCGGTAGTATTATGACGCGACAGTTTCACCACATTTTGTATCGACGTCAATTAATAGACAAATATTGGTATTATAATCCTATAAATTTCAGTATTTAATGAGTTGAAACTCGATGTCTTGCACCTGGTTTTATCATTTAAGGGGGTCACTTTTTCCTGGTGTGCCGTGTGCCATGGGCTTTTACTTACTTATAATTATTAACGTATTATATTGTCATCAACGAGAAAATCCGGCAGAAATTAACCAAATAGTCTTATCTATTATGAAATGGAAACTTCACGATAACCAAAAATGATGCCATAGGTATTTACATTGTATTATAATTCCAGAATCGTGAAAATCATATAAAGGGACTCGAAGACGCGATTTTAGTACTGACAGGCCTGTGTAGCCAGAGGGGGGGGGATCGACCCCCCTAAAAATTTGAGCACCCTTCGGATGAATCACAACATGAAGACTTATGGTGTACCTTTCAATCGAGTGGATAATATTTTAAATGAAGTGAATAGTGAATATTAAAACTGATAAGATTGATCTCAATTCCTGGCATCTCCACTTCGGGATAATTAGAAAAGATCGTTTTCTCTCGGTCTTCTGCAATCGAAATATAATATCACGAATGATGACGTCAAAATATAAGAAAATTTACTCTCGAGTTTTGCAAATATTTATCAATATTATCAAAATTAATCGATTATTTGAAAACTTATGAATACATGAGGTTCTTATCACAAAATGTAGGCATTTGTCTCGGCATTTGTGATGTTTTATCTACGAGATATTTTGATTATCAACTATAAGATGTGAAATGGATAAATTAATTGCGAGGAGAATTAAGCAAATTGGGAATTCAAAGTTAAAGCGTCTATATAAAAAAACATATTCACAAACTCGACAGGCCCAGTCAGCACATCCCTTCGTCGTTAACCTTGAAAAATGTCAAACAACACAATACTAGAACTCGGTCATCTACAGAACCGCGAAGCTCTGGAAGTCTTTGCCAATGGAAATATTTCCAAGAACTAATAACCTCCAAAAGTTCAAAAAAATCCAACACCTATCTCCTCTCCTTATCCTTCCTATAGGTACGCACGATGTTCCACGAACATTATAGGAATTTCCTTTCGTGCACTCAAAGAGATGATGATAATGATATATGAATGAAGGTTGTCAGCGAAAGTATACAGTTAATCATGTCCATTGTTATGGAGGAAAAAACTGGACATTTCAATAAAAATAGCGAGTTTTTAACGGGAAGAGACCGTTTATTTTTAGATGCGTCAATTTTAATTCGAGCTGGACATGAACTGGATTAACAATTATTGTTTTGCGTTTTTTTAAACATCAAGTTGTATTGTTAAACGAATGAACCTCTTCAATATCTAACATTGTTAATGAGTTTTCTAGTTATATACTCTCACTCATTTAGGCAGCGAAATAATTGGATATTTACTTGCATACTTACGTTTAATTATAACCAGTTAATTTTGGGACGAAAATATAACAAAACATAATATGGAATCCACAATAATTATTGTTATCTGTTTGATTTGAGAGCAAGGCCAATAAATCAATTTAATATAGGAATTCGGACATCATGAATCGTATTTCATGCCAATGCATATATTTTGATGGGACCATACAAATTGTTCAATTTATTGTACTTAGCCATTTTTTATTTCCGTTACACTTTTTCTAACTATTATTCAACTCTAGTACCTAGTAGTCGTTGTAGTAGTAGTAGCAGTAGCAGCAGTAGTAGATACTAGAACAATGACCGAAATTATTCAAGTGTTCTTTATGATAAAGCGATTCCTAGAGATTATCACGCATATACGGGATGCTTTTGAAATTGAAGCGAAAAATGAAGCGGGTATTAGAGATAAAAAACAAGCAAATTTTTGACGACAAAAAACAAAACACTTATTGATCATGGTTGATGGACGAGTTGATTGATGGAAAAAGTATCTATGACATTCGCAAAGTTCCTGGACAATCAATAATAATTGAAAGATCTGGTAGGACGCCGCCCTTGGGGCGGTATTCATATTGAATATTAATAAACTTTTGAAAATTACACCCAAGTCACTTTCGCCAATACCATATTATTTCTTATCTTTGTAATCAAGTATGTTGACACGTAATTGTAGGAATAAAACTGAATCTCGAAATCCATAAATCCAGGCGAATATCCAGACACACGTTCATGTGTTCATTTATTATTGAAGTCATCAATCTCTGATGTAGTAACTTTTGATCCGAGATTATCGCGATGTGGAAAGATTTAAAGGTTTAGCCGAGGGTTTAGGTGTTTCGATATTCTCCATCAATTATAAGTATAGTATAAAATAATTACAATACATCAGTATACGGCAATATTCTTTTGCTTGAAACGATTAAGAAAAAGGGGTGATTTTTTTACTCAATTGATCATATTTTCAAGTGTTAGACATTTCGTACTGAGAGGTTGGCTACTGAATATCAAACGTGAATAAAATACAGCGCCACTGATGGATCAAATTATTTAAAATAAAAGTAAGAAAACTTTTTTAGTCCTTCATCGAAGGGGCCTTCTTTCAAACAATTTATAATTGACATTGACAGAAGCCAATGCATTGACGAATGACACTCGATTCGACAGTAGTTCTAACAACAAATAGCACAAAATGTATAATGTATGCGCTACAAAAGTGTATAAAACAATACGATATTTTGCGATTTTTATTAATCTATAAAGTATAATGTTATCAATATCTTTCCATAGTTCCACATCTGTACCATTACCTAAAAAATGGCACTTTCAGAATTATCTTATGGAAAAATCGAATCAGTTAATCTGGCACGTTTTTATTCGTGACAGATTTGTAAACAATAATTACGACAACATGACTGTATCAAAAGCATTCAATTCTAATTATTGGTACAGGTATCTTCTGTGTAGGAACTGATTTGAAAACCACTCGAATCGGAACCAAGATAACTTTGTTTGACGAAACAATTTATGAACATTACTCCATTGATTCGATATGATTTCCTCGAATTTGATTTTATGAAAAATAACAAACATGTTTTCACAGGATCTCCAAACAATTTATTAGAATACAACTCATGGCAAGTGATTAGTACCTATACAGATACATCAGGTGGTGGATAAAAGAAGTAGCTATGAAAATAACGTTGTCAAACCCTTTTTCTACTGACCTTCGTTACTATACGGATTTCTATTCTTTCTGTTCATAACTTTGAAACTAAAATTTGAACCACGACCAAATTGGGTATTCAGTAACAAAGGTCCAAATTTTGTACACAAAAATGATGAAGCCACAATTCCCAGTACTACATGTTATTAAACATCCTAATGCCATGTGTACATAGATTTTTGTTGTAGTTCAAGAATATGAATCATATTCTTGTAGCTGTTATAAATAAGCACATTGGTAGCGTGAAAATATACTCTGGTCCGCTCCCATCTTATAAATTAAGGTGAAGTTTTCAATATACCATAATTTCGTTATTTTTCAAAAAATCACAGCAGTGCTTTTTTTCCAGTTTATACCTCAAGAGCTCATAAATCGTAGTTTGAAATCATATTTTGGGTCTGACTGACTGACCCAATAACGTTCCATTTACCAAGATCAGTTCAAACATTCTACCAAGCAGTGATTTTCAAACACAATAGTGTCTATCGAAAAGATATCCCGAAATTTTTTGGTGATTGAAGAAAAATATATTTCAAAGAAACGAAGTCAAAATTCGAATGAGTGGTCAGCCTAAATGAAGAACCCTGTATATTTATCTTCATGTAATAGAAGAGCCTCGTGAAGAGCATATTGTACTGCTTTTGTCCTTGTGTGCATTGTTTGTAATGTACATTTTCAATTAATAACATAACCTAGAGGACTGGCGCTTAATGATGTTTATCCACTTAAGTTAGATGAGTCTGTGAACGTGCAAGATGTCCCCAATATTAAGCCTCTACTGTATAATATATACAGGATGTAATATGTTTTACATCCTATTTTCATTTTTTCATCAGTTTTCCAATATAAAAATGGAACAACCTATATACCTACTCACGTTATTTTCATCATGCAATTTTACTAATGGTGACACTTGGCTTATATGACACAAAGCCTTTTTTTCTGAACCCATAGGGGCAGAGGATAATTTCATATCATGGAAAATATTGGTGAAAAATAAATTGAATGAGACATTTATATTTTATGTACAGGGTGTTCGAAATTGCTTGATTTTTGCAGTTTTTCCTTTTTCCAAAACAGCTAGAGAAAAACTGACCAAAGGGTCTAGAGCTCGATTTTTGTGAAACGTCGATTGGTGAAAACCGCATTTCAATATCTCTAACCGTTTTCGAGATTAGGCGAAAATGTACATTTGCCCGACTTCGAAAATATGCCATAACATTTTTATTTTTCAATATTTTTCTAAACAGAATAAACTTTCTACAGACACTTTTTAACGTAGAATAAGATACATCTGCCAAAAAAATATATATCGCGTATCAATTGTTTGTTCGGCAAAAAGAAAAAAACTGACAGAATCAAGCAATTTGGGACACCTTGTACAGTGCAGTGACTCAAGGTTTTTTTATAAAGACAAATCGATTAGTAGTGGTGGTTTCAGATATGTGCATAAAATAATGATACAAGAAAAATAATAATTCATATCAATTCCAGGAAATTATACTGGGTGTTTCCGAAACTGAAGCGATAAATATAATGGGCGGTTTAATGAGAGATGATTAAATTAATCGCAATAAAACCACGTTCTCACCATACTACATCTTTCTACTATTACTGGAACGTCCGGCAACACTGCAAAAGTCATCGAAACTCACGGTGCTTCTGAACTTGTCGAGAGTAAACGCTTGGGTTCGATTGTTAACCTCTGATCAATAATTTACAAAATATCCAGACCAAATTAACATCAGAACATCGGAAAATCAAAAAATATCTATAAAAAAATATTTTTATTGCGTCTTCTACTAGGTACCGTCAAGGGGTTTTGTTGGACAAATTTACGCGATTTTCTAGAATATTTCTCGAATTATTTTCTCAAAAATCATGAAAAAAATCTGTACATGGCTATGTGATATCAGATGGCCATATGAGAATTCAGAAATAAAAATTAGTTTAGTGGTATTTTTTTAATTGAGTCCAGAAAGTGGGGCGAAGTTGAAACTAGCTCAAAATCTGTCTGAAATGAATTTCAGACATTCATATTACTGTAGTTGGAGGAAAAATGTTTCAAAAAGTAGTTTGCCTAGCAAGTTAGTTTCATCTTTAACTGATCATCAACGACTTCCCTTTCTTCTATATACATATATAAACCATTTCGGCAGTGTCCGACTCTCCCCTGAAATAAGCCAATTTTATTGTCACGCCACTGGAATCGCCAACCATTGCAACACGAAAATGAATTGAGGAGGATATATTAAGAGGATAAATTTTTCGTAAAAAATACGATTTGCTACCAATAATCATATGACTCCTACACTAGTTATAAGATCAAAATTTGAAAATAACGAAAATCCAGAGCTATGGATTATTATCGACGCGAGTCACTCTGGGTAAAATGAGATACTAAATATGTAAGAAAACAAACGCTGAAACTGCTGAGTCTCAAAGTTGACCCCAACACAAAAAAATAATAAGTATGTATTACCTACCTGTTAGGATAATAATAATAATAATTGCGGTTCTGTCCAACTTCGCACTCATTGTCCAACACCCCACTTGACGGGACCTACCCATTTCATTAATCTCTTTTTTCTCGAAAGCACCCTATATTTCATATTCCGTTCGTCGTTCATCTCAAAAATAGTATTTTCATTAACATGGCGTTAACATTTTCAGTAATTATGAAACAAACTTGCAAATTTTCAAAAGATGAACGTGTCTTCATAACACCAAACTTCATCAATTTTTTGTTTTGCATTTGAGTCACACTACGAAATGGGGGCAGTATACACTATTGTACTATGTTAAAAAAATATGAGTTGGGAAAGGCATACATTACCTGTGAAGATAGTTTCTGACTCCTATTATGTGAATGTATTTTCAAGTTCAATAGAATATTCAGGTGGATGGACCATTTGATGTGTGCAGCAATTTATTTGTCTCCATAAGAGCGCAGAGTTATTACATTACTCAATGCAAATAACGTCAAGATCATTCAGAATCAGGTGTGAAATTGACTGTTTGTGAAATAACGCAGATATTGTTCAATCATTTTGATTCGATGTACATCATTTCACTGTCAAAACTTGACCTTATTTCAATTTTCTCAAGACTCTCCAAGTTTCCATAAATTCCACTTTGAAAGTAATCTGACGGCTATACTTTTTGAGATAAGCAAAGCAAAGTTTATCTCCTTGAAAGTTCTTTATCTTATAATTGATCTTCTTATGAATACGCTACGATGGTGTTTTTCAATATCAAAAGGCTTATTTAAAAAAATAACATTCAACAACCCCTACCTCCTACCCCAAAGGTCTGGACCAAACCATCAAGCAATTTTATACATTCTTTCATTCCTCGTTATTCACTCTAGTTGATGCCTAAAAAATTTCACCTCCATACAGGGGGATGAATTTCGTATTTCATATTCTCAAATTGTTTGAGAGATCCTGTACACCAAACATTATGCTATTTTTCCATCCTTTGAATCAATTCTAACTCGAAGAAATTATCACCAAATGGCTTCTCCCATCCTTGAAGGTCCAAAATTGAATTTTTCGAAAAACAAAAAATAGTTTTTGATTGAAATATTGAGGTATCTCTTGAAGTACTATGGTGTATCCTTCACCTAAGAGTGTATAATCTCTGACTTAAGGCTTAATTCATTTATTAATTTTTTTTCCTATAATGTCGGTTTTGGCACTCAGATTGTCGTGTCATGTTTGTGGAAATAAAAAGTTTAGCATAAATAACATTGTGTCGGCATCTTTTAACGACAAAGCAGTTTCATTGAGGTTTGTTAAAACATTATTTAGGACAAACGATTATTGATATGCACGCAACGTAGTATAAAAATTAAGTGACGTTCAATGGGTGGTCATGGAACATCATAACAGGAAAATAAATTCGGGCGTTCAAGCAATATATATATACAGGGTGATTTAAAACTGCATGCAAAAAATCCATAGCCGTCATCTTGACAAAAGAAGTTAACATAGTGAATCAGTGAAAAAAGTAATGACCAATTAATTTCTATTAAAAAAATCATTCTGAAGGTACAAACATTGTGTGCAAAATCAACAATTCTTAGAAATCTAGTTTCATTCTTTTAGAAGTCATATTATCTAATATTTCCTCAGGAGACACCGATATATCCTCATGAATAAAAAGTGATGCCAGACCATTCAGCCGGTTTTGCGCAGTAGTACATACTTATATACTTCTCAAGTAAGTTTTCAATGTTCTCAATGATGAAAATGACCTTTCAGCCGTACTGGTAGTTATGGGATGTGGTACAAAAATTTTCAGGGAGTACATTTATATTCGGATAAAAAGTTTGTATGTAGCTTTGCATGGCATTTAGTGGACGGGTATTGGGGGGGGGGCTCGAGCCCCAAAGCCCTCCCCCTGGGTGCGCCAGTTCAGGTTCGAGGGAAATCGGAAAAAAGGGACTTTCACCAAAAATTTTCTCTAGCATTTCTTTCAAAACGCCTATTGAAACTATTCGACAACCATAATAATCGGTTTGTAATTCTGTAATTTTATCGATAGGAGTGTTCCATAGAGCTACATTAAGTAGCAAGGGGCAAAGTTTTATTTGATGTGATACTGTTTTGGAAAAAGTGTTCAGGCTTTAGTATCTATAATGATCACGCAATGTTCAATAAAGCAAAGTTTCAGCAACTCTTCAAATATAGAGAGATAGATTGATTTCAGCAAATTTCATATGCGTTTTGAAATCTACATCGCTGTATATCAACTTACTTATTATTACTCAGTTACTCTAATATGTCATATTAGATAAATTAGGAGACAACATTTATATAGTGGATTAGTCGAAACATGTGAAATCTAAACAAACCAACGTGTGTCGCAGTCCTCCATATGTGTTAAATAGCGATAACAATTTAACAAAAAAAAATGAAACTGACTACGAATATTGATTAGACCAACATTCGATTATTTCAAAATATATTGCATTAAATAAATAAGTATGAGTGTCTGAACAATATTGATCAGCAATCGAAATGACCCCTTTTTTTTCATTTTTACTGAGCATTCGCTTCAGCCAGAATTAACATACAAATGACCAAGTAGATAGTTTCTTATCTCAATTAGGTACCTTGTTCGGCCAACTCTTTGCTAACAATATTCAAATAAAATGCATATTTTTTTACAGTCTACATTCCATAAAATAAAACTCAGTTAACAGGAAATCACTTGCAATAATCAAAGTAAGCAGTTTCAAGGTGGTCTGTTGAAAATGAGATTTTTGTTTTTGAAACATCATCACTCAGAAAACATTTTTAGTCACGACCGACTATAGAAACAGACAAATCTGCATGAAGATTCATCCAATTCTAAAAACAACAATGGTCATTTCATAATGTACAGTCAGATGCAAAGAAAATGTCGCGATTGGATGGTGTTAGCGCTCGTATTGCAGAAGTGACAAGAGTAGCCACCATCGTCCGTGTGCGAAATGTTCATTGCATTCGACTGTACATTGAAAAAGTTTTTCGGGCACAAACTTTGCTACAATCTGATGACCATTACTCGAGATGAAATTCAGCAAACTTCTGATCGAGAAATGAAGACACTACATACATTTTGTAACATCAAGAACTGCTGTTGCTGTTTGATTGAAAATAATGGATTTTAAAAAATCATGACCGCGCAATCGCATGGTAGTTATTATCAGCGTTTGGTCCACTGCATTCTAATAGTCAAACCATTACAAAATAATATTAATTTGACATTGACTCTTTAATGCTTGTTTATTGACAAATAATATACGGTTTAAATAGTTGAACACAAAGATTTCACTTTTTTGCCACACTCGCTGCACTAATCACTATGTATTGTCTCCCATTAACCATAATTATTTCGGTCTAACCGGATTCAAAATATGTCCCGAAAAGTAACGTAAACAATATACCTAGATGAATAAAAAACACCATCATCATTCGAAAGACGAAAAAGTTTGACTTTGCCCTGAAGAGTTAAAATACATCATCACTTGGTCCAAATCTACAGACATGAAAAAAAAAAAATGGGTAAATTTTGATAAATACAGAATGTTTCAGAGTTTTGGTGAGAAAAGCCTCCCAACAAAATATGAAAAAAAAAGTTTTTATGAATATCGGTCCAAACTGCTTCGTTTCCAATTTTGAAAAAAAAATGAGTCATTATAATATCTTGAAATATTTATCTCATACATTCTAGAGATTGTTTTGAATTTTATGTCTCTTTTGTTTTCATAAATAATAATGTACGATACATTTTTGGATAATATCTAAGCATTTTTATTTTTTCTTATGGAGTCCAGAGAAATGTCGAGGTATGGTATTGATTGTCCGTTTTTCTCGAAGAAGAAGCAAGATTCAAAAAAATAGCATGAGACAGAAATATTGTATTTTTTAGTGGGTTTATCTGAATAGTTAAGAAGAACCTGAAAAAAACACAGGGTGACTTTTTTTCTACTAAAATAAGCCGACTTGCTCGATGGGTGCGTCTCTGGAAATTCTGGATCAAATTGTGAGGATAAACCATCCAAATTCCATTCAAATCGGCTCAATCGTTTTCAAGATATTGAAAAAATCTCTTGCGTTGATTTTTTAGTAACTTTGAATATTCTTAATGTGTATTATGTTGAGATATTGAAAAAATCTCTTGCGTTGATTTTTTAGTAACTTTGAATATTCTTAATGTGTATTATGTTGTATGAGACTGGCTTTAGTATTAGTCTCCATATTGAATACGTTTTCAAAGAATTGGACTTTTTAATATATGCACCACAAATAGCTCGACAAATAGACAGCTCATACAGAAATACTGGCCACCACTCAATAATAGCAAAAAATCATAAATTTTCATTTTTCTCGCGTTTGAAAATGTACTCTAGATTCATCCGGCCTTTATAGACACTTATCTTCAAATAAAGTCCCACTAATTTTTCCCAAGTGAGCAACTGCAAATACCATTCTCTGACAGCACAGGTCAATCTGAAAAATATGGCGGAAAAATGGTGGATGCGAGATTTTCAAAATAATCCTCTCCCCATCATTTCATGGAAATGACAAAACCGTCAGACTATACTGGCAGTAGCCGGCTTACTTGAAGCAGAGATGCTAATTTTGATGGTTGTGAATGAACTTCTGCAACGAATAAATCATACATTTTTTCCGTGGAATGAAACCAGTCGGGTGTAGGATTTTGCTGTGATTCCATCAACAAGATCACAACAGGTTTTCACTATAGCTAAGATCAGTGTAGGTAAAGGTATTCCGCAATGTAGGTTAATAACTTTTGCATTATCTTCTGAAATGTACGATGAAATTTTAAACTGAACAAGTCTATTTGTGAGTCAAGGCCATCCTGGTATAAAAAATCGTTCACTAATTGTAATTACACATTCATTGAAATATAATTTTCATGTGAATCTGATTTCATTCACAGGATGTTATTATTGTTTAGAGGAGAGCATTATATAACGCTAGTTGTATGTTTGATGTTATGGTAATCAGGTATTCACGATAAATCATGTATGGTTTATTGATTTTTTGCCTTGTTGGTGAAACAATATTTATGGTGGAGGAAAAAGCACAGATTAACAATAAGAAACAGATTGCTATTCTACTGATATGAGTAGATACTACAAAATTCTTGTCACACTGCATTGATATCTGATGTTTATATAAAAATTATTTCACAATCATCTTAGCTCACATAAATACCTATATATTATTATATATGGGATTGAGTGATTGATGATTCGCTGGCGAATATCTTGATACCTATGGAGAATATATAGGGAAAAAAGCAAGTGATACAATTTGGACTTTGGACGTTTCGGAAACGAATCTGCTCCCGTTTTCAACATAAAAAATGGATTTTTGCATGGCAAATTCGTATTTTTCTTGACACTCCTCAGTTCTCAGTGACAATTGATGACGTTTGCAATCAAATGAGAGAGAAGAAACAGATTAACAATGAAAACATCCTGTTGACTGACCTAATAGCTGCAATGAGACAATATCTGTTCAATTAGTATACCCTAATAGCATACAACGTCCTAGGGACGTCCCTATTTGGTACAAATCAAGTCCGAATGTCACGGACCGAAAATATTTATCCTTGGGACGTCCCATCCCGTACATCTCATGCAATGATTGAGCAAGGACGTCCATGGAATGTTCCAGCTAGCACATATCATTTCAAATGTCCTAGGAATAGCATTCTTTAGATGTCTCACGTACATGTAAGGACGTCCTTAGCATGTCCCTGAAGGAATATAATTTCAAACGTTCATTCAGGGTCATCCATTGGATGCCCTAAGTAGTTCATATTCTGGCATGACTTCAGATCGTGAATAATGTCCCTTCTAGAAGATCCATGGAATGTCCCAGACGGTGAATATCTTCAAATGTATCTGCAAGGACGTCCTTAATATCTCCAGGATCGTATAACAATCGAAATGTCTCTTAGGGACATTCGTCGGATGTCCCAATTGGTACATGAATTGTTATGACTTCGGAAGGAACTCCTAAAGATAATCCATATTATGCTCATCTTAGTAATAAGTACAAGAATATTCTTCGGAACCTTCTTCAGGATCTATTGGGGACCTTCTATGAACCATCAACTCAACTGGATGTCCTCATCAGTATTGCAAGATTTGGGACGTCCAATGGACATTCCAGAGGACGTTTCAAAGGATGTCCTATGATTAACCTCGGTTTTCAAAGGACATCTATTGTATGATTTCCCAAAGAGCTCCAATGTATATCTTCGAGGGATATCCTTCTTTGATGAAAAGTCGGTTAATTTGTACTTTCCACGGACGTAATATGAATGTCCGCGGTACCAAGAACGCATGTCCTATGGACGTCCCGATTGTCCCGGCGGAACGTCCTATGGATATCATGTGACTTCAGTGTGCTATTAGGGTAACTACCTACTGGATATTGCTGGGCAGGTACTTGGTACTTCCCAATTAGATCTACAAGGTGAAAGGTGAAATCTCCATTGAAAATAAAACAGGGATAAACGGAATATAGGCAACTATAGGATTTCCCTAGTTCGCAAATTTAGGTATATTTATACCGGTTCTATGACACAAAAACGAAATCAGTATCTTCATCTTTGCCCAAGCTTTTCCTTTGGAGTGAGTTGATTGTAAATATGTCGAGTACTATTATGTTGACATAAATACCGGTTAGCAGCCATTTAAACTGAATAACGAGTTCAGCGGACATGTAATCCAAATTGTCAGCTTGTTTCGGCCGAGATTTGTGTCGAAATAAAAATCGGACCAGAAGATTGGTAAATGGTGTTAGTTTACATAAGGAGTAGATTAATAAAAAAATTTAGAACCGGGTGCTATTGTTAGCAATTTTTATTACCGTAAACAAATAACGAAGTCATGAATAAAACGTGAGGTTGTAAAAATTTGTGAAAAAATCAAGTGTTACGTAATTATGCAGAATCGTAATATGCAGCGACTCGAGACGCAGGAAAATTCAATTTTTTCAAGCACCTTATCACCAAATGCAAATCGCAATCGTGATATAATCCTCAACACGCTATTTAATAACATTAATAAGTTTGAAATGAGAGGTAATTACCTACTTATGATCGTACAGGTCACACAACAAATCTCATTAATATTATGGATACCTCTCGAGGTTGATATACGATATAAAACTTGCAAGTAATCGAATTAACAATAACAACCAGGAGCTTTATATAAGTACATAATACATTTTGAACAATCCAGGAGGATTGATTGACAATGTTTTGAAAATCGATTTCATCCACATTCCCCAACACTGATATATCAGAATAGATTCTGATTATGGAGCAACACAGTTAAACAGAAAAGTTCTCAACACACATATTATAAATTAATCTCACAAGATTATCATTAAACACACAACTTGAATTATTAACTCGTTAGGAAATGTTATTTCAAGACATTAAAACATCAAAATCAGTACGCCATCTCTGTACTAGTTTTTCCATTCCAAAGGAAACCGTAATTCCTTTGGCTGAACTTTGGAAAAAACCAATGTCATCGATTTTTGCAGTATTTATAGCAATTAGGCAAACTGTTCACCACAAAAGTTGACTAACTATTCCTCGGACAAATGATTCCACATTCAATGCCATTAAATAATTTCAATGGACAAAAAAAAAACGGTTATGATTAAACAACGAATATGTTGTCACAATGCATTGACTATTTTAAATTGGTACAGAGAAATTCTTTCATCTGTTTCAATTCACACTCAAAGCAAAGCGAATATATGGATCCAACGACATAAAACTGCGGGTAATCATCATGTAGTGTTAATTAAATAATTGACGTTCGAATTGATGTATTTGACTCCATTATGAGAGCTATATAAAACCAATATTGTTTTGTCTCACAAATGATCGAAATAATCTATAGAGCAGAGAAATCTGAACCACTAAAAGGTGTCCCAAACTCTCTTCCGAGAAGGTGAATATTTGAATTGGGTTATTCGATAACTTCTTCTTAATTGATTCGGTTCACCTAAGCAGAAGCTTCTGAAGATTACCTACGGAAATGAATGAATCACCCTGTATCCAGTTTCTTAGTAGGTACTTCAATAGTTGATAATAAGAAGATAATGAGTATTTCTGAAGAAACACACAACATATCTTATATGTTTTATACCTATTATTTACAACAAATAGAAGTTTGTTTATTTGAACCAGTTATATGTATGTATTTATTTATCTCTTTGTAATCAATAAAGCTGATGATAACGAGACTCGTCGAGATATGTATACCTACAGTTAGTTGATGTAATAACCTGATGGACAGGCAATATATTTTTTCCAAAAGTGGTACCCTTCTAATCCGTCATCGCTACGAGCAACCTTAAACGATCATAAATTTCCGTCAGCTTAAAATAAATATTTCATCACAGTATCTGCAAGACACAGTATTATTATCTAATAAATAATGCACCAAATGATTTATAATACTACCGAATAAATTCAAATTAACAACTTTTCGTCAAACATTTTTGATAGCTGCTTTCAACTGCTCAGTAGCAGTGGAAATCTTCATCCAGACGGCTTCATTAGCCATGATATGTGCAGTTGCTTCTTATTCTATTTTTGCGCATTCGACAGTTAGCTACTGCGCGTTGTGTATGCGTAGTTGTGTTCAAACGGTGAACCGGTCTCCCTATAACTGATTTGCTGATTGATGCTTTCTGATATAAGCACCCATTCCTCGAAATGGGTCCATACAACCGTTACAGAGGATTTTGTGCTACTGACAGCGATAATGAACCAATTGCGGTAAGTCCGCTAGACATTTCGAGTGCGACTTTCGTTATCATTGGTTATTCTTCGAAAATATTGATTAATGATTGTAGCGATAGTCTCATTGATTTAGCTGATTTGAAGACTTCAACTTCGTTGAAGAAACACTATTTGAAGACATGACATATTATTGAATCTTTTACTTCGAATAGATTGATGTTTAGAAGCAAAATTTCAAGCCGTTTGCTGAATTTGAATAGGTCCACCCTTTCGTGAGAACATATTTCACGTTTACATGTATATCGGAATAAATAAACACTTGGATATTTGAAAATCAATTAGGCGGGTAGGTAGTCATCAACTTCTTTGGACAAATAATAATGCTATTTGTGGTGTTCGAATCACCGTCCTGTATTTCATGTATGGTTATGCGACGGTATTAACCTGTCTTCGTGACTAGTAATATTATATATACTTATATATGGTACGAACTTATAACTAACATTGTTATTGAATAACAATAAGTTTTCAGTACTTGGTGAAGGTATTATATAATGCGATGCGATATACGAATACTCAGTAAAATCGTTATTTTTTTCTATTCTAGTGACACAACCTTAATATCTAATTGGGAAAAATTATACTTGATAACGGATATGCATTATGTACTGTTGCGACTGCTGTGACGTATTATAAGGTCACTTTTTGATTTTCGAGGCCAAAACGATCTGGCATTATTCTCACAAACTTCAACTATTTTGGAATGTGTGTACCATTTCTATCAATTACTTCATGTCGTTCTGAATTCCTCTACAATCAAACCATATTTTGATCCGATTTTGAACCGATTCATTGAGGCTTGGTTCAGTAGTTCTTTCGCATGTTTTCGAACGTGTTTGTAACAGTTTCCAATTTCCACTAAAATTAATTATCAACTTCTCTTTGACGCAAGCTTTTTCTTTTCAGGCTGAAGACTTAATAGATGATTTACTTTCACTGGAATCCAGTTCCCTGGCATCTGACGGCTTCAAAACGTCGGAAAATTCCCTAACAGGAAATGATCTCAATATAAAAAACGAGCCCTACCATCTCAGTGATGCTGAGTTACATGCTCTCGCCAAAGATAGACAGAAAAAAGACAACCACAATATGAGTAAGTATTGTTAGTCCTCACAACATATATTTCGAGAATTCATATTCCAAGAAATTATTTCTTCTCAATCAGTTTTTCAATCAGCATATAGTGTATTAGTAGTCATACAAAAATAAATTCGCTCTGTATAAACGCACAATATTAGTATATATAAACACTCTATTGCCCACAGTATGTAACTCCAGTAGGAATATTATTATTTCAGTCGAAAGAAGAAGGAGATTCAACATAAATGACCGTATCAAAGAATTGGGTACCCTCCTTCCGAAAAATAATGACCCCTACTTCGAAATCGTCAGAGACGTCCGTCCAAACAAAGGCACAATATTAAAGTCGTCAGTCGAATATATCAAGTGCCTGAAGAACGAAGTACTGAGACTTAAACAACAAGAAGCCAGACAAAAACAAATGGACAGCATCAACAGAAGACTTCAACTGCGAGTACAGGTAACATATCTTTCAGTTTTCTCAACAAAGAAATTATTCGACATGAATGTATATAAAACCTAAAATTTTTTTAGGAACTCGAGAGACAGGCAAAATCACACGGTCTTCCAGTGTCAGAATTCAATTGGCAAAATGTGTCAGTTACCTCACCACCCCCTTACAATGCGTACAACAACCAAGAGAACTCACCTACCCCCGTTGTGATGCCGCCTATCGTTTTGCCAGACCCCATCAGTCGAACGGTAAGTTTATGCAAAAATAAGGCCAATGCCCACTTCACCAATTTTTTTATGGAACATACATGGTTTCATTAGTGGAAGTGCTACCATAAGGGTTATTTCAAATAGCTTATGAACCTCGTCCAGAAGATGGCAGTTTACATGTTGATTCCGCAACAAGGGATGATAACTTCCCTGCAACCCTGGGTCTTGGGTATAGGCACTTTTCCTTCATTGTGCTATTCTCTTTCAGGCCGAGATTTTCGAGGTATTCCTTAAGTCCGCTTGGCACTTTGCAGAGACTCGAACGGAACCTTGTTAACATCCACAGCTCGGTTTTGCTGATGACTAATGCACGATGGCAATGTTCCTAATATAGTGATCCTCATCCAGTCGTATGTCTTGTAGGAAGTCAGGGACTTCGCATGGACCAAAGGAAGAAAGATTCCCTCCCATAATTTAGTATCTAAACATTTGATCAGACCTCAGTCTACTAGGTACTAGAGTATTATTCCTGATCTAGAGCTCCCCATCCAATCCTATATCTCGTAGGTAGTCAAGGATCAAGGGAACAAAGATTCTCTTCGATTATCTTTGGTGTCTATACAGGTGCCCAGACCTTTGTCTGAGCACTAGACTATTATTCCTAATCTAGAGCCTCATATACAGTCCTCTTCTGTTATTTGGCCATTGGCTTGGGCTCTGTGATGAGTAGTAGTGGAGTTATATTATTAGTATCTAATTATTTATATCTATATATGTATGTATTTGTTTTAAAATTGTTATTTGCTTCTGACACATTGTACAATATTCGTATTGTTCATATTACTTTGTCAATGAGAATTCATTCTTGGACAATAAAGTATATATCTATCTATCTATCTATCTATATCTATCCCTGCACTGCTTAGAGTCAATAGAACCACAATATCGTGGGATTATTTGCTTCAGGAAGCATTCCCAAAAACTTTCAAAAGTCCAGCTCGCAAAGAAAGACTGCTCTTCGGTCTTCATGAAACAAGTGGAGCTAACCAATTCCAGTTTCCGGATTTCTGATTGATATTGCCGGACTTCTGACTTCACCTACCTATAATAAGGATCCCATTTCGCGCGATCATCGGAACTAACTCACATCACCCCCTTTCCAGATGCCGGACGTGATATCCACCGACAACGAACTTTAGGAAGTCAAGAACTTGTCATGGATCATGGGGAGAAGGATTACATTTGCCCAGAACTTTGTCTAGGTACTGGAGTATTATTTCGTATCTAGAGCTCCCCATTCATTCTCGTAGGAAGTCAAGGATTTGTATCGAATCACGGGAACAAAGATGTCCTCTCATTATTTGATATCTATACAGGTGCCCAGACCTTTGTCTAAGCACTAGAGTATTATTCCTAATCTAGAGCTACATATCTAGTTCATTTCTCGAAGGAAGTAAAGGACTTGGACTGTAACTAAAAAATTAAGGTCCCCTTCTATAATATGGTAACTGGTTTCTGTCATGAGAAGTAGTGGATGTAGTTACCTCTGCCTGCACTGCTTAGATTCTAGAGAACAACAAATCTGTGGGATTCTTTGCTTCAGGAAGCATTCCCGAAAATTCCAAGAGTTCAGCTCGCGAAGAAACAACTGGAGCTAACTAATTCCAGTTTCCGGACTTCTGACTGAAGTCATACTCCACCTACCTGCCCTCCCTATAATAAGGATCTTCTTTCGCGCGATCATCGAAAATAATAGGGTTTTCCACTCGTCGCACTGGCTAGAACTTTCGGCACTGAGCGTGTTTTGCGTGGTCCACTGTGGATTTCAAGAGCGAACTATTGTGGAGAAATGATTTCCTCTGCCTTTCGAGTTTTCAGAATAGTGATTGTGCGATACATATAACCTTAAATATCCAAGTGGGAAAATATTTGGAATTCGAATGATTTTGAATGTCTCATTGGAGTTTATTGCAATAATTTCAAAAATGATGATCGATATATAGAAGTACTTCGTTCCGAAATAGCAGTTACCGAAAATTCGAAATAACCAAAAAGTTATAGAATGCAATTCAGCTGTGCAGGTATTAAGAACATTTAATTGTTGATTCAGTAATTATGAAAAACACTAACTTGGAAAACATCATTGACAATGAAGAACACATCTTTTTCCATAACACTGTTGCTAGCAGTGCTCACAGAGAAACCACAAAAGGTAGATGAATCCATTTTATGTGGACCAGCGGAACCAAAATGTACTGTCAATCTGCTATCAATGATTCAATTTTTTGATTGACGTAGCAACTTTGACATTTCTGACCACTTGTGCAGTTAGTGTAGAATTTTTGTAGACCTAAGGAAGATATGCCGATGCGAAACCCTCAACATGCATTTTTTCGGGATATACTAAGCTTAAACCTGAAAAAGTAGAAGTTGACTGAGCATGCGCAATGCATGCGGCATACGCCATACGTCATACTTGATTTTTGTCACAAGTTATTTGTTCACTCCATTCCCACCCAAGTTCACCAACAAATTAGACGGAATCGTAGTTATATCGTGCCAAAAGTGTAGAAAGCGTTCAATAACATATTATTATTTTATCAAATACTTTGTTATAACCTCACATTCTGTCAGATAAAACTATCGATAGTGACTATCGATATATCTATTATTCTTTTCAACGCTATCGGAAAATATCGATGGGCAAAACAATCGATGTTCAGTCAACACATAGTTGTGTTTGCTCTGTGCTGGTACTGGTGGGGGACGTTTGCACGTCAGCAACTAGTCCCTAATGGGACCTTTTTGCAAACCCCAAGGTGTTTTTCAATGACTGATGTGGTTCGCTTAAGAGAGCTGGCTAACATCCTTTTCAGGCACCGCCGATCAGCTCTCTTTCAGAGTTTTTCGGCTGTGTTTTGTAGGCTAGTAATGTACTCACTACCATATGCCGCAGTGGCAGGCCTGTGCTCTGTGCTAGTGCACAAAGCTATAACTCACATCATCCCCTTTCCAGATGCCCGACGTGATATCCGACGCCCTTTCCGAAGCATCCCTCAACCTGTCGGCGATGGAGGACGGCATGGACGACGACGACCTGTACGGCGTCAACGGCGACCCGATGCTGTCCTCGCCTCACGCCCTGCGTCCCGACGCGCTGCTCGCCTCCGCCGCCCGCAGCCCGGCGTCGGCCGATCCCCTGCTGTGCGAGAGGCTGAGCACGCCGACGCCGTCCAGTCACATCGACCACGAGGTGGACTCGCTGGACATCGACATGATCGCATAGGGGTGGGTGGGTTGGAAGGGTGAGGCCGGTTGGGCAGGCGGAAAACGTGTTTCGTACGGGTCAGGACGTGAAGCTACTATCGCGCCGACGACTCGATTTCAGTGTAACCAACAGCCAATTTTGAAAACGGCTAGATGATTGTTGCAGAAAGGCTAAATTATGGCTAAAAATTGTTTAGCCATTTTTTTGGCCAATCTAGTCATTTTTTGCAATTTTTCTAGCAATAACAAGAAATCTGACCATAGACTATGATTCTGACATTAAAAGTTCTAGGCTATATTCCGAATTAAACTACGACAGTACTTAATCTGCTGATTTTTCATTCCGGAATCAAAAATGTCAATGAAGGTGACAGATACTTGTGAGCAGACATACCATTCATTACAAATAATTCGACTCAACTTTCTGCTGAAATTGCTGACTATCAAAAGGTAGTGTGGCTTCAGTGAACTGTCATTATTTTAGAGGGGGAAGGAATGTCACATTTATCACATTATTTCCGTTGTTTTTTAAACATTAAGTCTTGTCTTATCAGTAATAACTTGATTTGGACGCTGAGAATAATATTCAAATTTCACCAGCTGATCAAGTGCTGCTGATTACTGATGAAAACCATAACGTGTTCCGAATTAAAGCATTGTATTTTTGATTTTTTATTTCGGAACACAAATTTTCAGCAGAGTCAGCGGATGTACTGACAGTACTGACCGGTTGAATTTTGAATATAGCCTCCATTTAGCCTCCTATGTCTAGAGCTTAGATCTAGAGCTAGACTACTGGCTCTAGTAGTATTGACGTTGACGTATGACGTGATGTGTTAACGTCATGGACGTCAACGTCAATGTTCCTTCGATTCATGCACATTTGTCAAAATCCATAGAAATATGGCTGGTCTAAATTCGATTTAGATTAGATCGTGAATATAATGAACTATCTATGGGAATATTATGAAAATGAAAATACTTTTATAGAAATTCAGAATAAAAAATTGCTAGAAAAATGGCTAAATGGATAGATGAAATTTTTAGTAGCTAGATGAGTTCAAAAATGGCTAGAACTAGCCATAAGATGGCTGAGTTGGCACCACTGCTCTTTTTTATACGGAATACACTCACCGGCGAGGAAAAGCCGGCTACAAGAAATTTTGCTGAATTGATTGCTCTCTAACTATTTCGATGCTTATCCGACTTTTATATTTATGATTCGGAATGTCAAGAAAAGTTATTGTTTCATCCTCTTCTATGGCGAAATAAGTGAGTGGTCAAACTCAGATTAATTATGTTTTGGTTTGAAGTATTTAAGTGTGATTCCTTCTCAACACAATGGTTTTTATTAAATAGGAATATTCTCAGATATGTTATGAACATGAACAAAATAGATATACATTGGGTGTATCTAAATAGAGCCGAAAAAAATCAAGGGGTGATTCCTTTTGTGATATTCTAGCAAATACAAGTTCATATAAAGATGTTTTTTATCTTGCTCCGTTTTTGAGATACAGGATGTTGAAGTTGGAAGTCTTAATTGTTTTCATTTCTAGCCCCCCTGTATAAGCTTTCATTGTGCAAAAATTCAGTATGGTTGGGAACTGAGATAGCCCCAAAATTTTAAAACGATTGTAATTGGGGTTATTGATTTAAATAGTTAAATCTAATAAAAATATGAAACTCAGAAAAACCGGTATCACCGGATTCATTAATATCGATAATTTCACCCACTGTGACGCCACTGGAAATATTATTTCGAAACTAATTGCACCAGAAGAAGTTCCATGTTACTATTAACAAAACCACAACGTCTTATTGAAATTGATGAAAAGACAATTGAGTAGTGAATAAAAAAAACAATTTCTCATGGAAATATCAATACCCTGTATCACAAGGAACACAAGGAATCGCCCCTTGAATTTTTTCGGTGTTATTCAGATACACCCTGTCTATATAGAGAAATACATTGAGAATTCCTATTCTCTATGTATGAATTCTTTTTCGGAATATTCAACAGAAAACAACTACTTTCCTGGCTATATGCCACGACGGACATTGAATTATTCCATACTTTCTTAAAACACATGTATCTTCTCTTGAAAAGAAGATATTGACGTGAATAAAAATTCATTGTGTTGAGAAGGGACCACACTTCAAACCGAAAGATAATGAAGCTAAGGAGTTATGGGTGAAATAGTAACTTTTGTTTTTCCCTGTAAAATGATCGAGGCATCAGCGTTTCATGGGAACTAAAATGTATGCAAACATTCTGAAACATAAATATTATACAATTTGGTGGAAATCTTACCAACATCGGAGAGGAATTGAAAAAGTTACAGGGCGATCGATTTGGCAAAATTTTTGTCTGGCCGGTTTTCCTTCAGGAGAGTGTATTTGGAATTGCCACTTGTCAGTTCAAAGTGAAAATTACAAATATTTTGAACAAAATGAAGTTGCTGGCTCTACATCTTCGTGAGAAGCAGCTGTCAGTATTCCGATATTGTAAATTATTGTTCCGGTAGATGTTAGGTTAATGGTCGTGAAGAGTTAAAGAGATTGTGATTGAGTCACTGGCGCACCTAGGGGAGGGAGCTGTGGGTTTTAAGTCCCACTTTTTCTGCCAAGACCTAAAAGGATGCCGAAAATAATTATAATTCCGTATTGCGACTTCATCAGAAAATATTTTTGTGAGTTGCATAAATAGAGATCCTGTAAAATAGGAAAATTTCAAAATGAAACACATGGCAGAATATATCATGATGGGTAAATTAATTCGGTTCTGTAGAATACTTTTGAAGGACAGAACTCACTCAGAATCTTGTGAAGGAATTATGTTCAAAGAAATCGAGAGCCTCCAAAAAATGGAATAGAAAGCTAGAAAATTAAAAATCGAGCTTCATATAGGAGTTTTAATTGATATGTATTCTAGCACTACTGAGGGGTCCTATTCTAGTCATAAAAAAATGTTTACCTTTACTTGAATCCACTGTGACTTTTTATTTTGTCTCTGTATTTTTTCAAGATATTTATATATTGGTTTTACGATGTTTTGTTTTGGCAAAATAATAAATATTGGCTCATGAGCCCCCCACAAATAAATTGAGGGTGCGCTAGTGGATTAAGTACGGATGGAATTGATGGCACTTAGATCTAGGCAGGTAGTTACTGATTCGAAAAAAAAGGTTGAATCTAATTCTGACATCAAAATATTGGTTTCAAGATAAAGTTATGAACCAAAAACAGGTATATATTATTCCAGTAATAATATATAGTGATAGTTCTTACCTACGTATACTTGAGCTTCCAAAATACTTGATGATACCTCAACTAAGTATATAATCTGTAGTAACATAAGAGTTGTTCAAATTAACGGATATGAATACTAAACATTATGGTATACGTTCACCACAGATATTGTTTACAAAAATAAGGTGTCATCAATTTCAAAACAATTATTTTAAGTATGTATTTCCATTCTCCTTTTATCCGAGAATATGCAATATTTAAAATTGTGACAATATACCCTAAATTTTTCGAAATACCATTTCATGATCATACATGTTAAGTTGCAATTGACATTGAATATACATATCAAGTTGTAGGTGTTTTTTCACCCATTCATAGTGATGAAGTGCTAATTTGAAAAATACACGGGATCGGTCAAAAGTTGTTGCAAATATTTAGTAGTTTCATTTGATATTTTTATTGTTATGAATGCTTGATTTAGATAATCTTTTTTGAGACTCGTATGAAAAAAATATGGATTGCGAAGTATCCCCTATGGTGTTCTGTTTTCGTTTGTTCAACATACTGTGAGTCTAGATGTCTTAGTGTTAATTTTGTAGTACCTAATCACAAGATTTTTAGCTAGATTTATACAAGGTCTATTTGCCTATCCGATATTCCGATCAACTACTCAACATTCGAAAATGATAATTTTTTTGCAGGTTTATATAACTCCGAAAATACGTCGGATGATAATACAGTAATTACACGTGCATAGCATCAGTGTAAGACATTCAGTTACCTATGGTTGTTTTTTTTTTCGATTCTGAGAGAAACATTGAACCGTTAACAATATTCAGGTATTCAAGGCGACTTGAAAAGTCGCTTTCTAGCTCAAATTTTATAGACGAATTTTTGTTGTTACATTTTAGAAGAAGCCAAATATTGTATATAAAAAATAATGTGATGTTATTGGGTATGGATATTATGACCACCGTTATTCTGATTCAGAATAGTTTAATTATTGTTCGAGATTATATTGTTTCAAATAAATTTCAAGAATTTTGAATAATTCGTTATTAATTTCACCCTGCCCTTCAAGAAATGTTCTCCATCATCAGATTACCAAAAGTACAGGGTGGCTGGAATTCGAGGCTCATCATTGGGATCTCGTGAAGCGTAAGAAATACAGGGTCGGTTGCCTAACAAAATGCCGTTTTGAAACTTGAAAAAGACTTACGGAGTTATACGAAAAAATCCGAAATTTCCTTAAATCTTCCTTGTCATTTTTTAAAATTATTTGAAGAAATTAATCGAAATGAATGCCAGTTTTTCTTTCCTACAAGTTGGCGTTTTCAAATTTGAAATCCAAAATGAGAGGTACGTTTTGAATCTATAAGGACGGGAAGTGAAGAGAACTGCTGACGTGAGGATCATATTTTGAGTTAGGTTAGGTTAGGTTCGTAAATAATTATTCGATCATAATAAAATATTAAAAATTATCAATTGTTGATAATACCACAGAATAATACCGTCAACTTCAATTAATTCCTTTATAATGCGGTTATTATATAGCAAAGCATAATGTCAGTTACTTTGAGGAACAGGAAAGAGCCATTGCAGATGATAATGAAATGAACAGCGATTAATGATTTCATTCAGTTTGGTGGAATCTCGAAACTCACACCATTTAATTCAACATTACTGCTTCAGATCTTGGTATTGAATATAGGTCAGGGTTAACCTAGGTATATGTATTCTTTTTCAATGTGGTGAAAGTGATCTACTCAAATCTGTTTAGCGTGATAGGACTACACTACTACTTGTCATTTACTGAATCAAACTTGGTTTACTTTAAGGAAATTCCCATTATATTATGCTTGATGCTGGATGATTGATAACTTCATTGATAATGTATATGAGAAGAATGATGAGGCTGATGATTGAAGCCATAAGTTTTCCTTCGTTCAGGCAGAGATTATGTTCTCTGGGAGGCTAAAATATAATGTAAATTAGTGTGTACCTTTGTGCAGGTCAATATATATACAAAAAAATTTGAAAATTCAAACTTACTTATGAAAAGAGGATTCCTGTCTATTCTTTTCTCTGCAAATACTGCATTTCGTTCCACTAGAGATGGTTAAAAAAGTTCAGTCTATGAAAAATCAACGACAACACAAACACTAAAGAATTGTACAACTAAAAACACATACGCGTTGAAACCAATTTAAAAATTTGAAATTCGTAGCCATATTGGTATAATAAGTTTCGTATTATTTTTTCCCTACGTCGGCATCAACGCCTATTGGTCGATTTCGTTACCTATACAGAAGTTGGTCCCACTTTGAGGACAGCTATGCTTCATATATACAGGGTGACATAGAAAAAAGTACATTGCATAGTGCCACACAATAGAGGACACTAAAATAAGGAAAAAAGTTCCTATGAACATGGGTCCGCAAGGCCATCGGATAAAAGATACGAGGTGTTGAATTTTTTTTTTGTTTTCTTTGAATATCTTAAGCCAGAGACGCAAGAAATGGATAAAATGTGGTATACAGGGGTTTTTTATCATGCTAAATTCAAATATGATCTTAGTTTTGTGATTACTGATAGAGGGCGCTACAAACAGGGTTCCATCCTTATTGAATCGGTCGTAACTTTTTTGCTATACACTGTATGTCATTTTCGACGAAAAAAAATTGTTATCCCTTCTTTTATACATAAGAAAAGTATACCTTGTCCAAGTCGCTAGAAGCAATGGTTCCAGTAAAAATGCATCTAAAAGCCGACAATGCACGCAAATTATTCAAAAAGCGCCAAAGTAACCTTTGCAAAAACAATGATAAATAACAATTAAATAATGTGTCATAATGACACTTGTCTAATAACTAATGTAATAATTATTAGAGGTATTTTGTGTTCTTGATTAAAATGTAATTGTTGAAGTATTTATCATTGTTTTTGCAAAAGTTACTTTGGCGCTTTTATAATAATTTGCGTGCATTGTCGGCTTTTAGATGCATTTGTACTGGAACCATTGCTTCTAGCGACTTGGATAAGGTATACCTTTCTCAAGTATAAAAGAAGGGCTAACAATTTTTTTCCGTCGAAAATTACATATAGTGTATAGCAAAAAAGTTACGACCGATTCAATAGGGATGGAACCCTGTATGTGGCGCCCTCTATCAGTAATCACAAAACTAAGATCATATTTGAATTTAGCATGATGAAAAACCCCTGTATACCACATTTTATCCATTTCTTGGGTCTCTGGCTAAAGATATTCAAAGAAAACCCAAAAAAAAAATTAAAATTCAACACCCCGTACTTTTTAACCGAAGGCCTTGCGGACCCATATTCATAGGAACTTTTTTCCTTATTTTGGAGTCCTCTATTGTGTGGCACTATGCAATTTACTTTTTTCTATGTCACCCTGTAGAGTAGTAGATATATGGAACTAGGGTCCCTTAATGTAAACTGACGTATTTGTCATCTCTACAGGGTACGGACAGATCCTCGTCTCCTCTCACTCTAAAGTGTTTGTGAAACAGTTATATAGTTCCATCTTTATTCATTTCTGGGGATAAACACTAGATTTTTGGCATTTGTTGTTTTTTAGGTTATATTGAGGTCACTGGCGTATCATACGTAATTTCCATATGGAATTCCTGATTCAACTATACCAGAATATGGATAAACAATCCTCTAGTTATGAGGGCGCCGTACATTATGCTATTTCTCGGCAAGTTTGAGGCAATGCAATTTTCTCGCAATTTTTCTAAATTTATTGCGAGTTGCCGTACATTGAGATATTTCTGTCATATTTTTTTGTTCATATTAACTATTTCCAAGTTTTTTTGAACCTTCAATGTACTTTTTGAGGTTACTTGGTGTTTCAGGCCACGTTATGAAGAAAATTATTATTTTATCAAGATGCTACGATGAATATTACTAAAAATTTTACTAAACATGCCTTGAAATTGCAGGAAAAATAGGACTGATTCTACTATTACGAAACTTGCATGAAACTTTCCGTGAAATAGCATAGACGCATGCGCATTGATCGATTCAAAATTGCATTGCATCGAACTTGCTGGTAAATAGCATAATGTACGGCGCCCTTTAGAGTTTACTATACTCCAGCATAATTTTTGAGAGGTAGCTGAGGGAACATATGAATTTTACTGAAAGCTCAATATATTTCACCAAAAGAGACTGTTCTTAGGCTGTATACAAGGGTTGACTGAATTTACTGAATGAATTCTGATTTCAAACTGAGCAGTAGTTTATCTATGAGCTGAATGAGCTGAGCCTTATGATTGAGAAATGGTGAAAACCTCGATGTGAATATCTAAACTACTGTACTTATGTCATGTGTGCTAAATGTATTTTCGGAAATACAACTCGAAGAATTTATGGAGTGACTAATAACAACTATGTATAAAACTTCGTCTAGGACGAAGAGTAAGCTGACAAAAAGTTATTCGTAAAATGTGCAGGGAAATAAAGAATAGAATATACTTCACCCCCATGTTATACATATGATACTTCCGTCTTCCTTAAATGAAAAGTCATTTTCAAATAATTTATCGATGAAAGTAACGAACAAGTAGGTATACGCAGTATGATTTATAGGCACGTTATTTTCACTCTTGCATCCTACATATTTTCTATTTGTGATAGAGTAGTAATTATATAAACTAATGGATCCGTTATCTTGGATTTTTCAATTTTGACGGAACAATCATTATCTCTTACCCCGAAAACCGCCAGATATCAATTTTGAATAAAATCGGATCTTCATCACAAAACTTGTTCGCCACATGATCTTCCTCAACAATTAAATACCCTGTACATACCTATTAATAAAATTTCGAATGATTTTCTGTAGCGCCCATGGATGTGACGTGACAGCAATGTCAGGGATGCCAGTAGACAAAACTAAAGTCTCTAGATCATTAAAAAAGAATGCAGCTATGATCTGTCCGTACTCTGTTAAGATGACTTTAATGTCAATTTCCATCAAGGGACCCTACATGGAACTAGCCATAAAATGGCTGAGTTGGCACTTGGCAGCAATGGGGCCATACCTCTCATACCTCAGGCATCACCGGTCACTCTCAGAGTCTCAGACCGGTTTTGGTAGGCAACTCTACTGGTGGATCATCTATAAATGCACCACAGTGGCGTACAGATGTCGCCACAGGCGGTATGCGGTGTTTTCTCCAGACATCTGTCGCGGCCTTGAGAATGTCTCGCTCAAGAGGGCGCAAGGCACAACCGGGGTTCAATCGATATGCAGCAGAGGTCTCTGAAAAATACCATCGGAAAATGGAAATTCACGTAGTATAGGCGAAATTTGCGCAGTCCACAGAAAATGAGTGTTACAGCGCAATGTCCAATAATACGTTGTGGAATATGGCGAAAGTTGTGAATATACGTGTTGTGATAAGTGCTACCTTGTGACTTAACTATGTTCGAAAATGGATAGTACGCTCGATAGTACGGCAATTATTTATACAAAGAAAGTGTGATAGTAGTGTAAATACATATACGTGTTTGTTATAGATTAAGTGACGAAAAGCAAAAATGTCCACGGATAAAATAAAAGTTGCTGTTAGGCTCCGTCCTTTTAACAGAAGAGGTAATCGTCTCCAAGATACTATCATGATCATCGTGTTGGTCCTTGTCAATGTTGATTCATTGTCATTCTTTATTTTCCATCGATCTTTCATATAACCGAGTTGGATGGTGAATCATTTTTATTGTCATTGCGACATTGAAGGTGTGATGTCAAAATACCTATTCGATACCTACAATCAGTAGGTATACATGGTCATCAGAAAATTTACTGTCTAACCCAGGGGTCCTTGATCCATTTGCGGAGTTTAACTATATTATGTACAATCAATCAGCGATAGCACTCATCCTAGCTACCGTCTATGACAACAAAAGCATTCGTAGGTAGGTAGTATACCTACCTGAAATAATTCATAAATCAGTGCATTCACTTTCAACGAAATATCTAATGAACCACAGGGAAAGCGAAAAATAATCTAATACAATAAGGGTGATCCTTATAATCACAATGTAAATAACCGATAAAAGTAAAGTAATAACCACCCCAGCAAAACAACACGCATGAAGACTATTTTTAGACAGCTTTCAATTAATTTATATGACTTATTATTCACCTTCATATATGCACCATTCATTACTCACCTAAATTAACTCACAGCTCACGAACATTTCTAATCGATTTCACATTGTTTTGATATCTGGATTCTCTATCGATTCCTGAAAAAATATCAAAATGAATCATGTGAACCGCGAAACTATAACACCACAGGTAACAAATACAATGCATTGGAAACTGTTTGGTAGTTATGGCATCCTGATTCATTAAAAACTTTCGAAAGGCAGACTCGAGGGCATACTCAAATTTGTGTCCTTTTTTTGTTACAGAGCTTGAATTGGGGGCACAATGTGTGGTGGAAATGGATAAGGATCAAACTATAGTTCATCAGTCGTCTACTATAGATAAACTAGAAAGGTAAATAACCCTTTTTCATCTTCTGGATCGCACGAAAGGGAAACCCTATCATGTTTGTGGAACATCGTTATTTGGATCCACCAGTATCACCCTGTATGTCTTCTTTCCTTCAACCGTATCACGGATTACGAAAAACTATTGACCAACAATATTGTTCAATATGTCATAAATATACGAGTAAATATATAATTACTAATGATCCGTTATACCATACTTTTTATAATGTATTTCCTCCTGTATTTCTAACTGTGGGCGATTTTTTTAAAAGAGAAATCAGTTGTGTTTCCTAACACAAATGCATTCTCTATCAGCTGTAAAGAATGGGAATAAGAATTATAAATAAAACATAGCATTATAGTTCCATTCGCCAAAGAAGTCCTGATGGGACGAAAATTTTACACTGCATGCCTTTTCAAGTATTTATAATTAACCCCAAAATATGAAAAATAGACTGGTTCCTGGCTGCCGCACGTGTGCACTTCATAAGGGAAAGCGTTTTTCTTTTTGTGAAGAATTTTCGTGTTTTTTCGCGATATATTATACTGCTTGCCGTTCAAACAAACTGAAGCACTGATAATTGATGACATGCAATCCGCGGCGACCGAAAGGGCTCAAAAGGGTTAAGAAAAACCTAATAAAATTGAAGGGGACTTCCGTGTTTTCAAATAGCATGCCGATGTAAAGAATTGAAGTTTTTGTATCAAAAACACTCTGGGAAAATTGGCATGCGTCCCTCGACTGACCAACGTTGGAAAATTTCGGTAAAACTCTGAAAAAATTCAATACAGGTTTTTCTTGACTCCAAACAGCATGCCATTAAAAATATAATCCATTTGTACAATTAATTAATAGTAGGCATGCACTCCTCCAGGATTTTGCAAAATAAAGGCATTAATGACTAATGATACAAAAAAAGTGTTTTTGCAACTTTCCTCGTGCATGTCTCTATTTTGTAAAATCCTGGTGTGCATGCCAAATTACCTACTATTGATTAATTATACAAATGAATTATCTTTCTAATGTCATGCATCAGTTTGGAATCACGGAAAACCTGTTTTTTTTTCAAATTTTTCCAGAGTGTCATTAATACAGTCGGCATCATATTAGAAAAACTTTTAATAATATTTTTTTCGAAATTCGACTAAGGCGTTAAGTTTTGCTTTAAAAAATATGAAAAATGTACTACATGTCAAACGTTACTTTTTTCAAATTAATCGCTGAAAATAGGCTTATTTGCTTGAAACAGACAGAAAGTCACGTGACTCTGATCGAGTAGGCCATTTTTCATCTCTTTTGAAGCAAAACTTGAGACCCAAGTCGAATTCCAAAACAAATTATTATTTGAAGATTTTCCCATATGATGCCAACTTTATGAATGACACCGTATATGGCTCCACCAATTTTTTTAAACCTCCATGTGAAATTTCACTTCATTCCAAATTAGGTTCGGCTTCTTTATTAAATTAATATATTTTTGGTTTGAAAATAGAACAAGAAATACTTTTTTTTGTGGATCTAACCGTTTACGAGTGAAGAATACTTATTTAAGGTTCGCAAATTGCAGTATTTAGGTGTCGTTTCTCGAAAAACCTATAAAAAAATCATAATATGAAAATTTGCAATTGGGAGTTCAAAAGCATGATGAGTTCAAAAAATGTCTACTGTTATGATTTTGCCCGAAATTCTCTCCTTTTCAATTCCATTAAAACGCATCACGCACCGCACTGTCCAGAAGAATATTTGTCTTCAAAAACATTACCATATCAATCGTTTCTTGTACCAGTCCAAATTTGGTTGGAATTACATGACTAATGATTGAGATAAAGCTAGACATTTTGTGGTGTAACAGTTAATTACCAATGGGTCAACAAAACAGTACCTATTTCGAATGTCCAAAATTGCCTATTTCGAATGTCCAAAATTGATTGTGCATAAATGATTTTTTCATAATTATTATTTTTATAATGATGATTATTATTATAATTGTTATAATAATTATTATTATTATGGAGAACATGAGCTGTGCAGTGTGCAGCTGTAACCGTTCAGTAACTCTCAACTAAGATTAACCGTAGTTGTAAATGTCAGCATTTCACCTACTTATTTTTTTGCATAGATATTCAATAAAGCATCAGATTTGGATACAGTATAAGGAAAACGTTGATTTGGTTGACCGAATACGTTCATAAAAAAAAAGGAAAGTGGTACACAATTACCTATTATCTTTGCTTCTCTGGAAAGTTAGAACCTTCGATAATTATTGTCACTACGTTACAGTAGAAATGCAGAGAAATAAGTTTTAGGCCAAATATATCAAAATTTTGCATGTTTGAATCTTCTTCTATCCAATTTTTTTTTATTCCTGTACCTACTCAATATTTCTGTCTCTCAAAATGTTCCTGAATATTTCTTCTAGTCTTGCCATGATGACAAACTCCTCATGGAATTCCAAGTAAAATCTTTCCAGTTATAGTCGATGGCGAAAATTAACAAAAATTATCACGCGATATTTCGAATGTCCAATCGACACTTTAGTCCTTTGTGTTTTGTTCCAGGAAACAACCGAAAACATTTGCATTCGACCATTGTTTCTGTTCTGTGGAGCCAGGCAGAAAGGATTTCGCATCCCAGGAGGTTGTGTTCGATTGTTTGGGACGTGATATCCTCGATAATGCCTTTCAAGGATACAACGCCTGCATTTTCGCATATGGCCAGACAGGTAAGAATCGATCGTCAACGGATCATTCATGACTTGCACCCAGGTACAGTACTGGTAATTACATTTATTCAGATTATTTCTGAGAATAAAACGAAATTATAAGGCCATGTCTATTCATCAGGCGCATTTTCTATCCATGCTCATATATTCCGCCCCGACGAATAGAATCGTAGTGATTTCAAGAGTCTGCTATGCCATGCCTGTGGTCAGGGGTTCAATCCTTGTGAAAAAAAACTGTGTTTTTTTATTAATTTTGTTCTATCAAGTTATATTCCGAATATAAAAAGGTCGATTTATCATTTAGGCAGCGGGGGATCCAGCAAGCTTTTTCTGGGAGGGGGGCATTGCATTTCATAACATGATTTTTTTTATCACAGAATGATAGTGTTCCTAATTCTCATCCACTTATATATAGTGAGAGGCAGAGTTTCTCATGTGAAAATGGAAGTGTTTGTTCGAGAGTACAGCTAGGGTTAACATAATATATACCTATTATCGAGGCGTAAACCGCTGTCAAAATTGTGTACACCAAACTTCAATTTCACAAGGAATTCCAAGGAAATCCAAGGAGTTTCAAGAAAATCCAAGGAAATCCTAAGAAATCCAAAGAATTCCTAGGAAATCCAAGGAATTCCAAGGAAATCCAAGGAATTCCAGTTGTCTGTGCACCAGAATTATACAACATACTTCACCCAAAAGATTCCGAGGATATGCAAGGAAATCCCGTGAATTTCAGTTGTTTGTAGACCAGGAATATATATAGCGCACTTGACCCAAGGAATTCAGGAAATTTCAAGGAAATCCAAGGAATCACAAGGAAATCCAGGGAATTCCAATGAAAACTAAGGAAATCCAGTTGTTTGTACGCCTGAATTCCACCGCGGTTTACCGAGTTCAATTCGTTCGAAAGGTAACGCGAATTTTCGAAAATAGATAAGTCCAAAGCAGGTAAAATTTTCATAAACCGTGAGAATACTATTAGCTTGAAATCAAGTTCCTTGGTTTGAAATATCCAGAGAACTTTTCTATAAGTGAAAAATATTCGATAAGAAGAAACCGGAACAATATCGGACTATCCGTTCGAAATATATTGCCGAGGAAATGCTCATCAAGTAATATTTTCGAAAATCGATTTTTGTTTTTGTCATATTTAACATTTCCAATTCCGTTGGTTCATTCAATGAACTCTATAGAGGGCTATTTTATGACTGGAAAGAATTCGAATAGAACAATCGAGGAAAATTCCAAGGAAATCCAAGGAATTCCAGGAATGAGTTAGTCGATTAGATAGTAGTGGAATATCCCATGTAAAAATCAGACGAATCAAGGAGCTGTTGAAAAGTTAGGCCCACAAGATGTTTTTGCCAAATCTCATAATCCACCCAATATATTGGTAAAGAAGAGAAGAAGACACTTTCTGATGGTCATTAGGTATACCCCTCAAGGGCCACTATTCGTGGTAGGAGTATTTTTTTTTTAACCCGAACGAAATCGGTCAATCCGTTCGAAAGATATCGCAGATCAAGTGTGTTGTTGAAAATCGTTTTTTTTTTTCGGTATATTCGTAATTTCCAGTTCAGTTTGTCCATAGGGCTTTTTCATGACTAAAAAAATGCGAATAGAACAAACCAGTAATAACGATCAATCCGTTCGGAAAATATCGCAAATTTTCGGAAATCGATGAAGTTCAAAAGAAGTTCAATTTTCATGAAGAGATGAAAAATAATAACGTTTTCTTGGTTCAAAATGTCTGAGAGTTAACCATGAGCAAAAAAATCTGTCAATACCTTCGTAATCGGAAGATATATCGCGAATTTTCTAAAATCATCTCGAGACATAAGGTGTGAAAAAAAATCATCTAGAAGAATGAAGATAAAATAAGAATTCAAATCTTTCAATATACATTCAATATAAGAATTATGTAGTATTACTTCAGTATTTCTTTGGTTCACATTGACTTATTCCTACCTTCGCACTAATAGAATTTCACTAAATATTTGAATAATGTACCGGATGCTGAGCATCTTGAATGTCTGTAGGATGAGTAAACACCATCTCTAAGAGTTTATTTTAAGACAATATGCATCAAGTCTATATCCACTCGTGAGTGAAGATAACTCGAGAGAATAATAATTTATTGATTGGTCCACCTTGATACATGGTGCGGTCAACAGAAAACGTACTTTTCTATTAATAATAATAATTATCAGGGCTGGATTAAGACCACTTGGCGCCCGGGACACAATATATTTATTCGCCCCCTATACACATTACAAAAATGAAAAAATGGAAAATATTCTTCTTCTAGAATTGTCTTCTCATTTCAATTTTGACATTTGAATTCGAATTTCGAAAACGGGAACAGATCCGTTTCCAAAACGTCGAAAGCTAAGTGAAAATTTGATATTTTTTCGATATATCCATATTTCTCTTGAAAAGGAATATTCTCAGATATAATTATGAACATAAAAAATGGATATACATATATGTAAAGAAATGCAGTGAGAATTCGCATTCTTCTTTCCACGTCCTGTATGAGGAATATCAATTTATCATACATTCAAAAACCATATTTCTCTTCGAAAATTTTTCAAAACAATATGGTGTCACTGACAATCGATCAAGATTTTCTGTCAGGCTTACTGATAGGAACATTTTCAAACGCAGTGACATTTTGGGGCAAATCCGGGTGAATCACCTGGTAAAATAAATAAAAATCACAAGCAAGAGATATCATTTCTGGAAATATGAAACTGGCAATAATAAAAGATATAGATCGGATGAAAAATATTATCGAGCTATAATTCTGGCCTTGAGCACTATGGATTTCATAATGATGCATCATTCATCAGTACTAATCAGCAAATCATGGAGGGAAATTTCGCTTGGCTCTGATGACTGATAGTACCTATATCGATCGAATTCTCTATTTCTAATCGATCTCAGAATTTGGTTACTAACCATGATATTTATTGATCATTTTATTATAGAAAAGAATAAAATATTTATTCATCCAATAGACCATTTCACATTAGTATATGAAAAGTGAATAACCAAACCATTAAGTCATGGATCATTCACATGATGAAGTGATTAATATAATAACAAACAGGATGTACGAAACAAAATAGTGAGCAACATGGAAAAATACATACAATTTTTTTTATATTTTTTAAATATTTAATAAAATTGTCAAAGGAATAAAACCCTTGATCACTGAGCAATTCTCTTGTTTTTTTGCTTATGATAAACTTATTGGCAAAATTTTCGTCCCCAATTCTCGCCTCTGGGCAGTTGTCCCTTGTGCCCTATGGTTAATCCGGCCCTGATAATAATCTCGTCTTAATTTTCTCCTAACAGTTCAATTTAATACATATAGAATGTAACTCAAGCACTTACAACCTCCAAAAGTTGAAAAAAAATTCAACACCTTGCTCTCCCTATTCTCCCTAGGTACGCGCGAATTTCAACGAACATTATAAGAATTTCCTTTCGTGCGCTCCAAGAGATAAGAAAAAATGTAACCACTCAGGGATTTGAAGGAAATGGAACTGCAACGCCATATTTCAACAACAAAGTATACTTCGCTGCCCAAAAAACGGACAGAGCATATCCTTATTTGGCCGATACACTCGGTACAGTGATCTCGGCAAATCGACTTGTATAATGAATGAGTAAGAGAGAGCATTCTGGACCGGTCGTTTTTTGAGAACTATTGATAGGTCATTCACGTCAAAATACCATAATATACATTGTTCTTGTGTCAGATAAACTGCTGAGCAGTTGAACCATTCCCGTCGAATATTCCAGTCAATATACAGGGTGTGTTCGATAAACGAAACGAAATAAAAGTATATTTTTGATAAAAATAATTGGAAGATATTGGATTTCGAAATTCCATTCAATTTTTTCAAATTATTGAAGAGAGCGAACCCGAGCGTCCTATTTTCGCGAAGTCAGACGCCTCGATGATTTTTGCAATGTTGTCATACATTCAATAATGATTAAAATATGTGGAATGTTGAAAGCATATATTTTTTTTGTGAGTTACTGTGTCATTGTTTTCAACACACCACCCCATTTTATGTATCTCACCAATTTGAGAAACACGAGTATATAAATATACAATAATATAATATTTGATGATGATCAGCAAATAGATAAAAGAAACTATCGAAAATCCCTCGAAAAATAAAATTTCCGAACCAACATATTCTTCACTTTAATTTTCCTACAGAAAAATAGGTTGAAATGATAGAAAAAGAATAGCGGTATACACATCGACTTACATACTTTGGGAGAGGAGCAACATACCTTGGAATATGAGCAATATAGAAGAAACTATTGAAAATCCCTCAAAAAGCGAAATTTTAGAACCAACCAATTCTTCAATTTGATTTTCTCACAGAAAAATAGGTTGAGATGATAGAAAGAGAATGGCGGTATAAACATTGACTTACATACCTTCAAAGAGGAGTAACATACCTTGGAAGATGGGCAATATAGAAGAAACTGCTAAAAATCCCTCTGAAGATGAAATTTTCGAACCAACCAATTCTTCACTGATTTTTCCCACAGAAAAATTGGTTGAGATGATAGAAAGAGAATGGCGGTATACACATTGACTTACATACCTTGAGAGAGGAGTAACATACCATATAGAAGAAGAAACCATTGAAAATATCTCAAAAAATTAAATTTTCGAACCAACCAATTCTTCAATTTGATTTTCCCACAGAAAAATAGGTTGAGATAATAGAAAAAGAATGGCGGTATACACTTTGACTTACATACCTTCAGAGAGGAGTGACATACCTTGGAAGATGGGCAATATAGAAGAAACTGTTGAAAATCCCTCCAAAAATGGAATTTTCGAACCAAAGAATTCTTCACTTTGATTTTCCCACAGAAAAATAAGTACTCAATAAGAGGAAACAACTGTCAAATCATACTTTTCACTCATTATTTATGTTTACCACTTATTTGTGGAAAAAAGATTTTGACTATTTTTTCACAAAATAATGTGATCGTACTCAAATCTAAATCTAGAAATATACAAAAATTCACATTTCATTTCACATTCCAAAGTTGAGATCGATATTGCTGAATGGTGGGAGAGAATGAAATATTGACAACTTTTCGAATTTTCAAGTCTAATTATCCCGAGAATTATCCTTTCAAGTTTATTTCTCATGTCCCTGAAGATCTGAATACTTATAGCTTGTCTAAATGATGCGTTGTCAGTAAATCATCCGTTACTGAAGGTACTTTCGAAGGATTTCTGGGAGTATGTTTAAATGAGAGTTTCTAGCCCTTTGATAACGTTTGGACAAGAATGGTTTTGTCCGGGTTTTTATATTATGGTTCATAAAATAAATACAATCTATTTTTCGCAGCATTGTCAGCATTAAATGATACGTGGTATCAAAAAAAGGAAATGAATCTCAATTCGATAAAACCGTCATATTCATTAACGCTTCTTGAATAATTATCAAATAACAAGCTTTCACAAATTATATTGATTAAAATATCCAGTAGCCTGTTATATTCCAATTTTAGCTTTATCAGATTAAGCAGGTATTTAGTCACATTTATCTATGATAAAAAATAACGATTTTTCATGAATAATAGTAACTTTTTTATGTTTATCTCCAATATAACCTTCTGCAGTAACTCGAAAATAACACACCATATGATTACCATAAGTTTGATGTACTCAAACTCAAAACAAAAAGACGATTGGAATATTATTTTCCTAAATGCATATGAATGCGAAGGTCAGAGATCAAAGTTTCCTCGAAGACACACACGTCTTTCTTTCTGATGAAAATGTAGACGGAATTATATACAGGGTCGGTCACTAGTGTAGGGAAGTGAGATGCTTCGCTGCTTGAGATAGAAGAACAAAAATTTTTTGATGGTCTAGGCTCATCAGCAGCACATTTCTAAAATATGTTGCGTAATATATAGGTTGACAAATTAATGCGTGGTGTATCAAAGTTATACTTTTTCTTATGGGACACTCTGTATTTAATTGCATTTTCGGGTCCTCCTTTGTGAGCTGATTTCGTCAATGTATCATACTCAGGGTCTGGCGGGAACAGAACATTTCATTTCAAACGGCCGCCCTCTATATCAGACACGCTGTAGAATCGTTAATATTGAATATTTTTTAATGAAACTTGGTACAGATCTATTTCAGAGGACGCCGATGCCAGTGGCGTATGTGGATTATTTCTAAAAAAATCGCTTATATGGATTCTGGATTTTTCAGCCTTCTTATGTGATCTAGAAGGCCTTGGTTTTAAATAAGCTCCGCTAAGCTCCAAAATACAATTTTCCTTCCTCCACATTTCGAAAAAAAAAATCGTGAAAATCGCTCTATAAATGAAACATTTTCATGAAGGTGGCCCGCTTTCGAATGGGTCACTCTGTATATATCATGAATTATTTTTCTTTGTTTGTTTTTAGGTTCTGGTAAATCCTATACCATGATGGGTTCACAGGACAGCAAGGGTATCATTCCAAGGTTATGCGATTCATTATTTGGTCTAATAGCTAAACAGCAAAGTTCAGAACTATCGTACAAAGTTGAAGTCAGTTACATGGAAATATACAATGAAAAGGTCAGTTTCTAATAGACGAATCCGAATGGACAATGTTTTTCTTAATTGAATTTCCGATGCCAGGACAACTTTCTCATTCATAGACAGAGAGTAATTTATTTTTCATCCAATATACAGGGTGTTGAAATTCCGAGTTAAAACTCAGAATTTTGAAATTCCGAGTTATAACTCGGAATTTTACATCCAATATTCCGAGTTATAACTTAGAATTTTAAAATTCCGAGACATAAGTCGGAATTTTGATGTTAAATTCCGAGTTATAAGTCGGAATTTTACATCCAAAATTCCGAGTTATAACTCAGAATTTTAAAATTCCGAGATATAAGTCGGAATTTTGTTGTAAAATTCCGAGTTATAACACGGCATTTTAAAATTCTGAGTGATAACTCAGAATTTTGAAGAGTTCATTTTTTTTTATTTTATGTGTCCCTTCCAGGGCTTCGTACTTTCGTACTACAATGTCTATTGCTCTGCTGGAAAAATTTTTATTCGTGTTATCTTTTTTTTTCTCAAGGTACATGATTTGTTGGATCCACAAACTAATAAACAGTCACTGAAAGTTAGGGAGCACAATGTTCTCGGGCCGTATGTCGATGGACTGTCCCAATTGGCAGTAACAGCTTTCCAGGTATGAACAAAGCAATAGCTTCATTCGTTTAATACTTTACTATCTGACTTTTCTAATGGCATTTTTATATAATGGCTCAGACCAAGCTCAATCATCTAATGCGATTTTCATTACCATCAGTATTCCTAGTCGCATGCTTCCTAGCCCCCATGGGAGACATAGTTTTTCCTAACTGCCACACAATCCAAATGGATTGCCTGAAACAACAACTTTCAAGAAACTTCTCATTACTGAAAAATATTTAACAATTTACGTAGATCTAGATTTTTTAACGTGTTTTCCTACGTACGCATTTCCAGAAGATTAAAACTGTGGCAACAGAATGTAGAATTCATCGAAATAGACAAAATCACCAAAAATTGACCATATAAAAGTTCACCGATAGGATTGGATTTACCATTTCTGGTGGTACAGGCCTTTCCACATGTCCTCCCCTTATTTCCTTCAAACACCCTGTGTTCGCGGTATTTGATTTCTCAATGGAAATCTTTCCGTGGAAAAACAAAATCTTGCTGCTGCTGCTGCAGGTTGGCGACTTTCATCATAATACAAAAGCATGTACGCAAGTTTATCAGTTTGGTAAACGTACTACATTATTTGACAATGCACAAAGAGAAAACAATTGAGAAAGAGGATCCGATTACTAAGGCTAGACAAACAAAATTCTACTGTGAACGGTAGTAGGAGGACAAGGAATTAGTTGGTTTAGCATTGAACAGTTCAATTGATAATATCTCTGTTATAATGCAACTTTTATTGAGGCGATATTTAGTGGATCTGTATATTTCAATGAATTCTACATCGTCTTCGAAAAAACCGCCCACCTTTGAGAACACTGTATGATATTTAGTTTTTCGAACTGAATATGAAACTGCTATTATCTATTATATACTTCAGGACATTGACAATTTGATGGCAGAAGGAAATAAATCGAGAACAGTAGCAGCAACAAACATGAATAGCGAATCGTCCAGATCTCATGCAGTTTTTACCGTGATATTAACACAAACCTTAACCGACTCCAGGAATGGAGTTTCTGGTGAAAAGGTTAGCAGAATGTCACTTGTCGATCTGGCAGGTTCGGAAAGGGCTGTGAAAACTGGGGCGGTAGGGGACAGGCTCAAAGAAGGTTCTAACATCAATAAGTGAGTTTTATTTTCAGAAAAATTCAGTGAGATAGCCAGCAATATGTGCAATTTGGTTTTCAGGTCTTTGACAACGCTAGGTCTAGTCATTTCAAAATTAGCTGATCAATCAACTGGTAGCAAGAACAAAGACAAATTCGTGCCATACAGAGATTCTGTATTAACTTGGTTACTGAAAGACAATTTGGGAGGCAATAGTAAGACAGTAATGGTAGCAACTATATCACCAGCAGCAGACAACTTTGAAGAAACCCTTTCGACGTTACGGTATGCTGATAGAGCTAAGAGGATTGTCAACCATGCTGTCGTTAATGAAGATCCAAATGCCAGGATCATAAGAGAATTGAGACAGGAAGTAGAAGCTCTGAAAGAAATGTTGAAACATGCTACGGTAATAGCTCATTCAGTTTTCATCGAATTATTAAATATTTGAATTGTGTATTTCAGGGTTCGCCTGTGGGAGATACTCAAAGAGTCGATATCCACCTAAAGCTGAGTGAGAGTGAAAAATTGTACAAAGAAGTATCTCAAACCTGGGAGGAGAAACTGATGAAAACAGAAAGAATACAAAATGAGCGGCAGCAAGCTTTAGAGAAAATGGGCATCAGCATCCAAGATTCCGGTATAAAAGTGGAAAAAAATAAATATTACCTAGTGAACTTGAACGCCGATCCCTACTTGAACGAGCTATTAGTTTATTACCTGAAGGCAGAGACAGTAGTAGGTGCCAGTAGTCATAACTCGGGTAAAGAGCCTGACATTCAACTATCAGGTCTAGGTATCCAACCGGAGCACTGCATCATCAGAATACAAGATAACGGATTGTTCCTTGAACCGCTTGCCAATGCCAGATCTTGCGTAAATGGGTCTCAGATCTATGAGAGAACTCCATTACGACATGGAGATAGAATTGTATGGGGTAACCACCACTACTTCAGAGTCAACTGCCCAAGATCCATATGTAAGTGAAATACTAATGGTGTACACATGAAAGAAGTACATCGGTTATTATTTTTTGCAGCAGCAACTTCTGAACCTCAAACTCCAGCACAAAATATCGATTATAATTTCGCCAGGGACGAGCTAATGACGAATGAAATGAGCAATGACCCTATTCAGGCAGCTATAGCCCGCTTAGAGAAACAACATGAAGAAGATAAGCAGGGTAAGTAAGAAAACGAGAAAAATATCCACCTGCAGAATGACCATGAAAACTTATCTCTTTAGTTGCTTTGGAGAAACAACGTATGGAATACGAAAAGTTGCTGCGGACAATGGTTTCGCCTTCAACTCCAAATTCTCCCTATTCATATGATCCTCTCAGGGTTGGGTTGAGCAAAACTGCACCTTGCACCCCAACTACCCAGATGAAGGTGGAGAGGTGGGCCCATGAGAGTGATGATATGTTCAGGAGAAGTATAGTACAATTGAAAGAAGATATCCTACGTGCCAATTCTCTGGTGAAAGAAGCAAGTTTTCTTGCTGAAGAGATGGGAAAGCAGACCAAGTTTAGTGTCACTTTGCAGATACCGCCAGCTAATTTGAGTCCAAACAGAAAGGTAAGGAGTAAGATAAACTGGCGATCAATCGAGCAGTTTACTATAAAGTGACTGAAATTTTAGAAAGGTGCTTTCGTCAGCGAACCTGCTATCCTAGTAAAGAGGATCAATTCTAGTCAAGTATGGACGATGGAGAAGTTAGATAATAAAATTATAGACATGAGAGAATTGTATGAAGATCAGAAGCGCAAAGGAGATCAGGAACAGATGAGTGACTTGAGTGGTCCTGATCCATTCTTCGAATCCCAGGAGAACCACAACCTCATAGGAGTAGCTAATATATTCCTGGAGAGCTTATTTCACGATGTTAGCTTGGACTACCACACACCTATTATAAGTCAGCAGGGAGAAGTAGCTGGAAGACTGCAGGTCTAGAATTTTAACTGTATTGGTCAAAACTCTAAACATTGAGGCTTTTTTAGTACAATTTCTTTAGATTCTCTACTCATCATTGATTTATTTTAGGTTGAGCTCAGCAGAGTTGCTGGATCTTTACCTCAAGACAGAATATGTGAAGCAGCCTCCGACAATTCATCTGAATGCAGCCAGGACGAAGATGAACCAGGAAGTTCACAAGTAACCATTCGTGTGCATATAAAACAAGCCTCAGGACTGCCACTATCCCTAGCTAATTATGTATTCTGTCAGTACTCTTTCTGGGGACATCCAGAGGCTATAGTGGTTCCTGCCATCACGGATTCCCAATCCAGCAAGCAACCGACGACAGTCAATTTCGAACACACCGACGATTTCACAGTCAATATTTCGGAGGAGTTCGTAGAACATTGTGCGGAGGGAGCTCTTTCCATAGAAGTATGGGGTAACAGAAGTGCAGGTTTCTCCAAGTACACACCAGGCTGGGAGGTAGTGGAACAACAGCTAGCTACAGCAAGGTCCTTGCTAGACCGATGGTCAGAGCTGACTAGGAAAATAGAACTGTGGGCTGAAATCCAAGAACTGAATGACCAGGGGGAGTATACGGCTGTGGAAGTTGGCATGAGACCTGACATGTTGACAGGCGGTATATACCAACTTCGTCAAGGTCAACAACGAAGAATACAAGTGAGAGTGAAGCCAGTCCAAAACTCAGGAACTTTGCCTATCATATGCCAACAAATTATCAAGATCGAAGTGGGGGGAGTTATGGTCAGAAGCAGACTGCAAAAAGCTTTGGATTCCTACCAGGAAGAGGACCTGACTGTACTTAGGGAAAAATGGAATGATGCGCTACAGAAAAGAAGACAATACCTCAACTCACAACTCCAGAATATATCTGAGAAAGACGACAAGACGGAGCAGGACATCGAAAGAGAGAAGAGTTTGATGGAGCAATTGGTTAATTTGACTGAGGAAAGCAACGCTGTTTATATTCCTCAACCCGGAACAGGAATACCTGGTGCTCCAGCTATGTGGAGTCCACCCCCTGGAATGGAGCCTCATGTACCAGTATTATTTTTAGATTTGAATGGTAAGTGATCCCTGAAAATAAGATATCTTCATTTCAACGTATTTTTCTTTCAGCCGATGATTTATCTACACACACATCAGGAGAAGAAGTTACCATCGCAGGAGTTAACTCAATCCTACCTAAGGAGGATGGGAGACAATTCTACCATCTCCATATTCTCAACCACTTAGAAAAAGATGTGTGTGCTACAGCCGGTTGGGATTCTTCAATCCATGATAGCCCACATCTCAATAAGATTACGGAAGGTAACTATGGAAAATGAGTGCATGAAGTTTTCAACTACTCATGTTATTTTTAGCGAATGAAAGAGTGTATATGATTCTTCGAGTGACAGTTAGATTATCGCACCCAGCACCGATGGATCTTGTTCTGAGAAAGCGCTTAGCATTGAACGTTTATAAACGCCAGAGTATAACTGACAGAATAAAAAATCAAATAAAATCGAAAATAGCTCGGGCTGATCTGGTAACCTCATGCGGAGTCACATACCTAGTGGTATCCAATGTACCAAAAGCTAGCGAAGAGCTAGAAGGTAGGGAAAGTTTAGCGCAATTGGCAGCATCTGGAGAAAATTCATCATTGTGTGATGGAGAGACATACATAGGTGAGTTCGCTATAACATCCGAATGATGAATGAAATTGGTAATTTAACATATCACAGAGAAATACACGAGAGGTGTGAGTGCAGTAGAGAGTATTCTAACTCTGGACAGACTGAGACAAAGCGTTGCTGTTAAAGAACTTTTACAAGCTAGAGGACAACCTTTGATGAGGAAGACAGTCAGTGTACCGAATTTCTCGCAGGTGAGACTATCCAGAACTATCATACATACCGGGTGTAACAGGATCATGGTACACCAAACCATTTTAATGAACTTAATTTGGTGATGAATCAAGAAATTTTACATTTTTGACGGAATTAAATTTTTTTCCAGCATTATACCTGTCGATATGAGATCATCATCAATCATTCAGAATAGTCATGGCACACTCAAAAATGAAATTAAAATCAATATTGAAGTTTCAAATGTCACTCATTGCCATTGAATTCAGAAGGGGATGAAGAATTCGAAAATGCAATGAAATACAGGGTGTTCCCTTTTGAAATCGAAAGTTATAATTACTTCCGGTGGAACCGGATGTAAAAAATGAAACATATTGATGTCAAAACATAACGGTTATCAAGTTGATGGGTCATTCCGAGTTTCAATCACTTATCTCTGAAGCTGAAGGAGAAAAAGGGGGTGTACCATGATCTTGTTACAATTACACCCGGTATATTGTGAGAAATGCTCGGCATATAGGACTTTCAATGCCAGTCGACTAGCAATATGATATATACGAGATGGATAATCAAGTACTCAATTGAAAATGTCCATTTCGACCCTATATGCCGATTTTATTTCCAACCTGTATATACAACTATTAACTATAAAAAATGTATACTAGTCAATTCTAGCACGTACTTGCTAAAAGGACACGATTTAGTACTATGTCCAAGTCACTTATGTACCACCTTATACACTCTATTATAGCTTTCACCTTTTAGTATTCACAGTAATAACAAATCATTTATTTTTGCCGCACAGACTTTGGAAACCAAGAATGGGGTAGGTCAATATTTGATTGTCGCTTTATACACACACCAGCATCCTACTCACAATGCTTCAACAAATAATGTTACATGCTTACAGTTTTTTGCTTCAAATCCGAATGTCTCAATATTGTCTCTGATTTTTTTCTGAGATAGAAGTTAACACAGGGCATTGAGTCTTAGTGATTTGTTGCAAAAATAATATGTTCGGCTTTGTATCAAACACGTTCTATATAAAATTTATATACGTATGCATTCATGTGGATAATTTTTAGCTCATGAGATTGGATCTCAGTACCGAATCACTTCATATGGCCAGATCAGAAAGTGTTTCTGAGTTGAACAGTGAATTGGGAATAACGCCACTGAGAGGTCGTTCTTCATTTGGAAAAGAAACTGAAGTGACTCCACCAAAGTTCGGGGGATTAGGTGAGTCTACTGGTATCTACTCTAGTTTTTACCGTAAACAGTTACGATTTAGAAGTATAGGTTTTCATAGGAATCAAATAGAAGGTACATAGGTTTAGCGTGAGGTAGAAGTTATAGGTATACTTATATTCAAGTAAGTGTGTAGATGAAACCATCTGAGTTATCTGAGTAGATACGTTTGGACAATTTTAAATCTTGATTGGTTTTTTGCTCTACCTATATGAATTGACAGAAAGGACTAAACTAATTTTGAAATTTTCTTCGTGCGACCTAAAGGCTCCATTCTATCAGGTAAAATGGAGGCTTGCCTATTGGGATTGCTATACATTAGGTGGATAACTTATGTGACAGTTGAAGACGAAATCATTGCTTGAAAACAATTGAAACGAGTTTGAACAATAGTGGACTGCATCTCAAATATATGTTGAGAAAGTAGTTAGAAAACAAGTAGATATAAATACAAAGCATGAATTGGATATAATTTGCCGTTTTAGTTTTTAGCTTCACCTTGGAAGTAAATCGGTTGAACAATAGCTAAATACTGTGCTTTATAATACAGTGAGATACATATTATTCAAGACAAACTATACTTAATTAGTTACGTGTTCATTGTAATGAAGTCACAGAGACTTGAGCTAAGATGATGAAAAAAATCAACGAAACATTCGAATGCATTGTGAGCATGTGTAGTGGATATGAAAAATATGGAAAAAATTATCAGGGTTTCCATTGGTTACCAAAATTATTAATTTTATTGTGACTCGTCAACATATTTGATGAAAAACTGTTTATATATAAATAGCTTGTACATGGCTTGTAAATACAATTCATGTTAACTTTCTGTGTAATCAAAAAAAATGTGCATGATGCCATAGTACCTAATGCAACTGAAGATTTTCTATACGTCATAATTAATTTTTGGCAACCAAACCAAACCCTGTTTGATTACAAATTATCAACAAAATATGTTTTCCTGCGCAGCTCTGTGACATCCCAGTATACATCACGAGAGCTCATCAAGAAATTTTACTTCGTTGAAAATTTGAATGAATTAACTTCGGAGACAATTGGCTAACCTGCATGATCTGTTATTTGTTAAATCGGAACTACGTCTCTTTGGCTTTAAGACGATACCTGTGTCACTATATATGAAAATTACGTAATGTCCAAAAAGCACGCAGAAAATTAGACAGAGACCGATTTGTTAAAAAGTTTTTTGATATTTCAGCCCGGCCAACGTTCTTAAACCTCACCTTGAACTTGAATTCATTGAGGTTGCAACAGCCTACAAGTACAAAACGTATGTTAATCGCTAGAAAATTCGTGTAGTCGTTTTAATAATTTTTTCCTTACGTATCTTGAACAAATATTTTCAGGCTGTACTTGGAGAAATATTTGTTCATTTATCGTCCTCTTTTTATTTTTTCTTTGTCAAGATCTAGCATGCAATTTTGCTTTAATGTATCAAGATCAATCAATCAAACCCAATCACTGGTAAAAATTCACACCAAGTTTTTCAACTCCCTGAACTTTAAAACCTAAGTTACACAAGACCGTAGTAATTATCCTTTTGTTTTATTATATTCGAATTTCAACTGAAAGTTGGAGCTACATTAACATGAAGTAATATTACAGTGTTTTCGGGAATGGCATCGCCTGCCAACACAAAGCTAAGCTTGAGAATGACCACTCTTCACGAAGAACCAACTAAAACTATGCCACGAAAACATTCGTTTGATATACTAATGGACGACCCTATCGAAGAACAAAATGAAGAAGGTGCTAATGGACAAACTGAAGTACACGTGAGTAATTACCACTGAAACAACATAACCCGAACAACTACAGTAACCTTTGATCTAACAAACCGTCCTCAAATGAGGACGCTAGCCGTTAATGGGTTAACCTAGACTTTATGCGTACTTCCTGAAGGACACGGTCGTTGAATGATTCTACAGCACCCTATAAATTCCAGTACGTTCAGAGGAAGAAAAACCACGCTAAGAAGAGTCTACCAATGTCTCGAACTCTCGATTCCCTGACAGAATTCGCTCCCAAACCTAACACCCCCTCATCGAGCTCGAGTGGGTATGGATCTCAAGCAGTTTCACAAACCAACCTGTCAAGCGACGATTCGATATCCCTGAAGAGCATGAGCATCGACGAAACGCCTGATCTCGAGTGCAAAACCGACTTGGAGCCAGTATCGGAGGCGACTGATCTCGATAAAGAAGTCAACGTAAGTAACCAACTGCCAGAGAAGGTATTTGACAAAAGGTGGTGAAAACTCCCGGGGTATTTAGCTCTTAATCGACAAAATAAGAGAAGTTTCTGTGAACATGGGTCAGGAAAGGTTCAGTTTTCAATCTGAATTGATATTTTCTTGGAAAAATCTAACTTTTCACTGTACAGGCTGTCCCATTTTCGATATCCTCATGGTGTGTCTCACTTATTTTTGACGATATTGATTCGCGGTTTTCGCGAAAAGAAAGAAAATTTTCATAGCCCGCTCCGTTTTTGATATACAGGGTAAAATTGAAATTGTTTCATTTTGGGACCCCCCCTGTATCTCAGCTATCTTTCAACTTATAGGAGAAGAGAAGTCTGCACTTATACAGTTTTTCACGTGGAATCCAGTGACGTAGTCAAATTTTCAAAATAAGCTGTTATGATTTAGATATAACCCGAAGTTATGTTTTTTTTAAATGGAACACCCTGTATATTTTTTCATTTTTGAATTATTGATGCTTTGTGGTTTCCAAAAATATATAACACTTATACGGTATTTTGAGTATTAGCCTAGAAATTAGATAGTGTAAAATTTTCAACTACATTTCTTATTGATCTGCCTTGTGTAACAATATTTTTAATATCAGTCTAATGGTATCGGAGCCTATTCCATACAAATGAACAAACAATCTCCCTCTTTCTAATATTAGTATAGATTAACGTATTCCAAAAAAACTGCAACTATGTTCAGTTTGATGGAAACACCTTTTTTCACAGAATTATGAGATCCATGTAAGTTGCCATGAAGATGTTCTTTCAGTTTTGTCATAAATTCATTATCAGAGCTATACAAAAATTGAATTGAAAATCCAGAAATTCAGTTTTTTCAAAATAACCCGAGGCCAAAAAATTACATCGAGCATTTTCGAAAGTCATTTTATTGGTCCTTCAACCGCACAAAATTTTTTCCCATTCAACCAAATCTGTATCTCTTGTGTAGACATGTCTTGTTGACTAGATTATTTTGTACCCTTTCAACATTGTTCAAGGTTTAATCAATGTTTTTTCTTTGGATTCTTACTAGTAAAATAGATGTTTGCTCCTACAGGTCACGTGATATGAAGATCAAAACGATTCTGTTTAGATTTTCCTTGGAATATTCCATTGAAATCTACATTGAAATTTTGAGCCTTAATTTGAATTCAATATCACCGTGAATTTTGAAAAACGATGTCCAGACCAATGTTCATCGAAACGTCCCTTCTCATGTATGTTATCTGGTTTTATTGATCACGGAGACCATTGCAGAGTTTCTCGAACCCCGAAGACCAAGCAGATGGATCGACCAATAACGAAGACAGTTCAGACGATGTGGTCAACGGCGATAGCGACACGAATCAAAATCAGCCCGGGAATGAGCTGAGAGAATCAGGTTCCCTCGTCAAAACCAATCTGTCCCCAGGTCGAGTGGTTCGCAGAAAAAAACAGACGCGCTCCCAGCAGTCTCATAGATCCTCTTTCCCACAAGCGAGATCGCGATTGTCCGAGAGCAAATCTGCCCACAACTTGGGCAGCAAGAACAACTTGTTGTCCGCAGAAGATGACAGTATGGACAGTTCCACAGATAGATTAGAAGGTAATTCAAGAGCACGAACCGTTTTGCGATTCCTATAGACCAATCAGAGCAATCCTAAAGATGTGCCTGCGTGTTGACAAAAGTATATGGACTGTGCAACAAATACTCCAAATTAGGTTTTCTAAATTTAGAATTTATTTCCACGACCTGTATTATTGGCATTCAATTAATCCACTGTGTCGTTAGGGACCTAAATTATTTTTTTAACACTTCTCACGCTTTTTTTAGGTACATAATGAGTCTATGTCTATGTCGTTGAATATCAGAGGTCATTTCACGAACAGGAAAAATCCTAAAAAAATATGAAATCGAACGGTATTTGAGTGATGATTCTATTTAGGCAATAAAAAAAATGTGGCCATCCAATACGTTCTTTCTTCAAACTATAATTTTCAAGTACCTCCGTGAATAATTTGTTGAGCGTTCAAATTCCATGCCGCCGATCCTGATTCAGTTCCTTCGACGGTCGATTTTTTTAAATTATGATTTCTCAAGCGATTTTCCGAAAAATATACTTTTAAGGAAGGTTTCTTATGCAGAAGAGATATTTTCCTTCCTCCCATCGCATATGATGATTGAACTTTTTCAGATGATCATGAGAGCAATTTTGGGTCCCGCCCAGATCTTTCCAAAATTCATGATGTTCCCGTCCCTGATTGGGTAACTCTAGGTGAAAGCGTCCAGATCAAACCCTACTGCTCCACTGGGATAGTTGCTTACATAGGAGGGACAGATTTTGCCAATGGTACCTGGATTGGTGTAGAATTAGATGCACCCAAAGGTCAGTACGCATACCTTCTACCTTGAACATTACAGGAACACAATCTACAGCGTCTTAGGGGTTTACCACCCGTGAAACAAAAAAACTCGATCGATCAAAAAATTCAAGTTTCACAGGGTTTGTGTATCCTTAAGGCCGTTTCTCACGGTCCACCAATTAGGAATTAATAAGAAATTGGTACTATCATTGATATTATGACTACTTCAAAAATGCTGGCTGGTACACTGGTAATTGGACTGAGGACCATTTTGGATAATTATAGGAATATTTTTGTCTTGCTCCAATTCCAAATTTATGTTAGGTTGACTTTGACTAGGGACTTATCAATATATATGGCTTGATTTTATTCAATAAAAAGCTGAAACATCTCTCATCCATTCTTAGGTAGTTTTGGAAACTATTAAGATCTTCCATTCTAACATTATCAAAAATCATAGGTAGGACTCCTCTACCAATACTTCTTATTTGAAGTCATTGTCTTGTCCATATCTCCCTCTTTTTTTTAATCACTCTCTGTATTACAAATACCTACAGCACAAAATACCTAATATATAATAAGTTTGTATTTGATTTTTTCTTGTGATTTTCCTCCATTTCAAAAAACCTACTAAGTCAATATTTTTGATAAAAAATCTTCAAATCGTGTGACGAGGATTTCTTGGCATTTCCAACCATTTGAGTCAAACAGGCAAGAATGACGTCACATCAAACAAATTTGATCAAATTGTTGGACCGTGAGACACGGCCTTTAGAGTGGACATTGTATGGTCTGAATTCTAATGACATTCGTCCCTCGCAGGTAAAAATGATGGCAGTGTTAAGGGCATTCGCTACTTTACCTGCAAGCCGAATCATGGGATGTTCGTGAGAGCCGATAAAATAAGATTGGACAGAAGAGGGCGTGCTATGCGCTTAGATAAGGCTGAAACTCTTGCCAACAGCAATAAATGTTCACTCAACAAAGGTATGTTAACTCCAAATTTTTCAAATATCTAACACTCAAATTAACCATATCGTTTTCTCACTCAATGATGTCACTAATTCAACTGCCAAAAAACAATTAGAGCACACTACACTCTCAGAAGTCTCTCCAAAAAGAAATTGACCAAACCAATCTTATCAAACAATCCTTTTTTTTTTAATTTACTCGGCCGTTGCTTGATGGAAATCCATGGCAAATGTAAAAACTTCACAAACGATAAGATTTCCACAGAATTCTGAAACACACGTTTCGCTAACACAATAGCTTCGTCAGGTATACTGGTACGACGAACTGATTCAAAATGATTGAGGTTCATTTCTTTATTTTCTACGTGTAGAATTTCGAAATTATCATTATCAAAACTATGGTTTTTTTCTAATATATGGTTGGCGTATGTTGAATTTGTTTTCATTTTGAATCATTAGAAATCAACAAACTCAAAAATTCGGATATTTTACTTAACGATCAATTAGACCTCAATAGTTCACTACTGTTGAATTTGTTTTCTTAGTAAGTAATAATATGTATTTGATTCAACCCTTTCAAGTAAATCCTATATACCGTATGTTGATGTAGATATTTTGCCTAATTTCCGAAAAAGGAGGTTTATCGAACCTGTCCACAGGTAACTAATCCTTCAGGTTGGGAAAGTAGGATCTATAAGCAAGCCAATGTTAGTTTGGTTCATCGTACCAGTATATCACCTGACGAAGCTATTGTGTTGGCGAATTTTGTGGAAATCTTATCGTTTGTGAGGTTTTTACAATCCTTTTGTTTATCAAATTGTACCTTCATCTTTTTTTCGGCTCATTTTAGAGAACTTTTGTTCAAAATGTTTGTTATCATGATATACATAATATAGTTCTTCATACATTCTACTCAAAACATTTGCATTCAATTATCTTCAACTCCCTCTATAATCAATTATTGGAAATCTATGATTTGATGTTCTGGATATTTGAGATTATTCAATGAGAAAAACCTTTTTGTAGATACATTGTCAAGATCTCGATCACGTGGAAACGGTTTGAACACAGTGGGCAACCGAACGAGTTCTAAGGCCAAATAGAACCAAAAAAGAACATCGACCATCCACCCCCATTAGTCCCAAGTCCACCCTACCTATTGCCATTAGCCGTGTTTGCGTCACAAATTGTATAATGTGCCGTCCATCAATACATGGCATAGTTAATCATCCTTGCCATTTTCGTATAAACAAAAATATCACGTATTCTCAGTTAATTGCACTTCCAAAAAAAAAGGCGAGCACTCCGCTTGTTTCTGTCAAATTATTTTATTGCAATCTTCCACACCTCAATGCCTTCATGTTATCAAAGTTACAATGAGACTCAGATTATTTTTTTGACGAGAAGATATAATTTTTTACCCGTTCTCTCATTGTAACCTTATGGAATCATGATTATTAATTATATACACGTTATATTTTCGCTCTGTTACGCAAGCACTTAAGTTCAGCCAGATATCTACCTCCTAAAAGTTGGTACAGATTGAAGAGGTTGTTATGTAAGTCTTGAGAATGACCGATAAGATGAAGAAAAAAGGAAGATCAGGGAAGATGATCAGTCTCATGAAACATGATTACCCCTGAAGATCTATAGGGAAACTTGGCAATATACTACCCAACAAGATTAACAGTCAGTATGGAACGAATCTTAAAGAACAATGAGCAAATATGGGAAAAAATTTGCACATAATTATGTTGTCCAGTTTACCCTATCGAATATCTTTTTTTACTTTAAGCATTTCTTTCTGTGATATAATTAGTGTACACAGAGCAATTTGGTTCTATGTGAATTTTAATACATATTTTTTGCGTGCAGAATAAATAGAAATTATGTATCTGTATTAGGAGAAAATGTAGCTTATGACAAGTGTATTTATCTAATTCTGTGTGTCTCTAGAAAACAAAAAAACAGTAGTGTTAAGAATAACAAAATAGCCACAATAGTAGTACTTCGATTTGACGCCCATTTTTTAGTTTGGCTTGAAAACTTACTGATACAGCCTACAAACTTAGCTGCAATATTACGAATTTAATAGGAGATAGGATACGTTGATAGTTCATTTGTGGACAAATTCTCAAATTGCTCTGAACCTCGAGTGCTACTCCACATATAGTTATTGTCTTCAAACTGTTTCAATAACCACATTTTTAGATGGTATCTGTTCAATGAAATGAAAATAAGTAAGTTTGGGTTGTAGGAGAATTGATTTTGCAGTATTCTTAACAACTCAGTTATGTGCTAGTAACTGTGATATTTATAATTATTCTATTTCGATTTTTTTCGTTCATTGAAATCGGTGCGGTGATATATAAAATGAGTTTTTGTGAAATTTGTCAAACACTACTCCAAAATTAAAGGTCCAAAATAGTGAAATCCGAACCAATCAATGATTCCCGTCTCTTCTATGACGGACTAATGAGAACTGACATTCCAAGATGAACTTGCAGCTAAGATAATGTGGAAAATTGGCTGCATCAATTCAGTTTTTCGCACTTTTATCACTGGAACATTCCATCAAAAATTTTTCTTTGAAAGAACGCAATATGATCTAGTCTCTGTGGTTAATTTGCTCAGCGAGTTTGAGGTTTAGTCGTCCACTGACTGAAATTGAAGTAAATGATAAATGATTCAACCACTATGGCTATGGTAAGGTATAACTAGAAAATACCTAATTGTTTATCATTTAAAAATCTTCAATTGTCACTTTCAGTCAACAGAATAAAATACTAGACCTTTTCCTGTCCATTTTGAATCATTCTGTCCAGTTTGTTATAAATTATAAGATAGTTGTATTATATTACCTTGATGTAACGTTTATTTATAATATTAAATTATTATTTGTACAAAATAACTCTGGTATTTGGATCATGTCAAAAAGTGAAACAATTCATGGAATTTTTTGTAATTGAAATCATATCGCATTCCAAATAGTCACAAACTCATTATAGACTTACTACTACATTTATGAATCATGTTTTGAATTAACTGGATTATATTGACTTTTCAATATTTCCAATTTTATCATAAATCTGAAAAAGTAACTCACTAAATACCTGCCTATCTAATTTTATAATTTTACAATTCAGCTCCAACGGCTTTAAACAACTTTACACCCGGTATAAGTGAAGTAATTGATCAAAGAAAGTGACCAAAATGGTATTTTTTAAATGAGGTATTACCAGTTCACCAGCCACACCCTGATTCATTTTGAAAAATACAATAAGAGAATCTAAATCATTGGTTGAACATTCATAAATTCTCTAACATGAGACATGCAATGTTTTCACCTATGAATCCTCTATTTGTTTCAAATTTGCCTGTTTCAATAAATGCTACATGAAGAATTTTAATGGAAATAGAACGCCATTTGCTAATAATCAAAATCTTACGTTTTGGTCATTTGGTATTCATTCACCTACCTGTACATTTATTTAATAATGTAAATAAAAGAAAACTAAATGATATTTTGATCAACCTTCATGGGAAAAATATTCAATCAATTTTTATATAATCCGGGTTTGTTGTATTTTTATGTAATTTAGTATCAATATTTTATATATAAACTCTGTACATTTTTGTTGTTTACGTTAACTTATTTCAACTTGATATTTTGATAGTTTTAAAAGTTTATTTGTAGCTATGGTCCTACAAGCAATTACAATACATGAATAAAACAAGAAAACATAGTTTCATTTCATTGATCCATAATAAAAGTTTTTCTCACTGTATCACTCACTCAACATGAACACAGGCACCTTGACTTGTTTTTGGAACTTTCAAAATACATATATTCCTGAAAAATAAATGATGATGTCATGTCATTTGATCAACTGTTTAGTTGAATGAGTCTCACCAGAAGAAAGGCAGCTCCCAATAATAGGGCTTTATACTTGTTATTCCTTATATTGCTTGGCATTTGAAGTAATATGTTGTAAGACACTTGAATTTGATCCCACTGGTATATGATACTACCAATTTGCATGGAGCCATCAAAATTGTAAATCTAAAATAATTCTGAGTCAAAATCTAGAATAGCCACTATTGAGAACATATGAATATTTGGTTTCTGGAAATTCTTCAAACAGTGACCTGATCATTCATATTATTCAGAATACGGATGATCCATCCCTGTACAATGTCATTTTACATGATGAAAAATAATCACCTGGAAGTTATCTGCTTTACCAATCAAACATCCAAAAGAACTTGGGCCTTCTATCCTGTAAATCAGTTCATCATGTGTGTTGTAGACATTGAAAAGTGATTTCATTCTAAAAGAGGTTTTTTGAAAAACAGCTCCTACTAGTTCTCCAGATGGTAACCAAATCTGCATCCTCTGAAATAAAGCAAACTATGCCACTATATCTCTTTTGAAGGATAATAGTAAAATTCTCTACCTGTAAATAACACCAAAATGTGCAACTACCACAAGCCAGGCGTCTGTCAAAAATAAGGGCTTCTTGTTGTGATTTATCATATAACCTCATACTGAAACTCCTTCCAGATCCACAACATGATTTTTGGAATCTGCCTGAGCTTTCTGTGGCATAGTATATTGTGTCTCCTCTTGGGACTTTCACAGCATATCTGTTACCAGAAGACCTATTTTCCATTACTACAACCACACAGTACCAACTCAATGACTCTACTTAGGTTATAAGAGGGAGAAATTGAAAAATAACAAAACACAAAACATCACAAAAAAATCACAAAGGTGTACTTACTTTTCAGTGCACAAAAAACATCACAACAAAAGAGGTGAAAGACACACATCCATCTAACAGCAAAGCAAAGCTGAAGCAAATATTTAATCACAAGGGACAACCTAATCAACTGAAATAACAGACCATGACAAATTATAGATGGAACTCTAGGTCTAATAAATCTATAAGGGACTTTTACATTTTCACATCTCAAGTACATAACTGTTTTATATAATCTCGAAATGAATTAGTAGGGCTGATTTTCTGAAAATGTCATGCTACTTATAGATACTCATAGTCATATCACAGTATATTATCCTTTCATGAAAGAATAAAATGTACTGTGGTATATCAACAGTGAGGCAGTTAACTAGTGGTTTTCATTACACTGAGGAGAGTTAAAGTGCATAAAACTCTCAGCAGTAATAAAAGCAGGCCAACATATAAGATTTTGTACTTACAGTCAGCTAATTCTATGTTTTGTTGGATGATCAACTGGTTGACATCATCTAAAAAATCCAGACCAGACAAAGGTGAGAAAGTTCTTGTGATGTTTCGATCGATCACTGCAACTGGTATAGGTCTTCTTGTTCCAGTAAAGTCTGAAAGTTGCACAAAAATTTAATGTACTGTATAAGAATTGAAAGAATGGGTATTTTTTTAAACATGCTCTAGAAGTTGAAATTGCTCACCTCTGCCTATTATTGGCTGCGGCTGTTCGGTAACTGGCTGCTCAAAATTTGGGTGAGAAAACACTGGAAAAGTGAAACTTTTATTTCTAGATTTTCTAATTATATTTTATGATAGAGATAGAGATTTCAACAAATATTGTATGATGATAATAATATCAATATACTTGCGACTAGTTGAAGCATAATATACACAAAAAGTTTAAACTTTATAGATTTTTGGGAATTAAAAACAGATGAACTAGAAAACCGTTTCACCATCAAAATTAAAATTTGCCAAGTGATGCTGCTGCGCTTGCGCTGTCGAGATTGAGAATGATCAAGAGTTTGGAAGTTTGCCTAAGTTTGTTAATCTGTGCCGAAAGTTATTCAACTGTTTTCTCAATCTTGTAGATGTCGCTAGTGTTTTGTTTTTCCTGTTTTCTATTTCAAACGGTTTTTCTGAGAAGACCGGTAACTTGAATGAACATGTTTCAAAGTGAGTTTTATAGTGCCAAATATGTATTTATTTTTGTTTTACAATTGTACCTACGGGTAAGTACCTAATATAATTATTAATAGTGTTGATCAAGTAATTGAAGCAACATTGAAATGATTTCGGTGCCGTTTCATCATGCGCGGATCCAGACAGCACTGGATCCCTGGGGTGGTGTATCGAAATACCTACCCTCGGAAATATTTATTTCGATTATATCAAAGTAGTAGACTTGGGCCAGGATGGACATCTGATATCAGATGAGATAGTGGTAAATCACAAAGCTGATGAATATTAACTATGGCAATAAGCAGATGCCGAAATTCCTGAATTCCCATTAGAATCCATCCCATCATTCCCATCTTGACAATGTGCATGAAGGAATTTCACCTTGAACCAACAGAATTTCGCCAGCCCCGCGACCCGCAACCCGCAATGCATGTTTAATTTACTTTTAGGTGAAAAATCGAATGAGTTTCTATTATCATTATCATCACATGAGTCCTTATTAATTATCACAAAATGAGTATCGTCCACAATGTTATATTCATAATAATTTTAGCACTTTGGTATTTAGGGGCGATGGGGGGAGGAGTTCTGTTTTGCAACTTTGCAAGTGTGTTCTTCATTCTTCAACATTCTGAAATAAATTCGTAGTTGAGTAGTCAATTGGTATACTTGCGGCAATCCGTTAATTCGGTAGGTATTGAAACTGCTTCACATGCTCCCCCTTCAAGAGTCAAGACTAATGTTTGTTAATCTGTGACCCAGCAGTGTACCACTGGACTGGATATGGATCCAAAAGTGTACCTACTAGGTATTTTTCTAATGAAAATTATTGTTTTATATTTTGATTTGACACCTAATCAAATTACTTATCACATTGTACAATGAAGCCAAAGCCCTTCACCACACGCAATTTATCACTGAAAATTGAATATCATCTGTGACTGATTTACCTGTATCTAAACTCAAATCTAAGTTTTCTCGAAATCGGGTCAAGTTGTTGGAGTATTCACGCAATGCTATATCTGAAAAATATGTCTCCTCAAGTTTTTGAAATTGTATCAGGTCCGCTCAATATTTTTCATTCCTAGGTGAATTTTTGCAACACACAATTAGTTTCACTGTTTAAGTATTGATGTTTTCCTTCTAACAAAGGACATACTTAGACCCCAATAATTTTTTAGTAATATTATTAGGTAGGTTCCTATCTCGGTTCCTATGTAGTAGAGGGGAAAAAGGTGTATTCGCCAGGAGCTGAGCGGCGTCCATTTTTCCATATTAGCAATTGAAAAAATCAGCGTACCTACACCACGGGAATGGGCATCTTCTGAAATAAGTCTGTACCAAGTTTCATGAAAAAATATTCAACATTATCGAATCTACAGCGTGTCTCTTTTCAAACGCCTCCCCCCTCTTTATCTCAGCTATTAGTCTTGCGATCTTTACCAAATTGGTACTGGTATGAATGACCATCATTATGAGACATACCTACATCGTTTTGGACAGTGCAGTGCGTTTTAATTAAAATGAAAAGGGGTAAATTTTTTATGAAATATTAGGATTTTCCTGGAAAACTGACCTCATATTATTGTTCTTCATAGTTTCCAATCGCCATATGTAGATTTTCATATGATTCCTATGAAGGGTTTAAAAAAAACAGGCATATCTGCACAGCATTTTTGCCAAAGTATAGGTAATGATTATTTACTCGGAAACAGTGAGTACAACATAAAATAGTGTTTCTTATTTTTTTCATTCAAATCACGATTTCTTACCTACCGGAGCTAGCCAAAATTTGCAGTTAATTTGGATCCACTATTTTCTCGAGGATAAAAATGAAAAAGATGATGCAAATTCTCTCAATTTGGAAGTGATTTTTTGCATATGGAGGTTCGGAAGCATGAGAAACAATAATATGAAGTTAGTCGTCTCCCTGCGAAAAAATTCCTAATATGATTGCAGAAAAATCGAAAGCACGGCACTGTCCAACATGATGTTCGTCTCTGCAAAACTGCTCGTATTGATCAGCTCAGGTATTTTTGAGGGGGAGGGGGCGTTTGAAATGAGACACGCTGTTGATTCGTTAATGTTGAATATATTTTTTCATGAAATTTGATACAGAATTATTCTGGAGGACGCCGATTCCAGTAGTGTACGCGGATTTTTCCTAAAAATATCGCTCATATGGATTCTGGTATTTTCAGCCACTGAATGTGATCTAGTAGGCCTTCTTAGCTCCAAAATACACCTCTACACTTGAAAAAAATTGTGAAGTTGAAAAAATTATGAGGGTGGCCCGATTTCCAAAGGGTCACTCTGTATGGGGTTGATATGGAGAACAAATATGATATCCCTGATGAATGAGGTCATATCTTGATGAATTGAAAAATTAATCAGAGCACCTAAATCACCAAGAAAATATCACACACAAGTTTTCATCTATTATTATTTGCGCATTTGGGGTCTATGTTGTGGTAGGTAAAAGGAAATCATCAAGTTCAACAGACATCATGGCTCAATATTCCATATTTTTCTGAATAGGAACTCATTGATATTAAAATTATATCTCATTGTTTCTTCTAAAACATGCTCCTATCCTAAGTGTGTGATTATAGATCTATATAGGTAGATATAGGTACTGACAGAATGAATGCAGGCAAGTAGGTAAGTGTAATTTTGATGGTTTTAGTTTTGTAAGTATGGGTATAGGTATAGTGGAGATGAAACTTATGAAATTACCTTCCATGATTCGATTGGATTATTGCCTCGTCGATATTTATGATGACTACAAATAAACATGGGTACACTAACACTGGGATGAATCAGGAACCTTGTTCGTAATCGGTTCAGATGATATGGGTTATCATTTCTAATCTAATCTTATATGTATTATTCTGATGCTCATTGTTTCATTGGTGTAATCTTTTTGCAAGTTTTTTCATGTCCTGTAAACAAGTATGATGATCATCCGTGATTATAGAGGTGCCCTATGCCAGTTATAAAAATAAACTTCCAGATTTTGATAGACTCTCGATAGAAATTAATAATGAATCAATGGAAATATATACAAACAACTAACGAAATAAAATATCTAGGTACAACAATTGACCAACATCTCAGATGGGACAAACATATACAAAATGTAGTGAATACCCTTAGAAGCATGTTATACAGATTCAAAATCTTCTCAAACATCTTGAAAACTTACCATTTGAAAGTCTTCACGTATTCGCTATTATATCAGATTGTGATCGGATATAGTACATTGTTTTATTAGGATAAATGTGACACTTTGTTTGACAATCACTTGATAGCCATAATAAGTATAATTTGGAGATTTTGAGAATTTGTCATTCACCGACCAGACTGAATTTTTGGATCATGAAAGTTTATATAGGGTGATGATGAAAAAAGTCAAATAATATTTCTAACGTCAACACGACATACAAACATACAAAAATATATGATATTTTCTCATTTTTGCGAGTATTATTGCCTACCAAATTTTGCCGATTTGAATCTGAAACACGCTGTAGAATAACACGCAAATGTTTCATAATAATTAATTTTTTCGACGACTTTCAGGAAGCTGGAGAATAAGATCATTACTGTTTATCACGTTTATTAGAATTCTTAACAATACAAACGATCACAAAAGTACGAATAGAAAAATATAGAGAAATTAAGGAGTTATTGAGGCTGCATTTTCCATTTCAATATTATATTAATGATCTTTGATCCCTTACAAAATCCTCAAATCCAAAAAATGCAGCATTTCATGAATCATTAAAACGAAAAACAATAGATGTGGTAGTCCGTCAGAAAATCTAAGTTAACTGATACATTTACCAACCAAATACATTTTAGTATTAGATAATAGTCTTATTGAAACAATTAGGTTATATATTTCATTAAATAACAACAATATTTAAATATTCTTCTCTCTGAAGCTACATTCAACTATACATACAATAGGTTACAGTGATAATAGCATTGAACAAAGTTCAGTTTCAGGCATCTGTTTTTTGAAAAAGAAAGACGTACAATTTGTCCATGTGATTCGATACCGAAGTCAAAAACCTCACGTTGGTACTATAATTATTAAAAAAAAATGTATCGTTCAGATATTATGAAACTTTTAGAGCTTCCCATATTACGTAGTATGTAATATAGGTACCTGATAGTATCTTCAACGGGTGGTTAGCCATGTATGTGAGACCTGATTCATTCATCGATCCTTAGGGTAGGCTTTTCCGGTTTCAGCGAAAAAAACCTCAACTCCCCAAATCCAAATGGAAAATCCTGAATATTTCATATTCGCCTTGGGAATATTATTAAAATTTCATCAATGCCAGGTTTGATAGAGATTCGTATGTAATATAAAATCTTAAAAACTTTCCTCTCTGACTATATCACACTCAATATGTGACAGGAAGAATGAATTTGCTAATGACGAAATATTCGGAGTGTTCCACTTAAACTTCGACAGTTATGCTCAATTTTTGTAATATTAAAAATATTTCGAGGTCTGTATGGTCTGAAGTTAATATCAGAGGAGATATAATCACCCGGTATGGTTAGTAGTCACTCCCAGGTGCCGTTGATTTAAACATCTCAATTTTATTTTCTTCAACACCTGGATTCGACCAATTCTTACATTAATACTTGTGATAAACATGAGAATACATGATTTCAAATTGAAATTAAACTTACAATATGATACAAGTCGATGACGGAAAAGTCACCGCAATTTCAAGAGATCTCGACGAAATGGAATTAGATATGTTTTGGACTATTAGTAACTTTTGCTTCTCGAGAAAAGAAAAATCAACATATTTTTTAAAATTTTTCTTTCACTGTTCTTTTTGCAATTATTGTCAGCTGTCAGATACTTACTTTTCACATTGTTACCAATACTCTTCAGTTATTTGGAACATTCAAATCGTCCCATCGAATAAACTATTCAATTAATTTATTAATGGAATGAAGGGTGATTCACTTAGAGACGTAGACAGTGCAATAAGTTTGTAATTTCAATTAAAAACGTTTTTCTAACTTGTTTCGAAAGGCCTCTGAAATCTGAGTTCGAACAGCCCACATTATGTTGAATTGTCTCTGCCAGTTTTCGATAACTAATTTTTGGTGGGGGGACGGGGAATAATGCTACTGTAGTAGTTCAAGGAAAACATATATCTTATGGCATGTTATGGCCATCTTAAAGTTGATGATCCAAATTTGTCTCGAAGTTAGCTGATTATGTGCAGAACCTCTGGCATTCCCTGGTATACCAAGACCCAGTTTCAAATTCAACTACTAGTGGAAAAAGGACCCCGCACCATTTACATTGAAATCTCGTCAACGGTGAAATTTCGTGGAAATCTAGGATTGGATAGATCAAATCATGCTGAACAAGAAATGTCCTTTGGTCCAAGGTCCGTTATACCCGTTAAAAAAAGTTATAAGCTCTTGAAGCCAAACGAGATAACCTCTACCAGGACAGCACATCCTGTTTCCTGTGTGGCTAATATGATACTTTTGAGTTGTCAGATAATGGTAAAAGTCATTGAGCAAAGCGTATTACTTTGTTCGAATACATATAAGATGGCTTATCCAGAATAGGTTTCGTTGCTTTATATGCGATAACGAAGGCAATATGCTATGGCACGCATCGATCGAGATCAAAATGTTGAGCAGCAAGCAATCGCAATACATCGTGGACGGGTTCTAGGAAGAGAGGATATTATACCCCTAACCGATCATACCCGTTTATTTCTGAACTATAATTGATCCATTATAGAGGAACTTGGAATTCGGTATAACGTTCATTCTATATTAACCTGAATCTTGACTTTTCCATCCATGCAAGAGTGCGCATATTTTGTGGCGCAAATAATAATTTACTTCATCTCTTCATCACCTATCTTTAGTTGCTAGAGTCAATGATTATATTGTAAATGATATTTTTATCCCTTACGTTTTACGGAAAGACCACTAATAGTCCCCGGTCGAGACCTGCAACGTATTTGAACAAAGTAATACGCTTTGCTTAGTGACTTATTGTACTGACAACTCAAAAATATAATATCAGCCAAAACCATATTATACACAGGATGTGCTGTTCTGATAGAGCAGGTTATCTCGTTTGGCTTCAAGCGCCTATATATAACTTTTCTTAACGGGCATAACGGACCTTGGACCAAAGGACCTTTCTTATTCAGTATAATTTGATCTATCCAATCCTAAATTTTCACAAAATTTCACCGTAGACAAGATTTCAATGTGAATGGTGCGGGGTCCTTTGAATGCACTACTCCAAAGAATCTTTCTGTTTACATCAGTACTCGAAGTGGACTTATTCACTAATATTAAAAGAAGAATACGTTTTTAACGATTGATTCATGAAATTCATTTTTTCAATAATAGGAATAAACAGTAGGCTTGCCATATTTGGGAAATCAATTAAATCGGAAGGTATCATAATCTCAAAAACTGCAAGGTAGGCGAAATTTGTTTCGTAGGCTCAATGGAGAAGAATCTTAGTATCACTACTATGAATACAGGCAGAAAGTGAATTAATTGGAGAGATTTTTTCCTCACATTTTCATTGAGAAAAACGAGAGGGAAAATATGATCTTGTGAGATATTTGAAGGCGGTAACTGTATAGTGCCAATGTTGTGAAAGTTGAATCATTCATTGAAAACCAGTGCCATCCCAACTCAAGTATTCGAATAAAGGGTGCATGAAGAGAAGCCCTCGAAACAAGAATCCTGACTGACACATAACGAACATTTTTGATTGTCCCTTCAAAGCATTAATTTTATTGTCTGTATTACGAGATTGAAACTACACTAGTTCAAGGAAGTTAATCCTAAGAGTATACAGGGTGTTCCATAAGTGTATACGACCAAAACTCAGAATTGAATAGTACAAGTGAAAATATATTAGTATGTATGAGTATGAGATTTTCTTGCTAATAGGGAAGTAGGGACGGACTATAGCAAAACTCCAGCGGTAAAGGATTTAAAAAAATTCAAGTTATAAGTACCATCACAATGATTTCCTCTTATTTGATATCGATGAACCTAATCGTTCTCCAGAAAAATCGATTAAATTGGACAGATGAGCACAAACTGAGTATTGATCTACACATTTTTACTACTAATTTTTTTGTCATCGTGATTATCAGACCCCTTGTGTCACAGTGTGTTCCAAAATCATAGTAGTACACACCGTGGCAATGCATAACAATTTCGTGAACCAAAATTCGAAAAGGGAATACCAAAATGTCATTTTCAATTTTCGTATGAAATCACATAGATTTTACATCATTTGAGTAAAACACCTAATGGACAGACAGTTTATCTCAAATTAGTTTCTGAAACGTTGTCTGTTTCTGGACAGGACAATTCACAATCGTTCAATGCTGACGGATCGGTGTGCAGGGAACGATTTACCTCTAGCAAATACCTCACAGATCGTTGAGCCTCCTTTTGGCATTCCAGGTTGTCCTTGCACATGTCATAGGCCTTAGCCAAGAACAGTGAGTTACACTGGCGTGTTGGAGAGAACCAACTGTTATTACTCTGAAAACACGAGATTATTAGCCGTATGAACTATAGTGATATTCTTACATTCTGAACTAACTGACACATTTTACTTGAACTGAACTGAATCAGTTGACATGCATTATACATAATGAACGTCATTCGAAAGAACGATTCAGTTCAGTTCTAGTGAAATATTTCAGTTAGTTCAGATTGAAAGAATATTACTTATGTTAGCATCAATTCTCATATTCCGAAATTTTGAAAAGTAGAAGCTGTGAATTTTGAGGAGAATCGGCCAAAAGAGTTCAGGATCGTCCACCATCTTGGTGCAGGTGGATCGTACAAAGTGAGAAACTCAAAATGAAAAAAAAAATCGGAGCAATAATCTTAATTATGGATCTTTTTACTAACACAGATAATCAATCCCATTTGGATAACTCTGGTGGACATGAGGGCATAGCACCCATACTGAATTTTGTTGTAATTCTCTTCATCTATATATACAGGGTGTCCCATAAGTCATGGATCAAAAGATGGGGGTGGAAGGGATGGGATACCCTGTATAAAAATGAATGTTTGTATGTCCTTACTAGAATCGTAAACCGCTTGACCTATTTCACTAATTATTTTTTTGTTGTGTTTGGTAGGAGAAGGTTCCTATTATGAGAGAAAACATTAATAAATTCAAGATGGCGGATCCAATATGGCGGACGAGTTTTGTAATTATAATCCGATTCTATTCAAAATTGGTATCTGGGGGTTTTTTAGGTCAGAGATTATGATTATTTTCTCAAAATTTGAAAATTCAAGATAGCGGATCCAATATGGCGATTGAGTTTTGTAATTATGATCCGATTCTATTCAAAATTGGTATCTGGGGGTTTTCGGGTTCGGAGATTATGATTCTTTCGTCAAATAATGGAAATTCAAAATGGCGAATTCAATATGTCGAGCGAGTTCCGTCATGAAAAGTGTTTCGAAAAACTATTTAAACACGCTTTCATAGAGAGCCAAACTAAGAAGAAGTAGAAAATAAATAGTAGTTCAGAAAACTAAAGAGATAGATTATCGAACTGAAGAGAAGTATGAATTAAATAGTAGTTTGAAGAATACTGAGAAAACACGCTTCTATACATTTTTTCTAGAAATAATGTACAAACATAGCAAAACAATATTTGCTGGGTCAGCTATAATCAATGAAATTACTCGAAATGAATTCAATATTTGTGTACTGTCTTTCCTGCAAATTTATTTTAGTAACCCAGTTCACACACTCACGTCGAAATAGCGTAGTAAAATTATACAACGTTCGAAATATCGCAAAAATGATTTGTATTCTCCGAATGTGATTTTTTTCCTCAAATGAAACCTGTCAACGCCATTTTTTGAAAATCTGTGATCTATACTTACACATAACAAACACATTTCGTGCATACTGCAAGCGCTTTCAAACACATGTCCATATTCTCCAACGATCGAAGCAACTTCATTGCAGGCTCTCTGTATTGGTGGGCATTCTTCTGAAATAGGCAATCCAAAAAGTTATTCTAATAGTAACCCTCGACTTCTGACTCACCAGTGCCAAAATGGCTTTCAATGATCTCATTTGGTGTTTTGTAGTTCTGTTCATGGCAGTCTTCGTCTCCATCAGTACATTTAATGTTGTTGTCAGCCTCTTTCACATCCTCTCTGTCTTTATCTATAACCTGTTTCCTGGGCACGGCGGTCCTTTTCTCCTCCGAAAAGAATTCTTCCTCTGGCCCTGGCCTCCTATTTTTCAGTCTCTCCTTCTCTTTAGCTATAGCTAGTCTGTATTCTCCTAGAGCGTTCCTCATTTTTTCCAAGCTGTACGCAGCCGCGAGCCTCGATATCACTCTGTCTTTTATTTCTTGCACCTCCTTGGGATCGTTGTCGCCCTGATGAGCTCCCGTGTATTTCAAAGTATCATCGACGATTTTGTTCTCCATCAGTTGCAATTTGGAGTCCATCTCTTCGATTCTCCGCTCCTCTGCATCCTTGTGGCTGGGTTCCTTCTTCGGTGGTTCGTCGTGGTTCCTGAAGGAAGACAGCGGCAGCTCGGCGTTCCTCTTCTTCGACATCTGGATCGACTTGTGGTACCTCTCTATCAACCATTCCTTGTCCAAATCGTTGGGCTCCGAGGATTTCTTGCGACGATCCAGCCCGAAGTAGTCGGACCAGTCTATGGATTTCTTTTTCAGCTGCAGGGGCTTGGCGCTGACAGCAGCTACCGGAGTGAACTGCTCTTTATTGATGCTTCTCACTTTTTTATCGTCTTTGATTTCTTTCGGAGCTACTTCGGTTTTATTTTCGCTCTCATTCATTTTGGTAGTGGTTTGAACAGTTACTGGCTTGGTTGTGGTAGTTTCGCCTTTGGCGCTCGCGAAAATGTTGCTTAGCTCTTTCTCCACTTTGGGGTCAGTTTGTTTCTTTGTGGTTGACCTCTTGTGCTCGTGGGTGATTTCTTTGTAATCACTACTCCTCTTTGCTACAGGGAATCTCTTAGATTGCTCGTACGGATTGGAATACATCTTCATTAGTCTATTCATTTTGTTATCTCTCTGGTAGTAACGTTTTCGCAAGTAATTGGTTGGGTATTCTTCTTCGTTTTCGTCGACGTATGTATCGTCTTCGTAAGGGTCGTTCGCGTAAGCAGTTCTCTTTCTCAAGCCTGCGCTGTCCAATCCGAATCTAGGATACATGTATCTCTTGTCGACTCTTGAGGAGTACATTCTTGGTGTCTCGTAAGATCTGCGGTATTTATCGTAGAGCTCTCTGAGTATTTCGTCGTAGTCTTCGCTTTCGACTCCATATCTGCCTTTACTATCCATGTTGGCGAGCATATTTTGTGCCATTTCTTCCATGTGCTTCTGGTTGTCTTCCTCGGTCATCCTCTCCCGGAAAGAGGAAGAAGAAAGTCTCTTGTTCATGTCAGTATCGTATTTGTCGTCGTTCAAATAGTTGGAGAACGTTCTGTCGTAAGTGCGATCTGCAAAATTGTTATTTAAGTATTGGTCAGGTTGTCTGGTGTGGATCTTACCTGGACCGTATCCTGAAGATGCTTTCAGGAATGCAATGTCTTCTGGCCTCTCCAAGGTATATCCGTACTCGTTCTCGTCATAGTCCTCCATATTCCTTTGTCTCCTGTCGATGACGTTTAGCGCACTTCTCAAGGAATCTCCTTGGCCATGGGAGTTTTGGAAAATGCCGAATATCAGCAAGAACCATAATGCACAAGGCATATTGCGGCCCTCTTTTCACGTCTTGAAATGAATTAATTACAATAGTTCATTAAATGAACGAAAATATTAGATAAAAACAACTACTTTCCTGGCTATATGGCACGCAGAACATTGAATTACATCCTCCCGAAATCTATGCAACGATTCGTATAGACGAATACAGTCGCAAGTATTTCTTTACTAAATGCTGAGTTGTGATTGAATTGTTCAGGAACGCTGGACTACCTATAGACCGGTTTCGAGCTTTGGTTGTCATCAGTGCACAGGTGTTTTCAGATGTTGATTATGACTGCCATCTGGTGCGAAACTGACTCAACGTTAACACCTCTCAGCATTTAATATCCACGACGAAATAGACACAATGCCGTCTAGGGCAGAAGGAAAGAAAAACTCCAAGACTGAAATTCCCATTTCTGGAGAAATGGGAGTAGCTGATTGCCGACTGGTGTTTTTTCAACTGGGAAAAAGCCAAAATACTCAAAGTGGAATGAAATGGTCACAAAGAGGGGTAAACTCAAAGTCGTCCGAAATGGGAATTTCAGTCTTGAAGTGTTTCTTTCCTTCTGCCCTGGACGATGTTTTGTCCAATTCGCAATGGTCGGACGCCTCGTGAGTATTGAATACTGAGAGGTGTTTACGTTGAGTCAAGTTCACACCAAATGGCTGTCATGAATGCCACCTGGGGTTACCCCTGCACTGATGAGTGCCAAATCTCGAAACCGGTCTGATAGTGTTCCTGAACAATTTAATCACAACTCAGCATTTAGGAGACTAATACTTGCAACTGTATTCGTCTATACGAATCGTTGCATAGATTATTCAATGTTCTATATAGCCATCAAGAAAGTAGTTGTTTTTCTCTCGTTATCTACCATTTTCGTTCATTTTATGAACTATTGTGGCATGACTTTGATTTTCTCCCTCTTTTGACCATTTCATTCCACTTTCTAGTATTTGGCTTTTCAAAAGTTGATTGAAACATGGTTTTTCAAGTTTTTGTAGCAGGATGGGAGAGCCTTCGAACATTTTGGAGAGCTCAATCAAATTGCGGAATTCAAATTTAAGGAAATACCTAGGTGGACTACGAACACTTTACAAGTTCCGAGAGGAGAAGGATGTGGAAGAGCTATAAATTCTGTATAAATGAGAATCATTATAATATGAAAAATCCGAGGGACAATCTTCAGGACGCACTGTTTCCATATTCAAAGAACAGATTGAGTCCATTTCAAATTTTGATGAAGGTGCCGGGTGGTTCAATTACTCAATGTACATACCTAGTTATTTATAATTGTTAAAAAATTTATCGGATTTCTCTGAATTTATATGATTTGTTTCAAGTTAGGTAGATTATACACTGACCTTGAAAATGAAAACTGTTTTTTGAAAGTCAGTGTATCCATTGGAGAATTAGAGGTCTGGGAATCTCTTGGAGAATCTACGAAGTTAATTGGAATGTTCGAAATAAATTGTTGTTGTTTTTCAATTCTTGCGTTCTTGGACCTCACCATTTTGGAATTCTAGGAATTTCCAAACATTCTATATGCTATTTCTTGGGACCCTGCTATTTAGGAAAATATGGGAAAAAATCATCGCGGCAATATAATCAGTCGATCTATAAAGACATTTGAAAGCAAATATCAGTTTCAACTGTGACAAATAGGAACTCATTCATATTCTTGTCTTTGATGACATGGCGAGAAGAAACCAATATTGGTACGCTGGAAGGTTCAATATCCTGGATCCTGGATGGGAGAGAAATATTCTGGAATCGAAAAAAAACGTATGGACATCCCGATCAATAAAATAAATATCTAAACGGGCAATTCTGAACATCACTACCTTCAATTTCCTGGACTGCCTGAATCTAAATTGGATTCAGCTTCTTCCAGAAAGATTTCGAAAGGTCCAATATTACGTGAAACAGCCGTGAAAGAAAATCAATAGGAATGCCAGGACTACCTGTTGAATCAAATTATATAATTATCATTACCCGACTGGTTGATGCACATAACAATTTACTACAATCCCAGTCAACATCCTTTAATTATCTTGGATTATCCAGAATATCCTAACTATATTCATTAGTCGGGGAATGCAGAGCTCATTCCAAAGTCGATGGGGATTAAAATGGTATGGCGATGGACAGTGAATCAAAACTCAATTATCTAATACTATCACGATGAAAATGAACTTACCCTCTCAATAATTCATAAAAATCTGTTTGGATGGCGATGCGATTTGGGAGAACTCGGTTTCAGATGGGGACTGGTGGAAAATAGGCGAGAATCGAAATAAAGGATTGTTTATACGAAACCGCATGCGCAGATTGTCTGGTCGATACCATCTCTGGGAAAAAAATAGCTAATTATTTCTCAATAAGCGGGGGTGGCTTTAATTGAAATATGTCAGTCATGTCCTGAATATAAAGACTTCACATCGCGAAATGATGCTGCAAATATGCAATCAATAATAATTGTCAATTTTACGATCAACATCTCACACCCTTGAGGTTTGAATGCTAGTTAGTTGAGATAAAATCTCAAAGAGTTCAAAACAAAAATCAAACCCAAAGATACAGGTATAGGCCAACTATTTGGACTAGAACCAAAATTGTCAAGGTATACGTCGGAAAATCTTGAGGGTAATATCTTGAAACCATGGGCAAATTACTGTGAATTCTGGAGATGATATCTTGATCTAGAGCTAAAATCAACAGGTAATGTCGGAAAATCTCCAGGGGTAAATTTCATGGTGTCACTTTTAGAAACCTTGTTTCTTTTGTTTATGAACCGCTGGAAGGAAACATATATTGGGGTGGATAATTAGAAATTCAAGAGACTTCTTGAGGAAGTTTGATACTCAGATTCATTCAACTAAGAACATATGGGGAAATTAATTTTTCCCTGGAAATTGTTCTAGTTCCTCAGCAAAAATGCCAAATTGAAATATCATCCCATAGAGAATTTTACGCAGAATCCAGTGGGGCACTCAAATTTTTTTTTTCGGTGTATGGATTTGCAGATACGACTCAAACTCATCATTTTTCAAATGGAATACCCTGTATTTTATGAGCTCATTTAATTCCTTTTTTTTCTTTTCAAAATAATATATAACAGTAAAACATTGAATTCTAATAGTTTCCGAGCATTTTTCATATAGAAAAAGTTCCAATTGAAGGAATATCTCTAGATTTTTTTCATGAAGAGGAAAGAAACATCAATACTATAATTGAATAACAAAACACAAAACTTAGGTACTTCCTCCTCAACTAGGTTCTGATTCTCCTAAGGCTATTAAATGACCATTCAACTGTACATACAAGTCGTACAAGGTGAAGCAAAAAGGATCTTCAAATCCTTCCTAATTTCAGAAAAAAAAATTGTACATATTATTCGAATTTTATTTAAGAAAAAGCTCAATACAAATTCTCGAATTCAATAAATAACAGAACAAACGTATTCATTCATATCTACAATTACTAAAAACTAATTATATTAGGTTACGCACATCGGAAAATAGTAAGAGCACATAACACAAAATACTAATACAATATATACTCTCAACCAATTTTCGTAACCTCATGAACAATATTGGTAACAACGGAACGTAAAAAAAGAATTATGAACGAACACTTATTTTATCTTGATGTCGCCTAACTTGACCAATCCGAAGAAGGACTTCCCTTTTTCGAAGAGGGACAGGCGGCCTGGCGTTATGTCTGCCAAAGAGAGCCTGTCTCCCTCGGAGAAGTGTTCCACCCCAGCGGTGAAGCAAGTGTTCCCTTTGAGCTTCCTCTCCACAGAGTGTATCGTCAGGGTGCACTGGAGGATCATTTGGTCGTTCTTGAACACCCTGTATCCTGTGGTGTCGTGCTCGTCGAGGTAGTATATCTGGAAAAGGATGCAAAATCATTTAATTTTTTTATCACAGGACAAGGTGGTGGGCAAATTTTTTTCGATTTTTCGCACCACCAAAAAGTAATCAAAAGTTTGGGAAACATATTCGTCGAAAGTATTTGTCCGAATTGGACGTTTTTTGTTTTGAATGACAGGTTATGTCCTTCTGAACATTGGTGTGCAAACTGTATTCGCATAAGAACCTCTTTTTTATGTTTTCATAAAAAAGAGGTTCTTATGCGTGTAGCAATTATAGCGTGGGCAAATTTATCGATTTTTCGATATATCGATAATACTTACCTATACACTTCTACAAGAAATTAACGCACCACCAAAAACTAACCAAAAGTTTGGAAAACATTTTCGTCAAAAGTACTCGTCCGATTTGGACGTTTTTTGATTTGAATGACAGGTTATTTCCTTCTATTGGTGTGCATACTGTATTTGCATAAGAACCTTTTTTATGAATACCGGGTGTAGCAATTATAGCGTGGGCAAATTTATCGATTTTTCGATATACAGGGTGACATAGAAAAAAGTACATTGCATAATGCCACACAATAGAGGACACTAAAATAAGGAAAAAAGTTCCTGTGAACATGGGTCCGCAAGGCCTTCGGTTAAAAGATACGGGGTGTTGAATTTAATTTTTTCATGTTCAGCATACCAATTTTCAAGTATTCAATCCAACCGCAGGTTGGGAACCTTCTAATGTGTGTCCTACGTAATTCACCCTGTATATTACTGACCTGAGAATAAACGAAGTATAGTCCGGACTCTTGAATGGTGACGAATCCTTGGTCAAGGCTGAAATGGCTATCCATGCCCAAAGAATCCACCCAGTTACTGGCTTTCCAGTCTACGAATGTCGCTTGGTGATGCCTCAGATGGCCGTTTCCTAAAATCAAAAAGAGTGGGGTGATTTTTATCACGCTTTCATTAGCTTGGTATACAGGGTGTTACATAATTCAATACAAATATTTTAATGACATATTCCTGGGGTCAAAATAAGACTTTTTTTTCCTATAAACATGTGTCCTATGTAAGTTGAGGAAAGTGAATCGATTGTGACATGACGGTTATGACATACCACAATGTCAGTTTGGCATAAAAGATATTAATTAATCATTAGTTACCAGAGACAAACATAATCATAGCTCACTAAGTTTTTTTAGTATAATAATTTGAAAATACACCCCTTTCATTTACTAGCGATTTTCTCTAAAACGGTTAGCTAATTCAAGAAAATGCAAGAGACTGAAATATATGATTTTTTAGTGTCCAATTCAACGATGATGTTTCAATTCAAATTTTTTTGAAGGAAATAGAAAATGTTTGCCATCAAATCTGTATGCAACCCTCATTCACCCCTTTTGATTCGAGTTACCTCATTTTTGAATCAAGAAATGAATAGATCGTCTAAAAATACAAGTGCCTGTGAATTTTCAAAATATTTGATGCATAATTGTAGCCACAATTCAAAATTTAAGATTTTTTTTGCGCATCTTGCGATGTCTGTAGCTTGGAGGGGGTGGATTTTAGGACACATGTTTATAGGAAAAAAAAGTCTTATTTTGACCCCAGGAATATGTCATTAAAATATTTGTATTGAATTATGTAACACCCTGTATATGTTTGTATGAACTGAATATTCGAATATGATTTTGGCACACTGCAAAACGTCGAATTGAATTGACTTATATATCGAGGATCGATGACAATAGCATAATAATAGTTAATAGTTTTGTTCCATCATCCGGATCTTCAAGATGAGCGATGTTCAATAACATTTCCGGAAAGGGAGACTGATGAACTGTGAAAACATCCAGGAAAAGCATTAGGAGCCCAAATTACCCACTTTCACTGCAAGGCGGTAGTTACAAGAAATAGAAAAAACTAAAAAACAACACGCTTCTCTAGTTAGCCGAACTGAAAAATAGATCATGAATAAGTTTGAAGAAATAAAAAACAAGCTTTTATAAATAGCTAACCTAAAAAGAAGTAGAAAATAAAATAATGAAAGTGTGTTGATAAATACACAACATAGAGAATATTAGCATCTCCGTAATCATTATTTTCTATGTTGTAAATTCATCAGCACACTTTTATTTTTTCTATTTTGCGTCTTTAATGAACTCATTATGACTCCAAAATGTGTATCGAAACAGTTTCTAGTTGGTAATGGTAATGGTAACGTCAAACTGTCAGACATACTAGCCTCTAGAGACAGAACGCAACAAATAATCCATACTGCAGAACAATGTTTCAATGAATGAATTTTATGACCCACAAAATCTATAATAATCATGTAATCAATTAGAACGCCGAAGACAACGTCCGGTATAGAAGTTTTGCAAACTTCCTAAGTTCAGGAGGGGTGCAACTTTAAGTTAGCCTTTTCAGTCTTTCTCAAAATAAAAAATTCAAATTTGCACTAAAGCAACAATTTCAAATTTTATCACTAGAATAATGATGTATATTTAAATAATTTTTCTACCATCTGTTCAATTTGGGAATGAACATTAAAACGTTTTTTCATTTATACCATACCATCATATTTTTCTAATATTTGAATTTTTTTGAATAAATGAGTTCAAATTAATGCAAAATAGAAAAAATAGTATATTATACACGTTTTATTGTCGCACTGGTTTTTTTGGCCAAACAACGCGTGCGACAAAATAGTGTCTTATAAAACTTGTATGATAATGTACTATTATTTTCTACTTCTCTTCAGTTTGGCTGTCTATAAAAGCTTGTTTTTTTAGTTTTTCAAACTATTCTATTCATTTTAGAAGGGAGGATTCCGAGAGAAATTCGGTACCTACCCAAATAATTCGTGTGCTCCCCAACTACGTATTTCGTGGTGTCCCCATTGTAGTGCACGGAGGGTAGTGGCTTGATCCTGCCCGTGCGTGGGTGTCCTTCATCCAGGATCTCTAGGTTCGAGTTTCTTTGTCTATATCGTCTTCCGTCGCGGACTATAGTGAAGCCTGGAGCATAAGTAGTCGTATCATCCTGAAAATCATGCGATTATTTTTTTTTACATGTCAAAATGTGGCGTTTTCAACCAATAGCAATGCGTCATTCGGTATTATACTGATGAAACTGCATGGTCCCCGATAAAACCTTGTTTATACATTGAACTGTCAAAATCAATCATTGAGATCGAAAATGAAGTGAAACCAATAAGAATGAAGTTGAAGTTGAACCAATCCGGAAGATATATACAGATTCATTATGGACGGCATATTTTCAACTTTCAACAACAAACAAATTATCTACACTTGATTTCCTTCGAATTTTGTGATTTTGGAATTAATGCGTATGTCGAAATATCAAGTGTAATACATCGTTGAAGTTAGAATTGATTGCACTTCACTAATCAACAAGAAAATTACAAGGTGTAACTTGAAAAAATTAAGTCGGCGGTGGTTTTTCAGGGGTAATGGGGAAGACCACTGAGGGAAGAAATCCGTGCAAACCTCTTTCAATCGACGAATCATGATTTACATTTTATGTACAATCAATATTATGAGTTGAAGTTAAAGAGAATCGAATCTATATCGTTTTGAAATCAGCATATTTCATTCGATATTTCAAAAAGCCAAATATGATGGTGGAGCCGTGACGTATTAGTCCCGAACTGTAGCTATCTCTCTCTCTGATACCTTGCCATTCTGCAGTATTGCAGTGTGATTGGTCATTTCAAGGACAATAGGCGTGTTGGGACTAAGACGTCTTACCAGTCACACCAATGAATTGACCATATTTCAAATGGCGCAGGAATCGTGTGTTTTGAAATGGACACATTCTAATTTATTTTTTTCATCGTCTTAGCACGAATGAAAAAATCCAAAATTATTTCACTTGTAGTTTTTCAGTATAGAGTTCACGATGATGTCGTTCCAAAAAAGCAGTGGTCTCCCCCATTCGACCGGAGTTGACTTTGACACAATGGCCTCAAAGTCATTTGGCTTTCACAAAAGTGTATTTTTTTTTCCAAGAAGCATAACTGAGATATTGGCTGTAAGAATAGATCTGGAACACCAAGTATATATTCAGGAATCTTTTTTGAAATATTGGGCGATAATTTTCAGCAAAGTGTGGACGAAATATCCCATATACTTACATTCATGTCTGAATACGTATTGCCAGACTTCCAGGATATTTTTTTGACAACTCGGGGACGTTTTTTCGGTTTTTCGTGGTGCATAACTCGGGATGGCCTAGAATACACTAGAGGTGGTGCCTTTGTACTGTGCCTTCCAGAATTCCCATATTTCGGAGTGGTGTGGTAGCTGTGTGGGTAAATTGGCCATGGAGATCTGTAACGACAATATCTTTTTACAGGGTGTTCATAAAATAATATTAAGGGTATCGATGATTATATTAACCAAGAATTAGAATGGAAACAGTTTTTCGAAATTCAGTTCGAGTACAATGATTAAAGATATACCGGGTGTCCCAGATCTTTTTATACAGTACGTGCACGCGTCTTCTAGGCAATCTGTAGGTACTGTCAGATGCAAAGAACATGGTCGCGGTTGGATGGTGTCAGCGCTCTTATTGCAGAAGTGACTAGAGGTGCCATCACCGTCCAGGTGCGACATGTTCATTGCATCTGACTGTACATCCAACTAAGACAATACCTTTTACGTTTACTCCAAACATCTCCAAATGTGTATTCTGTCAATTGGACGCGTCAGTCAAATTATCAAGTGTGATACATCGTTGAAGTTAGGATTCATTGCATTCCACATATCAACAAAAAAATGTATAGGGTGCAACTTGAAATAAATAAGTTGTGGGTGGTTTATCAGGGGTAGATTGACCGAAGTTGACTTTGACACAATGGCTTCAAAGTCATTTGGATTCAACAAAGGAGATGTGTGTTTTTAATTTTTTTTCCAAGCAGCATAACTGAGATATTGGCTGTATGACAAGATCTGGGACATCCGGTATAGTTCCGACCGAGGGTTAAGCCGCGGTCAAAATGGTGTACACCAAACTTCAATTCCACAAGGAATTCCAAGGGATTTCAGTTCAAGGAATTCCAAGGAAATCCAAGGAATTTTGAGGGAATTCAATGGAATTCTAAGCAAATCCAAGGAATTTTAAGAAAATCTAAGGAAATCCAAGAAAGCAAGGAAGTCGAGTTGTTTGTAGACCAGAATAATTATACCGAACATAATCCCAGGAATTCAAATCAATTCCAGGGAATTACAAAAAAAGGAAATCCAAGGAAATCCTAGGAAATCTAAGGAATTCCAAGGATGTTCAGTTGTTTTTAGACCAGAATTATATACATATACCGTTTTTTACCCAAGGAATTCCAATAAAATCTAAGGAAATCCAAGAAAATCCAAGGAAGCAAGGAATTCGAGTTGTTTGTGGACCAGAATACTTAAACCGCACTTCATCCAAGGAATTCCAATACATTCCACGGAATCAACAAACAGGAAATCCAAGGAAATCCTAGGAAATTCAAGGAATTTCCAGGATTTCTAGTTGTTTGTAGACCAGAATTATAACGCACTTCACCCAAGGAAATACAAGGAAATCCAAGGAAATCCTGGGAAATCCTAGGAAATCCAAGGAAATCCAAGGACTCCAAGTAATTCCAGTTGTTTGTAGACCAGAATTATATCGCACTTCACACAAGGAAATCCAAGGAATTCCAAGGATGTTCTGTTGTTTTTAGACCAGAATTATATGTACCGTTTTTCACCCAAGGAATTCCAAGAAATTCCAAGGAATTGAACAAAAAGTACAAAATTCCACCGCGTTTTATCACTCTGTTTCAACTTACCCTATGGATGATGATTTTCCAGGATAGGCAGTTACCGAATGGCCTTTCAGCGTATACCTCCTTGTGGCGTTGCTTGCTTTTTTTTGGGCGTACGACTCGGAGTTGATGATGACTCCGTCCTGTGTGGCGGCAACGATGTTCCTTTTGGCTCTCGATTCTCTCATTATTTTGGTCAAGTTGAAGGGAGATTCGTATTCCCGGGTGTCTCGGGGTGTCTCTTCGGAATCGTTCGAATTCGCATAGTAATTGTCCATGTAGTCGCTTAGGTTTTCGGCGAGGTCTTCATGAGGCTGATCCGTCTCTGAGTCGTCGTTTTCGAACTAGAAGAAGAAGCAATTTTGAGTTTTTTGAAGAATGAATGAGATTTGAAAGAATTCACAAAAAAGACATAAGAATTTTTGAAGAAATGAATTTGAATATTCTGGAAGCTAGAAGGGATCCATTCTAGAAAATGTGAAATGTCTGCTTTGGATCCCAAGAGTTTCGGGAAAATGCGAACAATTTCGATGAAATTGAAGATATTTACAGGAGGCTCAAGAAATCTCGAAGGAACGCTAAAAGTTTTGAGAAAAACATTGCAATTTCGGAAGAAGCCAAAGTATTTCAAGAAATCACGAGGAAATTCATAGGATTTCAAGAAATTACAAAATCACGTCAGAATTTTGTAGCTGAATTCCAAAACTTTTTTATCACAAAAAAATTCCTTAACCAATAACCAATAATGACAGGTATATATAACTGCTATTAGATTTTTCGAAGTGAGTTATCTGAATGTAACCTATATCACTATGGAATTTGATAATCAATTCGGTTTTATCTCTATTACAAAAGCTATACAGGGGGACATTGAGATAAATACATATACTTTGAATCCTATAATAAAGCTCGATATCTATACTATTGAATAACACAATTGAAAAATATTCGCGGTACGACCTTTTTTCTGCCCAAAGGTCTACACAGTAGCAATTCTGAAGTCAACTTACCATGCGGAAGGCACAAAGATGCGGATTTCAATCATTTAATTATTCTTGAAGGGGCGTACTGGATATTTTTTTCCTTTTTTTTTCCGATTCTTGTTCAATTTTCAACACAAAATTTCACGTTAATTGGGACTTGGGAAAAAATCAAACAGTTTGAGTATTGAGCATTTCAAAATAAGTAGAACTAGTTTTGAGCAATTTTAAATGTGTACAAAACTAGTTCTGAACATTTCTGAATGACCAGCAGTAGTTTTACAGCCTCCCAAACCCGGTCCGACTGACCAAAGGATCCTGGCAAAATACTGCATGTTCTGTATTATGAGGAAGGAAAATATCCCTTCTGCATAAGAAAGGAGACTACATTTTTAAAACAATCTAACCTTACTCGGCCTAAATAAACCTTCTTCCTAAGAAATATATTTATTTATTGTTGTATTTTTCAGTATTTGAATAAAATATATTATTTCAATAACATTTCCAACTCTTTTTTATTCGGATGCTGCACACTGATCAAATGAAACAAGCATTGTTTGTATGAAGTGACGACTTCTACAGTGATCTTTCGAGGGGTTTTGTCTACTTGAAAAAAGAAAAGAAAATAATAAAATAAGTTGGAGGTCAGTCATATCTCAGAAATTTTATATTTTTCATAAAAACTGACAAAACCAATTCGAAGATCACTCAAAAATACTATGAGAATGTTGAAGTCGTTTTAGTTCTTCTGGAATAACTCAAAAATGACTGAAGCTAGTCTAGATTTTTCAACTGATTCTGAATCAAGATTGAATTTGCTGAAACTTTCGTGATTTAACCGACTCTCTATATACTTTATATACTTATTTCAGTATGTCTCACGCAAAATTGGTAATCATGTTATATATATTTTGCTAATAGGCAATAGGCAATTTGCTGGACTGGGTGTCTTGCCCAAACTATGCATATTTTAGATGGTAATTTTTTTTCGCCAAAGTTGATTCTCTCTGACTTTTCTTTCATTTTGAATACGACAATACCTACTGATAGATTGTTAGTCATCAAAAATCCTAGAAAGAATTCTAATTTATTTATCACAGCTAACCGAATAAACAGCATTTGCATATCGGGGTGTTATGGGACAGGAGATTAAAAGATAAGTGTTTAAAAAGTGTTTTTTAACCGCCAGCTTAGTTGCAAAGCAACCCTCGAAAGTCAGAGACTTGTGTGAGTTAAGAAGACGGGGACCTTAGCTTTTTAAGTGTCATCCGAAGCACTACTCGGCTGGTAACCGTGGACAGTCCAAAGGATTGATATCTAGGTACCAAGAATGTTGGGTTGGCCACCTATCTCCTCCCGCCCAACGAAACTACCGAAAATTAATTCAGTGCTCGCGCCGGGGATCGAACCCGGACCGCCTGGGCGACAGCCAGCGACTCTACGCTCACGGCCACCAGCCCAGCTACCAGTAATTGCGAAGCTCCTTTATTAAAACAATCATCTTATTGTTTAGAAAATATAGATAATATTTTGTCTAAATGCATTCGGTTGTTATCAACGGAAATATTAAATCAAATTGAATAATCGAGTTGTCATCAATATAGGCCAGTATCGCCGGAGCTTCATGACATTATACCGGGTGGTCCACTTATGACTATCCACCCTCAATAACTCGCAGAAAAAATATTTTTCAAAGAAACAACGAAACACGTCCGAAGATAATACATTATTCAACCCTCTTCTCCCCAGAGCAGCCCCCTCTACAGTTTGAATAGGGAACAAGGGTCATATTATACACCATTGCAAAGGTAATTCAATTCTGACAAAGTTTTTTGAATTCCATCAAGCCGTTTTGAGGATATTCGAGTTCACATGCGGTATGTTTTTCAATTGTGAGTGATTGAATGTATGGAATGGTTAGCCACAACAGATGTTCGAAATTACCACCATTGACTCTCAGACAGTGATAGAATCTATTCCTCTTGCTTTCGAAAATGTCACATTCTGATCTAGAATTGTCTTAGAAATCCAAAAATGTTACAATATACAGGGTGTTCCATTTAAAAATTTAGAACCGGAGCCATTTCCGGTGAAACCGGAAGTGACCGGAATGTGAAAAGTATGTGAAAACTCTCCTCTTCACATACCATTTACCTATACCAAATCTCATTTTGATACACCTAATGGTCTAGAAGTTATGACTTGTCTATAATAGATTCGTTGACACCCGGTATAGGAATGTCTATAATCAACGTTAATTTTGGTCTTAGAAACGCGAAAATGGTGCATAACGTTTTTCTATGGATCTAACTTAATTTATTAATTCATTTTGCTCTATCTTTCTCAAATGAAAAAAGCATTTTGAGGGATTAATTTAATCCCATATATCATCATTACGAAAATACGCACAACAAATATTATCAACAAAGCTAGTCATTTATTATGTCCTTACTTGAACATGAAATATTTTTACTCTCACAGTGGCAGGGCAAGGTGTAACCGATGCCAATGATATACAAGGTTTCCCAGAACGAAGTATACCATAATACTCAATTTATTTTTTGTATTCATTCCTTTGTTTTTATTTCCGATTTCGAATTCCGTCCGAATGATTTTGAATTACAACCTAGTAAGTAAAATGTGAGCTACACTCGTCTCAAAATATTAATTATTATTATATTTATTCCCACACTGAAGCATAGAACACCACGACACAAATATTCACTTGCTTAGGTGAATTCTGTCCTTCTGATGGTGGGGGTGTTATGTTATAATCTTATAATCTATATTAATTGTATCACATATATTATTATGAATGAATCGCAATCAAAATGAAATCAAATTCTACAGGGTGAACTAGAGACCAAAATAGGCCGATTGAAATCAATTTACCTCACAGCAATTCAAATCGCCTCTGCCAAATTTGCATTTGCATTTGCAGTTTCCCTTTCAGGCGCGTATACAATAGGGGGCAATGGGGGTAATAACGTCCCCCCCTTTCCAGACGATCGAAGAAAATTCATCAGTATTTCATTCGAAATTGATTTCATACAACACGTAACGAGTATCGAATCTATTTTTTCCTGAAAGCTGAAAAATCCTAAAACTGCAGCGTGCAAGTTCCATCATCATTAATGTTCATCCTTACATTTCCCTTTTTATGTCATGTTTTCTTAAACTTGCGTTGTCAAAAAATTATGTATACTCTGTGAAACGTCGCGATTTGGAGAGTCTTGGAGTGGAGAAATTGAAAAATCCAATTTATTAAATTGTCTCACCGACTTGAACTCGAGCATTTCTTTCAGGTCGAAGTAAACTTGACATTTAAAATTGCATTCGACCTTGAACAACAAATAAATTTCGCCTGCAGCGCTTTTTTGCTCTAGATATATCACCCCCCTCCCTCCCCCCATGGAACAAAGCTGGATACGCGCCTGTTTCCTTTTCTTGTTATAAGGGAAGTGCGGGAAGTTTGAATCACCCTGTACGTTCATTTCAATACTATATACCCTGAATTTACTGAATATTTCAAAATATCGTTTGATAGGTATATTTATTACATTCTGTTTGCCAAATCGGCAGTTTAAATTCCCAAAATAAATTATTTCATCTTGCTTCTATTCCAGCCGAGTTGGTGACGATATTGTTGTTGATAAAATGTAATCATTATGAATAAACGAAAAAGGTCGAAGGCCCCAAAATGGTATATCTAATAATAATTCCTTCTGTATCTACAGTAGATAATACCGAGCTAGGTGCTCTTATTTTTGCAATACAAGGATATAAACTGAACGCATGTTGTCATTAAATAACAAATGGTACAATATGGAATTCGGAGTATCATTCAATTTCATATTGTTATTGTAATATCAGGCTCTAATGCAACAAAGTGTGTTTGAGCTGCATCTGCCGAGGGTCAAGGTCATAAAATTCCATAACAATTATCAATTAATAGATAAACTGATAATGAATGGATCCGGTGCAGTAGCATAGGTCGTGCTGTATATTCATTTCGCGGTGTTATTTTTCTTCACATCTCAGAAATCCGACAATGTTCATCAGTGATCACCCTGTTGTTTTCTATCGATTCAAATCGAGAACTTTTCAAATATTTTTCGAATTGTAAGTTCCTGAGATCGAAAAGTGACTCTTTCTCAATATAAAACTAATTGACATGAAAATCATATTTTGAACAGAAGGTTCACAATTCAATTGTAAAAATTGTGATTGTGATCGTCATATTATTTTATTTCGATCTGATAGAGAAATGCATTATAGTAATCCGAGTTGTAATCATTCTCTCATTTTCGGAATCTTGTTCAATCGCTATATAATCTAATATAATTTATATTCCATTCTAATCTTCTTGTCATGGAATTTGTTTTCTTCTTTTGTTGATTGTTCCTATTTATGATGTCCTGATATGGGCATTAGAAGTAAATCTAAATTATATGAAGGTGAAGTGGCCATTTTGATTATCGTAATGCAATTGTAGTTGAAAATATTTTTTTTCATATGGAAATAGAGCTATAATTGGTTATCTACGGTTATCTATATACAGTGTCGCCCGTAAAGACCACGTCAAACCTAGGAAGAAATGGGAGAATGTAGATCAAAGGATAAAAAAACCTGCATATGACAAAAAGTCTTACCGTTTTCGTGTTTTTTTTTTGTTGTTGAAAATATCCACTTCCAAAGTTTTCAATAAAACTATTTCTCACAGCCCCCCTTCAGAATGTTCGGAGAATGTTTTTAATGTATACGTTGAAATCATTCTTCAGCAATATTTACTGAAAGAATTAACCAAAAAGGTGTAAAATTGTACCAACCGTACAGACAAAACTATTGAAAGGGGCAAAAATTCAACCAGAGATTAGGTATGTATATAGTCGTCTTCAGAGGATATGACAATGTCAGCTCTCTGCTTTGGAATTATTTTCCAATGAAAGTATTCCCAAGAAATCAAAAGTTAAAAAAAAAAAACCTATAACACCTACCTCCTTTCCCTATCCTACCGAGTTACGCACGATGAATTTCCTTTCGTACGCTCCAAGAGATAAAATGAATCGCGAATTGTTCTCAGCAGACGAGTGTAGATCTGAATTTGGATCAGTTCATGAGCATTATTTAAGAAAACATTTTTTTTCCTTTTGAGAACCCTATTACCACTCCTATAAGAATGTTCTGAAAAAAAGTTCAGGGGGTGAGGGTGGTTTCAACCCTTCCACAATTTCTTTCGGGTTTCTTTGATTACCGAAACAAGGGGAATCTTCTATAATGCACTTTTGTCAAATTTCATCCAATGTGTTTCACTCATTTTTGAACAACGTACAAAAATGTGTTTTTCTATGTAAACTTTGAACTCGTCTCACGGACAAACGGTACATTTTTTTATAAAAATAAGTTCCTAAAGTAGGTGATCGATATTTTTCGATTGTTTGAATACTCTAAAGTATTCAAATTCCTATTGTAGGGGTATTAAAATATTTCAGAAGTTTGTATACATATAGAGGGATACGAATAACATTTCGGGAGAGACCCCTTTTTCTATCCTCAGTTCAACCATTCAAATTGTTTTAGTGTCGTACTCGATCCCCTATTTCGTTCAATTTTCGGCATGAAATTTCTCGTTAATCAAAAGAATTAGAAAAATCTGATATCATGGGAATATTTACTTATTTCAAAAACACCTTGTATACATAGATCTTTTCAAATACTCTGCCAATATTTTTGCAAATACTAAGTTATGAAGGTAGTCCACCAAGTATTTGTAAGCAAAAAAATGGATACATAATATATAATATACCAGGAAGTACTTGTAAATAAAGATAATGTTCAGTAAACTTCGTGAGATCTAAGGTGAATTTTATGTAAACTTATGGTCTAAAGTTACCTCGTCTTCTTCGAATCCGATGATAGCGTTGATCACGTCTGCATCCAGTACTCTGACAGCATCCACCACTTTGCTCAGTTCTTCAACTTCACTTTCCAACCTTTTCACGCGACCTATCACCAGCAGGAGGAAAACGAACAAGGAAACGATGAGTATCAGAAGGAAAATGTAAGAACACACAGCGGCCCGTCTGAGGTCCCTTTTGCCGGTGTCCCGATGCAGGGTGTAATCTTGCCTCAGAAGGGTCTTCATTTTTTGACGTTTATTTTTTCGAATGACATCAACGTGCCAGCATGCCTGGCCGACTGAGTTTCGGCTTCGAGTGATACAGTTTTAAATACTGACCAGCTTATCTCGGATTCTCGAGCTGTTCAATGAGCGATGATGTTCGGAATCGGATGCATATGCATATCCTCAGGATGTTTTGGCCTATTGGCGAGGTGCATATTATGCACGTCGGGACGTGAGTTTTTCTATTGGTTTGGGTGGCCGTCAGGGACGGACCTACAACCTCGAGAAATTTTGATGGAAAATTTTCAACGTTGTTGGAATTGCCAGTCAGTCAATATGAAATTGTTGAGTAGGTAATATATTATGGGTACAAGATAAAACTAATAATATCTAGAATGATTACTTGATTACTTCATCGACTGTATTATATCATGATATAATAGGAAATATCGGAGAATTCAGTTATTCGGGCTACAAGAAATAGTTATTTATCATACAAGGGGAAAAAGTAGTAGGTTTTTAGCTCCAGGTTGTGTTGTCTCCCGACGCGTGTGCTAAAATCTAATATTTTTCCCGTGTTTAATACACGAATCAATATTGAGAATATATTACATTATACAGGGTGTCTGTAAAAGGTTGGGACATGGCACGGCTGTGGACTCCTAGGATAAAAACGAGTTGATTCAGGCCAACTTACCTATATCCAAAATGGTCTCGTTGAGTTGGTACAAGGCGTTGAAGTTTTTTTGGAAAAAAATAATTCTGCTCATGAAAAGATTTTCATAATTTTTGGCATGGCATGTTCTGTGACTATAAGTCACGTTTTGAGACTGGAGGTCAAGTGGAAACTTCCAGTTTTTATTTTCAGAAAGATATTCCCTTCAGAAATATTTTTTGTATCGTGTTAATTTTTGATAAGTCTCGAGGTTCATCTGCAATTTGCAAATAAATAATTTCTGATACAGGGTGATCAGAATTCTGAATCTTGAAGCACCCTGTATTTTTTCCAATTAAATTCCAGTAGATAGTGAATCAAAAGTTAAGATAGGGGCATGTCAGCCGTTTTGATCGATAATGAATATTTTCGACACAAAAAATCCTAAAATTGAAAAATTCTGTAATCTGTAATCATTAATGCTAGACCCCAAGTGTGATGCATTGATGAAATCAACTCTTCAGGAAAAATCTAAAAATGAATTGAAATACAGGGTGTTCCATTTGAAATAACAAAGTCGCTAGTTGTTTCTGATATAAGTGGCAATACTGTATCGATGAAATTATTTTAGACGGATAGAGATGCAGAATGTTCTGTCTTTTCGTTCTCAAGATACTTGTAATAGGCCATCCACCGTGGATCACCCTGTATAAGTATAAACAAATATATTGGGAATTTCATATGATGAAAATAAGAATTCTTGATAAAATCTTCTGAAGTTCAGAAAACCCAATCACGAATCTGTCATTTCCATTTGAAATTAAACAATAGTTAACTTCTGATGAAACCCAATTCCAAAGTTACTAAGTATTTGTCAGGATGCTCAAAAGTTGCTCAACAGTGCTTGAAGAAAATGAGAGTATTTTTTTTGTCTAATATACAATATTTTTCAATACCGAAGTAAAACTATAGAAGTAGGTTATGCTCATTGCGCTGTACAAAATTTTAATTAATGAGTACCAATACATTTTTATATTTATCGCGGCAGAAGATTCGTTTTGATCAATTATACATTCTTCAATTTTTTCTGGACCAATTAGCGTAATCATAATTGCGCAAACATTAAAGACAATATGGTTTTTGAGGCATGTCCCAATTTCATAATGTGTTGCTCTTGATCTACTGCCCTTGACAAATTGCGTAACTGGATGAACATGCGTGTCCTATGTTATTTAAACTCATTATTGTTAGGAATGCAACCTTTATCGTGTCATTTTACGATCCATCCCTTGAATCCAAATATCAAGAAATATAAATATATAGGGTGTTTCAAAAAGTTGGGGTTGCTTCCGGTTGAACCGAAAGTGATAGAACAAAAATTGTTTACCCACCAAATTTCAAAATCCGATCTCGAATCATTCAGAAGTTACAGCACTGACCGTTTTTTTTGTGCATTCCTCTCTGTATAGGCCACTCACACTTTTGAGCTAACAAAACGACTCGATATTTCCTTTTTGTAGATGTCAATGCAAACAAATCACGAGCATGCCTTTTCTCTAGAAAAGCCGATCTCACTGTGCCCAACATAAGCTTGTCAGGAGTAACCATACCTTTGAAGACATCCATTTCGATGATTGGGATTACTATCAGCAATAACCTTCCTTGGGAAAATCACGTGAGATCAATTACTAAAAGTGCATCCCAAAAACTTGGTTTTCTGTTTCGGGTCAGGAGCTATTTCACTTCCAGTCAGCTGCTTATGATCTATAAGGCACTGATCCGACCTGTCCTTGAATACTGTTCCCATATTTGGAGTGCAGCACCCATACATACCCTGAAACTGTTGGATTCTGTCTAAAAAAAAGCAATTCGTCTCGTGGGTGATGCCTCGCATACAAACTCACTCACTTCTCTGGGACACCGTAGAAAAGTTGGCGATCTGCCTTTATTTTATAGATATTTTCATGGACGATGCTCTTCTGAAATATCAACAATTGTCCCTCCCTTGGCAGTCCCCGCGAAATTAAGCCGTCGAGTTGGGGCTTCGCACCTTTTCGTGGTCACTTTGGAGACCTGCAGAACATCTCTTTCCAAAGACTCGTTCATCCAACGAACAGCGAGGCTCTGGAACAATTGCCAAGGGAGGTGTTTTTCGAGGTATATAACCTCCAGAAATTTCAGAAGAACACCAATTCCTACCTTATTTCCCTTGGTTCTCACGATGTTCTCTGATTATTACAGGATATCCCTTTTCGTGGGAACCAGAACATAAAAAAAACACTGGAAATGAATTGAATGACACTACCATAGTTCTGAGCCCTACTAATTTATACTCCTCAAGGTGCGCTTTGTATAACTCATCATCATCAGGTTTGTTGTCTTGGATTTTTATTGAGTGGTTCTCTACTGACAGTAGTGACCAATAGAAAATATCCCTTCATTTTCAACTTCAACAACCCCAAATACAAAGCAAGTTACGACACATGGATTATCAGTTTAAAATTCTCCAAGGGATTGTCTCCTTTAGTGTGGACATAAAATTCAGGAACACCCCGTATTTCAAAAGTGTGTTCCTAGTGCGACTATGACCATCCTAATTTCTCTTCGAACGTTGCAATTCGTGGAAGAAGCGTCACTTATCACTTACGAGGAATCTATCATTTTAATTGAAGTTTCTGTCGATTAAACGCCAAGATATCCTAATAATCGAATCGATTTAGTAAATAAAATATCTGCTACATGACGTGTAATTATGTGATTATCATTCTTGTTCATGTTTACAGAATGTGTGAACGGTTTAGCAGACAGCACTGAAAAATAATGTTCATTATTTTACCAACATAGTATTGTATTAATAGATTATTACACATCCAGAAATATTTTGTGTATGTTCAAGTTCCATAAATTCTGTTTTTCTTGTTATAAAATCGAACAACTTTGAAACTAGACCCTCAAAGTTTCTTTACATTATTCCAAAAATGTCAAGATGTGAAATATTAATTTTCAATTCAGCTACCCAGTTTGCTGAGCTTGCTTCACTTTCCTGATGAACTATTTGAAAATAAATGCGATACAATATACTTTTGGCATTCAATCCCGAGATTACCAATACAGTTTGGAACAGGAATAAGTAGTAGATATATTCGTGAAGAATGTACCGATATTAATTGACATTGATTCGGTATCAGCATGTATCAGCAAATCAGCATGTTCGCAAGGGAAAAAGAGACTAGTTAATACTCTTCTTCAATCTTGCAAATGAACTCATTTCGGATATCAAACCCTCCTTAGTAACCAGAAGTCCTGTTATTTTTTCAGCCATTCTTCATAATATACACAATTTTCATCTCTCTATGATATAACTAAAACTATAACGAACTGACATCTGATAATTATTTTTTGACATTCAATCCCTGCCATTTTTTTGTTTTTGGATGTATGACATATGGATATTCATTATACAGGACGTGGAAAAAAATTCTGAATTGAGAAAACCTAATCACGATCTGCGATTGAAGGTCTATAAAAAATAACAAGTTTGGGTGAAAAGGAATATCCTCAGAACACTGCCCCCTAATTGACACCCATGAAATTATCTGATTTGTCTTCACTACACATTTTTTTATGTTCTGATTCCCGCGAAAACGGATATTCTGTAATGTTCAGAGAACATCGTGAGAACCAAGGGAAATAAGGTAGGAATTGGTGTTCTTCTTGAATTTCTGGAGGTTATATGGCTCGGGGAACACTTCCTAAAAATTGCAAAAATCGCAAAAATGCCTGAAAATTGCAAAAATTCCTGAAAAATGCAAAAATTTCTGGAAATTGCAAGAATCCCTGAAAATTGCAAAAATTCCTGAGAATTGCGAAAATTGCAAAAATTTCTGAAAATTGCCAAAATTGCAGAAATTGCAAAAATCACAAAAATACCTGAAAATTGCAAAAATTCCTGGAAATTGCAAAAATTTCAAAAATTCCTGAAAATGGCAGAAATTGCAGAAACAACAAAAATTGCAAAAATTCCTGAAAATTAGAAAAATTTCTGAAAATTGCAAAATTTCCTGAAAATTGCAAAAATTCCTAAAAATTGCAGAAATTGCAAAAATTCCTGAAAATTGCAAAAATTGCAAAAATTCCTGAAAATTGGAAAAATTCCTGAAGAATGCAAACATTGTAAAAATTCCTAAATTTCTGAAAATTGCAAAAATCGCAAAATGCCTGAAAATTGCAAAAATCGCAAAAATGCCTGAAAATTGCAAATTTTGCAAATATTCCTGAAAATTGCAAGAATTGCAAAAATTCCTGAAAATTAGAAAAATTTCTGAAAATTGCAAAAATCGCAAATATTCCTGAAAACTGAAAATTGCAAAAATCGCAAAAATTCCTGAAAATTGAAAAAATTAGATAAATTTCTGAAAATTGCAAAAATTACTGAAAATTGTAAAAATTGCAAAAATTCCTGGAAATTAGAAAAATTTCTGAAAATTGCTAAATTCCTGAAAAATGGAAAAATCGCAAAAATTCCTGAAAATCGTAAAAATTGCAAAAATCGCAAAAATTCCTGAAAATTGCAGAAATCGCAAAAATTCCTGAAAATTGCAAAAATCGCAAAAATGCCTGAAAATTGCAAAAATCGCAAAAATTCCTGAAAATTGCAAAAATCGCAAAAATTCCTGAAAATTGCAAAACTCGCAAAAATGACTGAAAATTGCAAAAATCGCAAAAATTCCTGAAAATTGCAAAAATCGCAAAAATTCCTGAAAATTGCAAAAATCGCAAAAATTCCTGAAAATTGTAAAAATCGCAAAAATTCCTGAAAATTCCAAAAATCGCAAAAATGACTGAAAATTGCAAAGATCGCAAAAATTCCTGAAAATTGCAAAAATCGCAAAAATTCCTGAAAATTGCAAAAATCGCAAAAATTCCTGAAAATTGCAAAAATCGCAAAAATGCCTGAAAATTGCAAAAATCGCAAAAATTCCTGAAAATTGCAAGAATCGCAAAAATTCCTGAAAATTGCAAAAATCGCAAAAATGCCTGAAAATTGCAAAAATCGCAAAAATTCCTGAAAATTGCCAAAATTGCAGAAATTGCAAAAATCACAAAAATACCTGAAAATTGCAAAAATTCCTGGAAATTGCAAAAATTTCAAAAATTCCTGAAAATGGCAGAAATTGCAGAAACAACAAAAATTGCAAAAATTCCTGAAGATTAGAAAAATTTCTGAAAATTGCAAAAATTCCAAAAAATTGCAAAAATTGCAAAAATTCCTGAAAATTGCAAAAATTGCAAAAATTCCTGAAAATTGGAAAAATTCCTGAAGAATGCAAACATTGTAAAAATTCCTAAATTCCTGAAAATTGCAAAAATCGCAAAATGCCTGAAAATTGCAAAAATCGCAAAAATGCCTGAAAATTGCAAATTTTGCAAATATTCCTGAAAATTGCAAGAATTGCAAAAATTCCTGAAAATTAGAAAAATTTCTGAAAATTGCAAAAATCGAAAATATTCCTGAAAACTGAAAAATGCAAAAATCGCAAAAATTCCGGAAAATTGAAAAAATTAGATAAATTTCTGAAAATTGCAAAAATTCCTGAAAATTGTAAAAATTGCTGAAATTCCTGGAAATTAGAAAAATTTCTGAAAATTGCTAAATTCCTGAAAAATGGAAAAATCGCAAAAATTCCTGAAAATTGTAAAAATTGCAAAAATCGCAAAAATTTCTGAAAATTGCAGAAATCGCAAAAATTCCTGAAAATTGCAAAAATCGCAAAAATTCCTGAAAATCGCAAAAATCGCAAAAATGCCTGAAAATTGCAAAAATCGCAAAAATTCCTGAAAATTGCAAAAATCGCAAAAATTCCTGAAAATTGCAAAAATCGCAAAAATGACAGAAAATTGCAAAAATCGCAAAAATTCCTGAAAATTGCAAAAATCGCAAAAATTCCTGAAAATTGTAAAAATCGCAAAAATTCCTGAAAATTCCAAAAATCGCAAAAATGACTGAAAATTGCAAAAATCGCAAAAATTCCAAAAAATTGCAGAAATTGCAAAAATTCCTGAAAATTGCAAAAATTGCAAAAATTCCTGAAAATTGGAAAAATTCCTGAAGAATGCAAACATTGTAAAAATTCCTAAATTCCTGAAAATTGCAAAAATCGCAAAATGCCTGAAAATTGCAAAAATCGCAAAAATGCCTGAAAATTGCAAATTTTGCAAATATTCCTGAAAATTGCAAGAATTGCAAAAATTCCTGAAAATTAGAAAAATTTCTGAAAATTGCAAAAATCGAAAATATTCCTGAAAACTGAAAAATGCAAAAATCGCAAAAATTCCGGAAAATTGAAAAAATTAGATAAATTTCTGAAAATTGCAAAAATTCCTGAAAATTGTAAAAATTGCAAAAATTCCTGGAAATTAGAAAAATTTCTGAAAATTGCTAAATTCCTGAAAAATGGAAAAATCGCAAAAATTCCTGAAAATTGTAAAAATTGCAAAAATCGCAAAAATTCCTGAAAATTGCAGAAATCGCAAAAATTCCTGAAAATTGCAAAAATCGCAAAAATTCCTGAAAATCGCAAAAATCGCAAAAATGCCTGAAAATTGCAAAAATCGCAAAAATTCCTGAAAATTGCAAAAATCGCAAAAATTCCTGAAAATTGCAAAAATCGCAAAAATGACAGAAAATTGCAAAAATCGCAAAAATTCCTGAAAATTGCAAAAATCGCAAAAATTCCTGAAAATTGTAAAAATCGCAAAAATTCCTGAAAATTCCAAAAATCGCAAAAATGACTGAAAATTGCAAAAATCGCAAAAATTCCTGAAAATTGCAAAAATCGCAAAAATTCCTGAAAATTGCAGAAATCGCAAAAATTCCTGAAAATTGCAAAAATCGCAAAAATGCCTGAAAATTGCAAAAATCGCAAAAATTCCTGAAAATTGCAAAAATCGCAAAAATTCCTGAAAATTGCAAAACTCGCAAAAATGACTGAAAATTGCAAAAATCGCAAAAATTCCTGAAAATTGCAAAAATCGCAAAAATTCCTGGAAATTGCAAAAATCGCAAAAATTCCTGAAAATTGTAAAAATCGCAAAAATTCCTGAAAATTCCAAAAATCGCAAAAATGACTGAAAATTGCAAAGATCGCAAAAATTCCTGAAAATTGCAAAAATCGCAAAAATTCCTGAAAATTGCAAAAATCGCAAAAATTCCTGAAAATTGCAAAAATCGCAAAAATGCCTGAAAATTGCAAAAATCGCAAAAATTCCTGAAAATTGCAAGAATCGCAAAAATTCCTGAAAATTGCAAAAATCGCAAAAATGCCTGAAAATTGCAAAAATCGCAAAAATTCCTGAAAATTGCCAAAATTGCAG